>JAINUG010000039.1:2025000-2557500 GCA_029706075.1 Aldrovandia affinis | reverse complement strand
TTTGTTCTTTACTTGTAATGGTGAGACCGGTCCTAGCCTTCCAATTGGAAAAGAATATATATGCAATGTAAATGTTTGCTATAAAAGGTGACCTCGCCACTAGAACAAGCATACAATGAGTTCCCTTGGCTGGAAGCCTTGGGACTTAAGCTCAGCAAGCTGGGCTAATTCTTAAATCTCTTGCTTAAATTCTCTCATAAAACAATCATTTGGAATACTTACTTACAGGCCTCCTGTACAGTACAGCTCAAATTGGGGAAAAAACCCCCATAATGTCTTAATCTTACTCATTTAAAATGAGAAATAGTGTTAATTCAACTGTTGTACATGTGCACACACACACCCGAATGCCCACACACATTCGCACGCAGACAAATAGAGACATCCAGTACACACCCACACCCCAAGGGGAGTTGGTGTGTGCTGGCTGATAGAGTGCAAATTGAGTGGGTCAGTGTGTTGAGGGCAAATGCAGAGGGTCAGTGAGTTCTCTCTTGTTCTCTCCCTCCCCCTCTCCTCTCTCTCTCGTTTGCTTCTCCCACTCATTCTCTCCTTTTCTTCCCTCATCTCCCTCTCATTCTCCCTCATCTCAATCTCCATCTCCCTCTCTCTCATTCCCCCCCTCTGTCTCGTTCTCTCTCCCGCTCACTTGCTCTCCCTCCCTCCATCACACTGCAGAAGAATCACTACCAACTTTTTTGGCCGAGATCCTCAGACACGTGAATGTGTAACGGTGCGTGGAGGAGAGTTTTAGAAGTGCGGGATGTTCTAAAAACATACATCAGACAGGGCCCTGGAACTAGGACACGCTACCATCCAGGCTGTGGGACTAATGTGGGATTTGAAAAATGCACACATCAAAAAAATGAAAATAAACCAAATCTGAAAACTATACCATGCAGTAGAAGACGGTGTGGTGCTTTACCACACCTTCCAAAGCTTTATCCATCGTTTTGGACCGGGCACAAACAAGGGTGGGCCTTAATTTCTTATTTGAGATTATAAATGTTGTTATCATCATTGTTATCTGTTAATTGTTCATTAATACCCCGCCCCCACCCCTGCGGCATTATAATAATAATACATTATATACTACTAATTAATATTATTGTTATAATCTTCTGTTGGTTGTGCCATTATTTTTATGCTTTGGCAATACAATGTCTTGTACTTGTCGTGCCGATAAAGTCCATTTGAATTTGAATTTGTGCAGACCGTACAATCAATAGCTGGGACTTAAGGGTCTTATCGTCCTCTTCCTGCGAAGTCAGTCTACGAATTCGACAGCGGGAGAGTTTGACGGACACCGCTTAACAGAAACGAGGCTTTCCGCAGACAGCCGCCGTCGGGCGAATTTAAAACGGAATTACCCGCTACAAAGCTGAAGAACTTCAGACGGGGCGCGTCCGACAGACAGCCCGCGCTGAGGGATCGCCTAATTATCCGCGCACCCCGTTAATGCAGTGCAGAGAGCGGCCGGGCTCTCACAAACACAACCTGCGCAAACAGATGGACAGCAGTCTAAAGCAGCTTACTGTCAGAGCGCTGAGGCCGTGTGGCTCGCTGCCTGGAATCGGGGCACGTACCCAAATACTGCCTGCCCCTCCGCCCGCCCGCCCGCCCCACCTCCACCCAAATACTGCCCAGTCCTCCATTCACAAAAAAAACGCCCAAAATATAGCCTCAACCCAAACAACTCTCCCTCCAACTGTGCAAAAAAAGCGTTCACAAAACGCTGGCCCTTTACCCACCCGCACGAACGCCGCCCCTGCCTCCGCCTAAACTCTGCTTGGCCCTTCGTGTGCCCTGCGTCCACACAAACTCCGCCCTCCGCATATCCACCCGATTTGCTCCTGTAACTAAAAGCGTTTCCCTCACCGGGGTGTTGGGGTCGAGCGGCGGACGAGACGGAGCTGGCCGAGCGAGGCTGCCCCCCCCCGCCCCGCCCCCTCCTGGAGTCAGCGGTGAGCGCTGGGGCAGAGTGAACACCTGCGCAGAGAGGCACGGGGCTCCAGGGACAAGCACTCACAGCGCCTGGGCTTACTCCCTCAGCACACTCACATACAGGCTAATGCTCCTCCCTTCTGTAACCCGTGTCTCAGACACAGGAGCTTAATAACCTTCACTGCGAGCGTGAAAGACTACAAGAACACTGGGGAAGAGAAGGAGCGAGAAAGAGAGGGGGAGGGGAGGGGTGGGGCGGGGCGGGGGAAAACGATAACGCTGAGCAAGGTCTAATCAGTTCCACCGGTCTAATCTTTCTGGATCACTAAATCCATTTCAGTCCGCAACCTCGACTCTTCGGCCTGCACCGCCCACCCTGTCGGCCTGACTCAGCACTTCTGCCTGGGGGACCGCGACCTGACCCTCTCGGCCAATCAGAGAGCTGCGGGAACGCTGAACCCGAAAACTGCACGGATACTGCAGCTGAACCGTGTGGCTCCGCGACGATGTCACGCACGCAGTCAGACACAAATGCGTAGACAGACAGACACGGCCACTTACGGACACACGGACACAGATACACACACACACACACACACACACATATATATATATATATATATATATATGGACACAGATACAGACATGCGCATACTCACAAACCAAACCACATACACATATGAACGCACACACACACACGCACACACTGCAGCCGATGCTCATGCAGCAATCGCCTCCATCTGCAGTGCAACAGCCCCAACCTGTCTACCCTACCAGAGCACTGTAGATATGCAGCGTCTCACTTTACACTAGATCAGGGCTGTCAAACCAATGTTTTTGCTCCAACGGCTGGGCTAATTATGCAATTAAGAGCAATCACTGCGCAAATTTTTTTAGCCATATTTTTGTAAATAATACAGAAGTTCGTGCTTGTGCTATTTACTCAATAAATTGGCTATTGCTTTCTGCGAAATTATTTTTTGGAAAATGCGCTGGTGTCAAATATAGATGGGTAATTACCTAATTAGGCCTGGGGAATCAGTTGACAGGAACAGCAGCGTACACTAGCAAGGAGCACTCAGGGAAGTTTGCCCCTGCTGGGGCAGATAGTTGAGAGTCTGGGGGTGGTCGGTGGAGAGGAGCTACAGCATGAAACACTCATGGCACAGCATTCTACAGTGGGGACAGCACAGCTGAGAGGATTTAAAGAATGTTAATCGCGCTAATAGGGAACGGCACAGCGCCCTACAGTGGGGATAGCACAGTGGAGAGTAGTTAAAGAATGTTAATCGCACTAATGGGCAATGGCACAGCGTTCTACAGTGGGGATAACACACTGGAGAGGAGTCAAAGAATGCTTATCATGCTAATGGACAACGGCACAGTGCCCTACAGTGGGGATAGCACAGTGGAGAGGAGTTAAATAACGCTAATCGTGCTAATGGCCAACGCACAGCGTTCTACAGTGGAGATAACACACTGGAGAGGAGTCAAAGAACGCTAATCGTGCTAATGGGCAATGGCACAGCGTTCTACAGTGGAGATAGCACAGACAGACTCATGCAGCAGGAATTGCAATTAAGAAAGCGTGTTGGGAGAAGGCCGCCAGGACTAATGATCCCGTTCTCAGTTAGCTACAGAGGGAGGCAGCCGCACGTATCTGCACTCAAGTGCCTGCGCAAATGCTTGGGTCAGCCATCTACGGTAGGAGCACGAGAGAGAGAGAGAGAAGAGAAAGAATGAACCAGAAGGAGACAGAGAGAGAGAGAGAGAGAGAGAGAGAGAGAGAGAGAGAGAGAGAGAGAGAGAGAGAGAGAGAGAGAGAGAGAGAGAGAGAGAGAGAGAGAGAGAGAGAGAGAGAGAGAGAGAGAGAGAGAGAGAGAGAGAGAGAGAGAGAGAGCCTACCACCCATCACGCAAGTTCTCATGCACATACCAGGGATGTGATTTTTTTCCTGGTTAATCAGGAAATGTTTATTTTCAGACCATAGATATCTTGTGGATGTGTGTATTACATAAGCATACACATTAAGAAATGTTGCACTCTTTGACAGCAGGAGAGAATGTTCAGCAAATAAAGACAAATAGCCAGAGACAGTTAGCATCAGAAAATCACCATTTCCTGATTAATCAGGAAAATCACATCCCTGACATACTCTCCCTGTAAGCTATGCTAAGCTACATGGTGGAAAGATGGCAAATCTTGTTCAAAAGAAAAATACAACTGCACCTATCAGTTTCTTTAGGTTTAAACAAAATGAAAAAGGAGAGCCAGCGAATTTGGATGAAGTGATTTGCACACTTTGTGACAAGCAAATCGCCACGAAAGATTGAAAACAAGCAACCTGTGCACCCAATAAAGTCCAGCGGAATTTGCCAGCCTGCTGCTAACGCCGTTATCCTCGAGTGCTTCAGCAACGAGTTAGCCGACCTGCAGACAGCTCAATCAGAATTGGAATCACCTCTATTCGCCAACATGCACGATGAAGTTGCTTTACTGTAATTAGGTTGAGATACACAATAAATACAGACGCATGGTACAAAGGCTTTTTTAGGGGGACTCGCATGCAAGACACACGTTTCTTGTAATAGAAGACTATTGTGTAATAGCTTAATGGTGCCATCTCAAGGCAATAGGCTAGCTATGTGCATCTTTTCAACTGCTGTGGGAATGAAAATATTGTATATTGTCTATTTCACTAAAGGCATATTGTCAATAGGGCCATTTTTAGATTGCCCAAGCCTAGTGGCCCACAGAGCACGTGTGAGAGCTGGTCTCAGGGCTCACAGACAGACAGCAAGTGACCGGAGGGTTGTGTGATCCAAGCCCAGGTGGTACCTTGCTGGAATCTTGCATGGTTTTCAAGACCAATTCCTCCCGAGCCGGATATATGTGTGGCCAGAGGAACCCGGGATGTCTACAGGAGGATTAGCATATGTGTTACTCAATACTGTATTTACCCATTGGTTATTAGCCACTGTGTTTTAGTCCATACAACATTTACCCATTGGTTATTAGTCACTGTGTTTTAGTCCATACAGCATTTACCCAGGTAGCCGAGAGTGTTTTGCAGGTGTACACAGATCACTGGTAAATCACACCAGAAAGTACATTTGGCACTCTGTGGTGTGTGTGTGGAATATGTAAAAATGCAGTTCTTCAAAAGGTAAACGCACAATGAACCAACACAAACAACAAACACCTCACTGTTACAAGTTGCAATCAGCGAGCCCGAAAGCCAAACGGTCCTACGAGGACGTGGCCTCAGCCATTCGAGGGTTGTGGCGAGCTCGTGAAAAGCATTCAGATTCGCCGCGTGTTTGAGCTTCAATTAGCATTCACTTCTTGGTCCGCCTACAAAGAGGTGACACCATACCGTCGCACCACACGCGCTCCTCTTTCATGTGCACCGCTGCTCTGCCTGGGAAACAAGCTCCAGAGATCACCTTCCAGACGGCTTTGATGGTTCCCCCGGTGCGTCAGCAGGACAACTAAAAATGTAACACCTCACTTGGCACACAGGCCCCCGAAAAGCTCTGTATGCCCTCACTGTTCCCAGTGCACCGCACACTGCATGTCCCAGCATACAGAAACCTCGGCTTAGGCTTAGACCACCCTACACAAATACGTTCTTACCCTTTTAAGAGTGCTTTTTTTGTGTGTGCGATGCGCTGTGTTCACTTTGCGTGTCTGTGTATTGAGCTGAGCTGAGCTGCGGAGAGAATGCATCCATTCTTTGAAGGGCAGTAAACTTGAGATCTCGATTCTTGGAATCTGCCCACTTGAAGTCCAGGCATCAGGTCTGCAAAGTGGGACGGAGAAGGCTGCTCTGTGAAGGCTGCGGTCATAAATGTGGATTCGTGTGCGTCACTGGGAGAATTGGGGGAGGGGGGAGCGGAGGGCGTAAGTGGACACGCGGTGCCTGCTTACGTTGCGCGGATATAGCTGATATTGTTCGGTCGTGGTGAGACGTTTTGTGTCGTTTGTTCTAAACTAAGTGAGCACGCGTGAACCAACTCCAATAAACGTATACAGTACATGTTAGCATACAATCGCGCTCTCCTGTTTTGTTTTTTGGCTGGCCCCACAATGCCTTTCTTCTCACGTCTTCTCATGTCTTCACAGAGACGCTAACGGAGAGAGAGCCCTCCCTTAGCCAACGCCACCCCAAAAGCACTTTCTCCTTTGTGAGAAAACAAAGATTTGTCTTAATTGCAGCGAGGCAGCAAATGTCAAGGCTCGCTGTGGGATTTTCTGTGTTGTACACAACATGCCCTCTGGGTAACGTACTGAAGGAGAAACTAAGATACATACACACATCTTAAGTGTATGAAAATAGAATTAAACAGGACTTGAAATTGAGCTGTGCAAATGAAATTTTTATAAACGCGGAGGGAAGGCTCTTCTGTAATAAGTAGGCCGCAGTCTGGTTGGAAAGAAGGCATACGCAGCCGCTCCAGGTTAACCTCCAGAACTTTCTATCCCCCTGTTAATTTAACATTCTTTCCATGGCCGGCTTTAAAGCCTTGTGCACCTGAGGGGCAGATCCTGTACCTGAGGACCAGCGGGGCAGGCCCTGCACCTCATGGCCAGCGGAAGGGGAACAGATGCTGACATGGTGAGGCTGACTGAATGAACCAGGGCACGAGCGAAAGGAAGCCAGCAGGATCCATTTCAATTCAGTTCAAATCAGAAGTCAAAAGACAGAAATCCAATGCATAATAGGAAAAATACCCATATTGTTCCATTAATTTGTTTCCTGAACTGACTGAATTGGAATGGAAGTGACCCCAACCTCTGCTGGCTTCCTTTCACTCGGGCCCTGCAGCCCGACTCTGGAGGCTAATGACTGCAGCGTCCCCTTTAACTGTCCCCTTCCCACCACAGAGTTCAGAGACCAACGATGTTTCTGCAGTGGGAGGGAGGGTGGCATGCCAACAGGGAGGGAGGGAGGGAGTGAGAGAGGCTGTGCAAGCGTGGCCACAGAACCTGTGCGCTCCTTACCCAGCATGCACCTCGCCCCCCTGTGTAGCGTGTGCGTTGGGATTCAAAGACGGGCTTCGTCGCTCACTCCCTCCGTGTGCTCTCCCCACAGGGAATCTGCGAAGGGCACGCATTGCCGTGCGCCGTAATTGCCGAGCAGTCTTGTCTCGGCTCGGTCATTACCGGTGGTAATTGGGCTCCCCCTTCTTGAGGGAAAGAGCACCTCTCACACCGGCATCTGGGAATACGGTTACTCATTCAAAACATTCAAGCCCCAGCGATGAGGAGCTCCGGTTTGAACCGGATCAATACGACGGCTTTCTCCCACCCGACTGCCAAGGAGCTCGGGTTGCAGGACTAATGGAGTCCTTACAAGTTCCTGACTGTAACGTTCACAAAAAGAATCAAACGCAAGGCGCAGGATCGATGGGCGAGCCGGACCGGCCCAGGGCTGCAACACAAGGACATCATTGTCAGCTCCGGCTCCATTTATCCCAGTGCCGTAGCCGGGTATACAACGGCAATCGTCTGAGGACGCGAGAGAACATAAGAGCTTAAGAACGCAAGAACAGGCCATGTTCAGACCACCTAGACTGGCTGTTTTGTGACTTCAAGAGACCCCAAGAGGCAAAGTCCGGAAGGCCGGAACCCATAAAGCCCTGTGAGGCCTGTGCCCGGGCTGCAATATGAGGCAGACAGCGCCTCCTACAGGACGAGTCAAGCCTGAACACACAACCCTCTTCGTTAGGGTGTTGTACAAGCATCCCCCACCATGTACAAAGGGCCAATAAAACTAATTTTCACTTTAAAGCCACTGACAAATACAGAGGCACTTTTCTTTATACCTAATTTTTTGCTTTATTGTAGCGTGCTACTAAATATTTCCATTTTCAAATAATGTATATCAAATATTTTGTACCAGAATTCAATAGGAGATTCTCTTGCAGTCAAGCATATTGTGTACAGAAAGCATCTACCCCGCTATATTGTAAATACCCACATGCATAACGTAACACTTAACGTAAGTAAGGCTACCGACACAACGCACTACATCAGGCCCGGATGCTCCAAAGTTTAGCCTAATGAGTCGCGTAAACCTTTCAGCAGCACAAAAAAAATCTCGAAAGAAATTTCACGGACATGCCTTCCGCTTCAGAGTTCTCCCTCCATCACTCCCAAATCTGTGTTTTAGGACCGTCTCCAATATCTCCCTGGAGTGACAAGGAAGATCAGGGTAAAGACGTGCCCTAATTACACTCTGACGTTCAGACACAGACAAAAGCGGAAGAGACGAGCGTGACAGAGCTAATATCCCCTCCTCCAAACCCTGAGCGAGGCGCTCGAGCGCAGACCCAAAGGAACAATACAGGGTGCAAACGACCTCAAAAAACCAAAACGGTCACTTAATTTTACACCTAGATTCTTTATGTTTCTGCTGTAACTTAATACCTCTGTCGGTTTCTCCCCCCACGTAATACATTATTGAGAAACTCGAGAATGGGATATAAAAAAATATTTTTTTCAAAATTTGTAGCCTGTGAACATATTCAATTATTCATGTCGGGATGAGGTGCCCGACCCTGAGCTGAGAGGTCCCCCGGAGCCAGAGGTGGCCCCGTAGGCGCACCGTGGCCCCGGCTTGCCCAGGGACGGCTCCCCAGGGCGGGCTGCGCGGCAGACAGGAAGCTCTGCTTCCATTAGAGCCACGTCCCCTGCCGTCCCTCCACTTCCACAGACAGCCCAACGATTTCCTGTCAGGTTACGTCAGCCTGGCCGCGTCGCGCCGCAAAGCTCCTGAAAGCGCCATATTCCCATCAGGTCACTCGGTGGGGAGCGTCGCACACCAAACGCACACCAAACCCTCGTCGGGCCTGGCGCAAAGGAAGAAAGGTGGCGCTGAGCCATCCCTGGCACCAGTCACGTCTTCTAATGGCTGTCACTACCGTTTTTACATATTTAAATTCGATATGGTTTTTAATTAATTTATTGGTATTTTTTTCCCTCCCTATTTTCCGCCAGTTGGGAATGCCCAATTTTGTGTGCGTTCGTGCTCGTCGCTGCAACCCCCTCTCCCAGTCGAGGAGAGCCCTCCCTTCACTTCGCCAGTTGAGCCGGGCACGGACACCCCGGAGTCAGAGGAGGACGCTTCGTGTGTAGCCTGCGCAGTGTTCCCCCTCGGGCTCAGAGGACAGCCAGTCTATATATCCAAACATCCACCACAGAGAGATCAGAGGAAAGGAGAGATCGACTGCGGATACCGTGCTCGCCAAGCTGTCGCACGGCCGCCGCTCGTTGACTGACGCTTGGCGATCGATCACGGAGGAGCCAAACAAGGCCACGTCTCTCATTAGCGCCTTTCCCGGGAAACGTTCACTTAACCTCGCCTCGGCCGCCGACGATTTGTCAAAGCTCGCTTCCAGAGGCCGATCTGCCCTTAGCCTCCGTGCGGCCGTGCGCCGCGAGCCACGATCGCACGGCGAGACCGACTCAGCCCAGCGTGGGACGAGCAAGGGCCCCTCCCAGAGACGCTGTCCCCTGGGGTCAGTCAGGCTTCAATGAACGGGCAAGCCTGTAAAAACACTGATCCCAGGTCAGAGAAAATCACAGACCCTAGGGCACGTGCGTTGGAAAGGAGGACTTTGATCTGTGTGGACACCTTCCACTGCACTGCCTTCTGCGGTCTACAAAAAACGAGGAGGGAAAAAAAAAAAAAAAAAATGACTCAAACCTAGATTAATTCTCAGAGACTCTCTCATCTTTTTAATTACAAAGAGGAAGAAGGTCGGACAGCCGTGATTACACTTACGGCGCGGAACGCTCGCCTCCCCTTTTTACATTTTTTAATTTCCACAATTCCTCACCCGGCATTGAACTTCTCATACATAACAAGTTCATCTTGCTGCACTTATCACAAATTATTTACGCTTAAAGTAGCCTCTGCACCATAGAGAGGGCCTCTATTCCAAAGGGAGGAAAGGGCCTGGCAATACAGGAATAAAACAAACAATGTATGAAAGAAAAAAAGACTAAACATAGATACAAAAACCAAAATGAATACAAGGCAAAAACCGGTATAAAGTCTGTTCATTGTTTCGATTTGAAAGACATTCCTCCAGTTCCCCCAAACTTTCTGCATATTCACTACATTTACTTTGTAGACTATGAGCAGTTTTGTCTGACTTAATCGGTTAAATTCATGAATCCATTCAGTGGTAGTCTCCACTAAGTGTCTACATTTTTAGAGGCACATTTAAAAACAAATTATTTAGTTCTGCTGGTAACGTATAACAAACAAATGACCCAGAACACAGGTAATTGGTGTTAAAGGTATAGGTATGTTAAGATGGTGTAGCATCTTCTTAACTGTATCTGTCCACAGATGTTGAAAATGTTTGCAACCCCACACAAGGCGAATTAATGACCCTTTAGATTCAGAACATTTTGAGCCGTAGTGCCGGTTCATCTTTTGTCACTTTTCTGGCCTACGATAAAGTTCCAATAAATCCATCTTTAAAATAACTGCCTCTTTGAAGGTGGGGACCGAGCACGCTAAAGCGAAAACATATCTGCAGGAAGTGAGATGATGTCAGGGTTTTTTGTTCAAAGCGCAGCCAGCAACAAGTAATGATGAGGTCATGCCTCCGCAGACAGCATGACTGCCTTCCATCTTGTAACACACCCGAGTGAAGAGGGCCAGCTCAAGATGGGCCAGGCTGCACAGCAGAATATCAATCTGAGAGAGGAATCCACAGAGCTGGGGTTGATTAATACAGTCTGACAAAGTGCCATGCATCAGTGGTTCCCAGAACCGTCGGGACCCACTGTTGCATTGTGGGAAGGGCTGAGGTGAGTCACGGAATACAAAAAACAACACAAAATAACTTTCTGTATGCACTGCACATATAACATTCCCAATAACATTCACACCAGACAGACTAAACCAAGCAATAGTTGCATGCTCCGTACAAGACAGTATTTGTTTGGACACATGTTAAAATGGTTTCATTCCACATTTGAGCAGATATTACTCCGTATTTTTAATAAGGGGTGGGTCACAGGAACGTATTTGCTCATCAAGTGTGCCCTGGTGCTCAGAGATCCCTGCCCTCGGTCAAATGAGTACATCCGCACCCCCTCCCCATCATTAAGGCCGGACGCCCCAATTCACCCTCGCACACTTCACCAGATTTACTCGGCGCGTCATCCGGACTGCGTTCCGCCCGGTAACACGCCCGGTATTCTCATCCTCAATGCAGAGAGGAACACATCATTAAATCACCGACATAAACCACACTGAGTGCGCGGCTTAACCACATCCGTAAAAGTCACGATTTACCGACGCGGCTCGATAGTAAATTCCAGCCGTTCCAAATATCTACAACGGTGGGCAGTAAAACACCTACACTACAGTACGTTACTGTACCTGATCCATCCAGCAAATCATCCGGCACGACTCTGAATCACTGAATCAAGTGAGGCCCGGTTTGGTTTGCACAGAAACAACAACTGAGTCCGTTCTGAAACTGAGCCTGGCACACAGTGGACTTACGCTATCCTCAAAGCTAATAATTCAACGAGAAACGAGGAGCAGAAATGTCAAGCCAATATTGCAATATTCCTTTGTACGGCGGAAACTGCACATAACGTTAGGATACTTGTGACCCATTAGCAAACAAAACCATTATCAAATCAAATGATGTTTTCATTTATTTTCCCTTAAAGAATCAATTTTAATATCTTCTGTGTCCTCCGTTTGCTGCTGCCCGTGATCCTGAGCAACCTGGCAATCGACCCGGCGACTGTTTATTTCTCTGTGGAAGAACCACACTCTGCACATGGCTCAGTAAACGCGCGTGGCCGTGGTCCCCTGCAATGCACTGGCCAAGGTGCCGGTCGATGCACTGCTCATGGTGTCTATCGACACAATGGCCATGCTACCTGTCGACGCACTGGCTGTGGTGCGTTTCGACGCACTGGTCACAGTGTCTGTGGTCACAGTGTCTGTCGACGCAATGGCTATGCTCACACACAGTCCATGGTATCTGTCGACGCACTGACTACGGTGACTGTCGGCACACTGGCCATGCTATTTGTCGATGCACTGACCGTGGGAATTGTTGACACACTTGCCAGGGGCCCAGATTAGGGTAAAAGTCATACTCATCAAAGGGCAAGTATCTTAGAAAAGATACTTGTCCTTCCTAAAAGTTACTTGTCCTTGGTCAATTCACCTTCCCATTTTCCTGGAAAGTGCCATCTCTGCCCTCTGAATCATATTTTCGCAGAGTTTTTAGCTGGTCTTCTTTGGTTTTAGCCTTTTTAGTAGGGGGAGGACTTGCACCCTCAATAAATCTCCACATCTTTGAAAATGCAATCACTACGTCGTATGTAGTCAAAAGACTTGTGCAGAGTGTGCTCATGGGACTGTGTAGCAGTGAAGCTCTGATGGGTGCCCGTAGGTGGCGTTAGCCACTGGTGTTCTGACTGTACAGTATATCACAACGTACAGTCTAGTTGGGACTCGAGAGATTTTTCCATTCCCAACTAGAGTGTGGTATGGCAGCTAACGTAATAGCTAGCTAATAATTCCTAGATTTAACCGAGCAGGGATGTGGGAATGATTTGTGCTTGGACTGTAGGACGGAGATGAGAAATCACTGCAGGAAAATCACAGCGATTCTTCAACCTGGTGGGAGGGCTCACTGAACTGAATATAGACAGTAACTAGCTAGCTAGTGTTCACAGATATTGCTTGGTAATTCAAGGCTTGGTAAGTGATAAATGCGTTATCACTTACTAAGCCTTGTTTTAGCAAGCAACTAGCAACAACAGATATCGATACCCAATGTCCATGAACATTAGCAAGCTAACTAATTAGCTGGTTCTTGCTGTTGTGTCTATGTGCCGCGATCCACAACTTGCTTGACTGCTGCAGTCTGGCATAGCAACAACAACAAATGCGGTGAGCACAGACTGCATGTGAGTGACAATGTGCCGCTTTTCCCATTTGGAACTTCGGAAATATTTTCAAATATCTGTGCATGACGTGTTTGTTATGATGTGAGTGTAAAACAGACATAGTTCCAGTTAGCTAATATATATATTTTTTTAAATCCTAAATTCACAGTCATCAGCAGGACGATCACTTGGAACTCGAAGGTCATCCTTCTTATTTTTTGTCGTCTGAGACGATAGGACGACTGCTAATCTGGGCCCCTGACTGGCTGTGGTGTCTTTCGATGCACTGGCCATGGTACCTGTTGACGCACTGGTCATGGTAGCCATGGACACGAACGCAGGGGCGGAGCACCCCAGAGGAGCTCAACAGTTTGAAAGCGAGCTGATCAGAATGGCCTCTCCATCACATATACGCATGTGTGCCAGGAAAGCCTGGCTTTCGTACACAACAAGTGTCCGTGCATTAATTATACACAAATCTGAGGGAATTCATTTGCTGAAACATTTGTGGTGTGATACAAAGACGCATGCGACTGAGATTAGCTTTTCATGTTTCGTGCACAATTAATTATTCGAAAGTGAAGAGAATTGAATCATTACTATTTCTTTGTGAACACACAGTTCTGGGGGGAATTATGACAGCCAAATTAATTTGTTGCATAATTAATGCCTTTCATTGTATTACAGAGGCTAGGCTATTTTTGTCCAACGATATCGTGCCAAATTCCTTAGTTGAACTATTCAATGGCTCAGAAGTAAAATCAGTTAACACATAAGATCAGAGGCTTACTCAATAGGCAGAACATTCTGTTACGTTTCGATTTGGACGTTTCGTTTTGGTTTCTATTGAACAGGAAGTTCAATCTGAACGTCATGCAAAACTCCTTGGGCGACGTTTCGCGGGCGTGTTGTTGGTGCGGGAATGTTGGCTCCGCTAGGTCGGCGGTGGGGTGACGTATCGCAAACGAGTTAAAGTACGCAATCGGGCCACATTGAGCGTTTTGACGCTCTTGAATTCACCCCAGCATCCCGGGGAGGGGAGAGACAAACAGCAGCAGGCAGGGGCTTCTGTGTGGTGCTGTGGAAATGTCACGCCGCTCCATTCCACCACGCTTGTGTCGGAGACCAGCATCGGGGCTTTGTTCCTTGGCGGGCAGTTGGTTCCAAAAGCACCTGAGCGGGGCGCGGACGCATTAAGGCGTGACCCGCTCCGGCGAAGGTGCCCTTGGAGCGACAGCTCCGTCTGAGCCCCGTCTGGGGCGGCTCTAATCAGGGTCACGGATTTCCCATTAAAGGGCCCGCACCCGCCATCGGAAAATGAACTGTAGTAAATAAAAATCCCATTAACCAGATTACAAAGAGAGAGAGGGGGCGGGAGGAGGTGAGTGAGGGGTGGGGGTGGGGTGGCTAGTGACTGTAGGGGTTAGTGAGTGAATGGGGGGGTGTGAGTGAGGAGGAGGGTAGGGGGGCCAGGGTTATTTGATGATACGCATGTAAAAGGTTCCACTGACCCGAAGACCTTTGTGGATGACTCACTCCCTGCACATTACAGGACTCCTGTATTACTGGCCTGCTGCCATTTCCTGTGACTCAGCGTGACCCCATACCCATGCCCTTATTCCTGAGGGTTCGCCCCTGCAGCCCCTCCCCCGGGCCTCATCAAAGCTCCGACGTGAGCCGTGAATCTCAACCCCCTGCTGCCATGGGGGGAACTCATCAAGCATAGCCCCTGGAGAAGAGCTGGGTCACACCTCCCTACACACGCTGGGTATGAATCAACCATCACCAGAGGGACCCAGGATAAAAACCAGCGCGCGTTCGCTTGCCTCTAACAGAGCCTCGAGGATCGCTCCGGCAAGGACGTGCTAGCATTCATCGCGCCTCCTTGGTCACGTACAGGTAACTGCTTCTCCTAGGCAACTGCGCGACAAACGGCGTGACCTTGGCGTCTGATTTTGCAGTCTCTCGCATTCAGAGGGAACCTGAAAGCATTCCTTTCACCGCTTTCCAGCCCTGGCCTCTCCACAGAAACGGGCCCTTTCCCCCTGCACTGATTACGCAGGGCTGGGAGGCTCGGCATAGACCCCCAGAGCCCTGTGGGCTGGAGGAGCCCTCTGCTGCCTGCGCATCTGCAGCCACTCTTCCTTCTCCTGCACTTCCACACCCTCCTACTCTTCCTCAAACTCCTCCTCCTGCTCCTTCGCCTCTTCCTCTCCCCCGCCTCTTCCTCCCCCCCTCCCCCAGCCTTCCTCTTCCTCAAACCCTGCTCCCCTCCCCCTGCCCGCCTCTCCACACCTGCTCCCCTCCTACTCTTCCTCAAACTCCTCCTCCTGCTCCTTCACCTCTTCCCCTCCCCCGCCCCCAGCCTTCCTCAAACCTGCTCCCCTCCTGTGCTTCCACATCCCCGCTCCTAATCCACCTCCTCCTCCCCCCACTGACAGAGTGTTACTTGTGCGCCGAATGGTGGCTCGAAAGGTATTTTCCACACAACGAGAAACACAGCTGTGACACGGTTCACCCGCAGGATAAATCACAAAGTGAACGTGGCTGGATTCCAGCCCCAATCGCGAGCAGGGGAAAACAAATTAACTTCCCCGTGAGAAGCACCAGAGCGGCCACGGACGCGGGTGTGAGGTGTGTGCCAAGAGCGTTGCGAGGGGGCTAGCTGCGCGACCTGGGTCGGAGGCTCCTCTCTGTGCGAGGACGCGCTATAAATCTGCTCCGGCCGCGGCAGGAAATGGCCGACAGCCCCCCGCTCTTCAATGAGCCATTAATGCTCGCTCCTGACCATCCACTAACGGCCTGCCGCTGACCTTTCTCACACGCAACCCCGGATTCCCACGGATGTCTGCAGAGCACTCGCGGACCGGAGTGAGTTCCGGAGAGCCATGGGACAGGATCCTCTAACCTGGGTCCAAAGTGTACACCTGCATACTGCCAATTGGCGCACTTGGTAGCATGTACTATCTTTTGTACTGGTGAGGGCGTACCACCAAGTATGCTAGTGCACAGTACGAACAAAACGGATCCAGTTTGGAACGTAATTTCATGTCATCACCTTGCCAGGAAATTTGACTAATATCTGACCTACATTGAGTACATTTATCAAACTTCCCGACATATTTCAAAAGAGGGCAATGATATCGCTAGTAATATTTTTTTGTGCCAAGTATGTTAGGAAAACAAAATTGGACCATCATGTATCTAGGACTGCTGGGAACGAGAAGTGTGGATAAAGTGTTCTTGAACACGTTACGCTTTGCTGTGCACTCGCGCAAGTATGGACTTCCGGCACACTTCAATTCAAACTTGCTCTCGCGAAGTTGAGTTTGGAAGAGGGTTTGATACCTCAGCTAAGAGCCGCTGTACATCTGTGCGTTCTAGGTCGTATGCAAGCCTGTGTTTTAGAACAAGGCCTTGGGAGAAATCTGGGGTCATCACCTTCCGTCCATAAATAAATGCGAGTGACTCGTACCTGCGCTCCTGGCATTCTCAGGCTCTGCTCAGGCCAATCACGTGGTCAGCCGAGTCCAGTGTGGTCTGGACACTCTCATTCTGCGCCAGGGCGCGGTTTAAAGATAGTGTCTCAACAAGCTCGCCCCCAACACACGCAGAGAGAAAGAGAGAGGGAGAGCCATGTTGGACACGGGCTACAGGAAAAACACAGAATGGTTTCAACCACCCCGACAATTTCCCAGGAGGGCAAAGTCCGGATAGAGTTCAGATAATTATGAGCGATAAGTGACGTTCCCCCACCGTAACTCCTTCAGGAAGAGTAGATTGCAGTGCATATGCATGTGTGCGTGTGTGTGTGTGTGTGTGTGTGTGTTTTTGTGTGTGTGTGTGTGTTGTCACTGTGACTGCTCTGACACAGGTATCAGTCAAGGCACTACAGCTTCCATCCATCATTATCCACATGATATTTCCAACCCAATGCCTCAAAGCCTCAGCTCCCATTGGATCTCCACCATGACGACAGCCCTCGAGCTGGCTGTTGATTGGTTGTGGGGTCCTTTATATAAAAAATAAAAGTAAAGCTTCACTCCAGTGTTTACTCTTTAGAGAGATTTCACCAGCACTGACCAGCCCTGAGAGCAAGATATTGAGCAAAGAGATGGGAAGACACCCCCGCGAGCAATCCAACGCCACAAGTCCTCTGGAACCGACCCTTTGCAAGCACGACCGCGCGTTTCCCCTCTGCAGCGGGGCCCACCCGTCAGTCGTGAAAGGCGCTAACTGAGACATGAACATTAAAATGACAGTCATTCCATTCAGACAGCTCAATTAGGTAGAAAGAATAACAACACCTCGCCCCCCTCCCCTCTCCCAGCCCAGCTTGAAATTCACTTGAAAAATTATTTTTAAAAAAGAAGCTGTTGCTGGGAGTGAATCAAGCGGATTTGCCAACAATAGAGGCGCATTATTCCCCAGTGCTGCTGTCCCATGGATGTGTGGGAATCGACAGACTGACCAAACAGCATCCCGGCTGTATGGCTGTGCAGTGAAGGATACAGTAGAGCCACAGTGCTGCCACACTGCACTTGGTCAATGTTATGAAGAGAGGAGGGGGGTGAGTCGGTAGTTATTGTATTAGGCTTAGGCATTATTTTCTGCACTGATTGCTTTATTGCTACCTTTGAATTGTGGCTACAGATTTACCTACAGGGTCCTAGTTTAACTATGTGGTTGCTCCTAGCACCTAGGAACTGTACTTCCCACTAGGGTGGCTTTCAGCTAAACTGTTCTTGACTACTTTTTTTTGTACGTCGCTCTGGATAAGAGCGTCTGCCAAATGCCTGTAATGTGATGTAATGTAATGTAGTTCTTTCAGCGGACTTCCCCGGAATAAACAAACATACTGAGGAGTTTCTCCCAGTGGAAAGGGGTCGGAAGATCGGCAATGTTTTGCCATCGGCTCAGGCGAAAAGGGATAGCAAATCAAACATGAACGCAACTACATCACTGCCTCCCTGGCCCGTAACCGGCTTTTGAGAGATCGAAAAACCTTTCAAATGAATGTTCGTTTGGTAACGCACGAAAAACGCACAGAGGAGTACAGAAGCCTATTTTTCAGAACGCAGCCAATGAGCGGACGGGCGATGGGGTTGGAGCGCTTCCTGGGTGATCTTCCAGAGACTTTGTTACCGTGAACGCAGATCGTCCAGCAGAGAGCGTCCTCAACACCCCACCCGTGTCTCTCCTCGAGGCGTGCGGACCTTGCCGTAGTCATGGTCATATCCGTTACATGGGTCATCGTTTTCGGATATAGGGCAGTTGGGTCGGGAAAAAAGTACCCATCTCTCAAATTCTCAGCCTACAAATTTCTCCCAAAATAGTCTTCGTGATGGCCGTGGTCGTAAAAGTGTCCACGGTAACGATATTCATATTTTCCGACTAGTCCAGCCTCCCTCCCTCCGTCGGCCCTTGCCTGCTCTCGCCATTCCCCTCACGCACACCTGCTCAACCACAGGGCTCACCTTTAGGAAAAAAACGCTCCTACTGCTACCGCCAGCAACTGATACTGCATGCATGACACATCACTGTGTGCATGAGGGAGAGAGAAAGAAAGAGAGGGCGAGGGGGAGAGAGAGAGAGAGAGAGGATGAGGGTGAGGGAGATGGAGAGAGGGACAGAAATAGATGGAGAGACACAGAGAGGGAGAGGGGGATAGGGATGGGTAAGGGGAGATAGGGAGGGGTAGGGAGAGAGAGGGAAAGGCAGACAAAGAGAGGGACAAAGATGGATGGAGGGAGACGGAGAGGGAACAGGGAAAGGGGAAGGGAGAGAGAAAGAGGAGAAAGGGAGAGGGAGGGAGAAAGAGGGAAAGGGGAAAGAGGGAGGAGAGACAGGGAAATGGGAAAGAGAAGGAGAGAGAGAGAGAGAGAAGGAAAACGAGAAAAAGGGAGAGAAAGACAGAAAGAGAGAGGGAAAAGGGAAAGAGAGAAGAAGATAGAGAGGAGAAAAAGGAAAAGAGAGAAGGAGATAGAGGAGAAAAAGGGAAAGGGAGAAGGAAGGAGAAAGGGAGAGAAAGACAGAAAGAGAAAGGGAAAGAGAGGGGAAAGGGAGGAGGAGGGAGAGAGAAGGAGAAAGAGAAGCACATGCCGCCCCGCACGCTCAGAGGGCTGCTGGGGGAGGGAGCTCCTGCAGCAGTGCAGTCTGAGCGCGCTCACCGCGAGCATGATGTAATCCCAACGCCCCCTCCCTCCCTCATCAAACAGAGGCTCCCGCTCCGCCTCACCCCCAGCTCTGTGAACCAACGGAGTTTAGCTGCTGGGAATCTGCACACTCGTGCTGGGGCGAGTCTTGGGTAGAGGGGAATAACACGGATGCGGGCGGCAGAGCAGACGTGTCCACTTTGTCTCTTTAAGGTGGCAGGTATGCCTCCGATGAATAATGCAGTCGGCTCTCTCCGCTCACGTCACTTAACAGGGCTTTCACACCAAACGCCCATTTCTCCTTCAGTTAAACATAATAGCAGCTTTCCATTATGAGTGACACCCCGCCGTTGCCCAACATGCAATTACAATTACAGCCATTTTTTTATGACTATTATTATTTTATACATACATATTCCTACGTCCTATAATTATTGTTGAAGCCATTTTTATTTGTTACAATAGAAGAATTGTATTATTTCCCCTATTACTGTCACTTAGCATTTTGTGTCATTCGTGACATTTATTGAAGTATTACACCGGTGGGGGTTTTTCTATACAAATTTGCCTATTGAAGTTCACGTTTGTGTGAAATATGAAAATAACCTTTGAGTACAAAAGAGAAATAAAATGATTTTACATTGCTCTCCATTACAATCAATTACATGACTACTCTCACCCCCAGGGCCATTATTCCTCCCTGCCCACTAGGGTCGAGATTCAAATTCAAAATGGCTTCACGCCAGCATTATTGTCATGACAAGTGCAAGGTATTGTATTGCAAAAGTACACAACAGCACAATCAATAACATAAAATAGTAACAATAACAATTGGGTGTGGGGTGGTGGATATTAATCAGCAATTAAAATGAAACAGCAGTAATAATAAATAACATTAATCGTTAAAAAAAACTAAAACAATACAAACAAATCTATGGCAAGGACAGTGCGATGATGTGGTTGCCTGCTTACTGCCCCTCAGGCTATGGCACGCTGCCACACTGTGGATCCCTCTCCCAGGAATAACTCAATCTTAGTTATAACTCATTTTTAGCCATTTCTTTTTAATTGTGGGACAGATATTTCTCATCTGTAAAAAATAGTTTTCTCTTAATTTGTTATATTTTGTACGGCCTTCCCCGATCTCCCACCTCCACTCTCCCACTCTCTTTACTTCTCATTAGTACACTTATGACACCTTCCAAACCAGAATCATTTACATTCACATTTACATTTTAAGCATTTAGCAGACGCTCTTATCCAGAGCGACTTACCAGATGTGCATAAATACATGGTAGGAACAATCATAGAGATCAGTGCAGTAATACAGCCATAGACATCATTGCAGGCAGAATCAGAGAAGAGATGAAAAAGCACAAGGCTGACATGCGCTTTATATAATCTTTCTCTCAAGTTTATTTTCCTCCATCTAATCCCCAAAAAGGCCTTTAAAATAAATCCTGTTCAAATCTACGGCAACAAACCGAAATAAACCTCAATCCGCTGCGGCTCGACTCGCAGTGAAAAGTTTGAAACGGGCGCAAATGAAACAAAGTCCTGCCCTGGTACACAGACACTGAATAAAGATCTCTTGATAAAATTCTAAATAAAAATGTATTTTTCCTGTTTGTGCTGAAATATTGTGCCACCAAACTCCTCTGTTCTAGTGAGACAGTGGGCTGCAGGTCTCTCTGTTCTAGTGAGACAGTGGGCTGCAGGTCTCTCTGTTCTAGTGAGGCAGTGGGCTGCAGGTCTCTCTGTTCTAGTGAGACAGTGGGCTGCAGGTCTCTCTGTTCTAGTGAGGCAGTGGGCTGCAGGTCTCTGTTCTAGTGAGACAGTGGGCTGCAGGTCTCTCTGTTCTAGTGAGACAGTGGGCTTTAAACCAGCCCATCTGTAGTCCAGACAGGCAGAGCAAGAGGGCCTGTGCTTTCTGCAGAGAGCAGGGAAATGGCACGCAGCACAGGGAACAGCTGAAGATCCCCACCCAGGCCCCTGGGGACAGAGAAGCTGGGCTCGCAGTCCAGGGTTCCCACTCAAGTAAGTTTATATTTTCCAGAACTTTTCAAGGGCATCTTGGGCTACTTCTGCAGGGCGGAACTCAATTTTGACGCATACCGCTATCGAAACAATTTACGTGTATGGCACGGCTCGCACTTCACTCTCCTGTGACCCATAACGTCTGCACTCGCGCACCTGCAATTTAGCGCAAAAGTAGAACACGAGCGTAATAAGTCCATCTTTCACGCAAATTCGACATGGTGGTGAATTTGCATGAGAGATGGAGTTATTATGCTTCTGTTTTGCTTTGTGCTAAAATGCAGGTGCGCGAATGCTGGTTGTGCAGAAAGCTCTTCGTCTATTTTGACATACAAACCTAGTTAGAATCCGAAAAACAAAGTCAGTTCAACAACTCTGAAATGATTCCCTTTGCCGTTTTATTCAAAAAAGGCATCGCTCTGACATTCACGTGGGCTTACAGCTAACAGGCCGACCGCATCCATTATATTAAATATGTATTGTTGCATTAATAACTCATACACACCCCCCCGGGCACTCGAATGCAATTTCGTATGAACACATCTTTCTGATCTGCCCAAAGTAGCCAGTTAGACAGCTTGCTCTGCGTAAGTACTCAGTACTCGAGTCCCAAAGTGAAGTATTTGTTTCAGGTGCATTTTCAGTTCACTTTACTTTACAGGGTAAGATTATTCCCATTGCTCTGAAACTGCCGCGCGTAGCTAAGGAAAGGCAAAAGCTACAGGACATTTCCTCGAATTTACGGGTCCGTTTCCCACCGCACGCTCTGCACGTCTTGTACGCTCTCTTCGTCCGGTTCTTGTTTTCCGTAACTGGGGCGGGCAGCGGTCGGGGGCGAACGTCAACGCACCGAATCGGGAGAAGCAAGTTAACAGGTTCTGTGTGGTTCTGTGTGGCTCAGTTGGTAGAGCATGGCGTTGGCAACGCTTAGGTTGTCGGGTTCAATCCCCACTGGGGCCACATATACTGAAATGTATGCATTCACTACTGTAAGTCGCTTTGGATTAAAGCGTCTGCTAAATAGCATACATTATATTATATTAACGGCAAGGGGCGAGTCGTGTCACCCGCCCGGCGTGGGTTTGGGGTTTGGGTTTGCCGAGGGGACATCGGGTCGGCGGGTGAGAGCCCAGGAGGGCCTTCCGGGGCCCAGGCCTCCCCTCCCGGCCTCCCAGCCTCCCTGTGGAAGGCCCGCTCCGGCCCGGGGGCGTGAACCAGGGCCCCGTAACGGCCGCGGAGAGCAGTCTGGAGCCGAGGGCTTTTAAACGGCGTGATTAAGTGCGGCCTGTTAATCCCTTAACGAGGGCGCGTGCGCTCACTGGGGGAGAGGAAACCTTATTTAAGGCCTTACTGTACAGATCTCCTGTAGTCGCACGCACACGCGCCGAGGAGGGGCTCTGCCGAAACGTTCACGCGCTCCTGTGTTTTCTGGCTGCCGCCACTTCACATGTGAAGTAAGAATGAAGATATCATTCAACAGACTGAGTTCTGAACCCATCCCTTTTATGCTTCAACACTTTTTTGGATTTTTTTCCGCTTGGCTGGAGGACCCCGTTCTCGCTAAAAGAATTCCCTTTTTTCCCTTCCAGTTGAGCACGTTCCATCCACTGTTCGTGGCCTATAAGAGCCAGCCGAGCCCAACCCAAACATCACTCCGCCTCCCAAAACACTCCCCAAACCCTGCCCCCTCACACCTCTCCCCCACCTCACTGCCCCAAACCAGGGCACCTCACCCCCACCCCCCCCCCCACCCCACCCCAGCCCAGCCCAGACGCCATGACGCCTGCAGCAGCTGCTTCTTAACGGGAGCGCCCGACCGGCCTCTCGATCGCGCGGCGAGATGACAAAGCACAAAGCGCGGCGTGTAGACTAAACAGATGAACCTCGCAGGTGGGTTCTTGAGAAACGCACGTCCCCGACGCTGCACAGCTGGCTGGCAGAACATCCCCCTCCGGCGACGACGACGAGCGTCCGCAACACGTCCACAGAGCGCCAGAGGTGTTTACCGAGGGTGATTTAACTCATCGGCTCCCCTGCTCCGCACGGCACCTAGCGGATTAGGGGAGGAGAGGGGGCAGGCCCTCTGCGGTCCTGCTTCTTCAGCTACACCCCATGATGGAGCATACATTTTCAGTATATGTGGCCCCACGGGAGCCCCAACCCATCGGTGCTCTAGCAACTGAGCCACAGAGCTCCAGCTCCTCCACGGAGACGCTCTCGTGGAGACGCGTGGAACGCTGTCGATCAGGCCCTGCTGCAGACCCCCAAGTTGCTGGACGACGCGGGCGGTCAATGGACTGCGGGGCCGCTGGGACACCCACCCCTCTTATGTGATGGTTCGGTCCGTCCACATGAGGAGGAGACAGGGCCGGCCCACAGGGGTGGGGGGATCAGGTACAGCACAGAGTGGGGGGGGTATTCTTGTAGGGGTTCTGAATAGGAGGGCCACACTACGGTGTAATATATTTTTTATTGAAATAAAATGCAATTTTTGCAGATTGTCAATCCTTCTACAAAATACTGAATAAAGAAATAGATCTCAACCAAGTCCTTTTGGATGGCTGCCTGGAATCCATTCCTTAAAATCAATGCTTCAAACTGAAACAAAGTTTAGTTCTCAAAATAAACCACGTGCCCTACAGACTGCAACACATTAGCAGCCCCTCCCCGGAAAAGTGCACGAACTCTCGCTGGTTGATGGGCCGCGCCGTGAACCCCACGAACCCGATCCTCCTCCGACGGAGGATTCGGGAGATTCTGTAAGATTTATGCTTTCACGGCCCAGAGTTGGCCATGAATAATTTAAAGAGCAAAGCTTCAGGAAGAAGGGGGGGAGAGAGACACACACATACCCCCGCAAACTCAGACAGCACAGCCCCGCTCCCCCTGTTGAACAGCCTCAATCAATGTCAGCCACTCCAAAGCACAACCTGCGGCTTGAAACAGGGGCCGCCGCAGAAGTCTGGAGAATCCATCATCCCCCGTCATCAGAGTTAGCGTTAGCGCTAGCGCGGAGTGGGCTACTGACCCCGGGCAGTCGCTAAACAAAAACAACAAAAACAACCGCATTAAAGGTGCCGATGTTCTCTCAGGGCTGAGAGCCTCACCTCATGGGGGGTCAGGGAGGCATCAAGGTCACACCTCGCCCGTCTGAGCGGCTTACCCCGGCAGGGCCCTCGTCCCTGCCCCCCGCTGTGCTCCACCTGACTGAGCGCAAGGAGCTCTCGCCCTCCTTCTCACGCACTCTCTCTCTCTCTCACGCTCACTCCGCATTATAGGCAGACTCTCACCCTCTTCTTCTCTTGCACTCTCACACTCCTGCACTCTCACTCACACACACTTTCCTTCTCTCAAACTCTCTCAATTCAATTCATGTTTGGTTTATTGGCATAACAAAAACTATATTTGCATTGCCAATGCATTAGGACAAACACAATTGCAATGCAGATGAACAAAATGCAATACACCTGTACAAGTGACATTTATAACTTCCATTATAATAATAGCCATGCATGCTGCCACTCTATCTATCTCCCTGTGCTCAACAATGCATTAACGCTATGCCATTTTCCCCCTGTTGCATCTTGAGTCCTATAAGGACAGAGGAGCAGCAGCTCTGGCCCTTCTGCACCAATCACCTTCAGCCCTAGCAGAGAGATGTCCAATCATTTCATTGCAGATTCGAGGCCAGATTTCGTGAATGAGCTTTACTTGTGGTTGATTTCACTCAAGTCGCCCGACTTTCATGACTGTTGCATAACAAACGGGAGTTTGCGGACGTGCGTGTTTTGTTTCCTTGCGGGGGTTGTCATTGCCCTTTAGGATTTGCTTTCAGCAAAGAGCTTTATTTGCGTGAGCACATCGGTGATATTGCTCCCTTTCGGATGAAAACGAGCTAAGTCTAGCATGGTGAAATTGTTGCAATTGCTGATATGATAATTATGTATTTTTGTCCCTTTTCACTAAATTAGATAAATAGATACATTTCACTGTTGAGTGGAAGTTCTGGCCTTGCAGACTGACAATCCTTCTGGAAGATACCGAATAAATAAATACATCTCAACCACATCCTTCTGGATGGCTGCCTAGTATCCGTTTCTTTAAAAAAAAAAAAAAAAAAAAAAAGAACAATTTCAGACTTAAGGAAAAAGTTTAGTTCTTGAAGAAAGCTATATGTACTCTAACAAGACTGCAAGAGTTCACAGGTAGGCTAATCGCCTTGGGGAGGAAAAAAGCGCAATGTCTTTATCTGAATTAAAGGGTGAAGTGAACGTGAATACGCCACAGAATCCTAAACAGCGTATCTAAGCCAGAGGAAACCAGCATACGGAGACAAAAATGGAGAATAAATAACTCCGCTCTGCGCAGGGCTCCAATTACCGCTGGAAGAATGAAGACGGGAAACATCAAATGTCGGGTTGGAGCTGAACTAGACTGGTGACCGGCCTGTAACGCTCACCGCGATTGGTGGACTGCAGAAGCAGGGCAGGGCGGAAAAAAAACGAGATGCAGCATAGTGGTCATGTGACCCAGAGATTCAGCTGTGACGAGCTGTGAGCTGTGTGTGTGTGTGTGTGTGTGTGTGTGTGTGGCTGAGCTTTTTATTTTACACTTTTCCCCCCCAATTTGGAATGCCCCAGTTGTATTCGTAAGCCAAGCTCAACCTGCAGCCTCCTCTGTCAATCTGGGAGAGCGCAGAGAAGCACGTGCTCTCCTCTGAAAAACACGCCAAGCCACTGCCACTTCTTTTGACTGCAGTCCATGCGCACAGACACCGAGTCAGAGGAGGATGCTTCATGTGCAGCTTAATGCAGACCGCCGGCACCCGGCTGACCAAAGGGGGGCGCTGGAGCACGGTGAGACAGACTGTTTCACTGACCGAATCGCTCCCTCGCTGCGTCGTCCTGCAGGGCTGCCAGCCCCAGTGGGCGCTGGCACGGTCTGGATTCGACGCCAGACCGTTGGGGCCCATCCACGCTCTAGAACAGTGCCTCGACAGGATGAGTCACCCAGCAGCCCTTTACGGTGGCTCCGACAGGCTTTCTGAGGAGCCATCTGCTCCTTCTTACCCGGGAATTGATTTCCTCCCATTAATAAGTGATTATCAGCCCGCTCGATCAATGTCCATTGATCGAGTCCAACATGGTGTCCTTAAAAACCTCTCAACACATTTAACTGGTAACCGGGGAAACGATCTTCAGTAATGGTGGACTTCAGCTGCAGCACTAGAAATGATCAAAACTGAATCCTGTTGAAATACTTGTAGCGGATGCCATGTGCAAACCAGCACAACTGACAGAAAAAGGCCCCCTCCACCACCACCCGCGATTCTGTTTAGAATTCATCGGAAAATATGAATAATAATTTAAAAAACAGCTGAATGACCTTTGCAATGGGAGAACCAATTTTGACTGCAAGTAAACTTAACAACAGCATAGATCATCGTTAATAATTGGAGCAGTGCAGGGCCACAGGGGGTGTTATGTCAGTGCAGAGGTGCAAAACAACATGAATAACTGCACTAGAGCAATAACAGTCTTCACAAACCTCAGAGCTCTGGACATTCTCCCCATTGCTTGAATTACCTCAAACAACCCTCTACGAACCACAGCCTTGAGCCGCTGCTGATTAGAAAATACCAGAGTCAGAGAGGCGGTGAGACAGGCATAGTTTTGATACGATCAGGGCTGAACACAGCGATTTCAATTTAAATGCAGTGTCTCTGCACATTGAGAGAGGCAGCCGATAAGCGCCGAAGGACCCTCTTCGCGGTTTCACCTTGCGGGGACGCGTTTGTCTTTTTTTGTTGTGGATTTCAGGGCGCCGCCGATGCGCACGGGCCTAGTCTCTAACCGCTCCCCCCCCCCTTCCACTTCGCGCTGTTCGGTCCTCGCGCAATTTGACGCGCAAAGACGCGAGTCATTACTTTGGTTCGTTGTTAATTTTTCAGAGAAAAAAAATTCAAATTAAATTTTCTGGAATTAAGAACAACAAAGGGTATCATCAGGAACTCCGCTTCTTTGGCGAATATGAGGGGCGGAGAGAAAAAAGCAACACCCCAATCACCCCGGCGTGATTGCACAGCTTGACACACCGTATCCTGAAGCAAACGACAAACTGATCAAATATGAATGAAATTCAGAACCTTTTTCCAAAGAACTTAATGGAAGGGTTTTCTGAAACTACGTTCCATTTTCATTAAAAGGAAAAAATATTGTATTGTATATATTATGTATTTTTTAGTTACTTTCCGGGGTTTTGCCTTTTGATTTATTAAGCCTACGGTTAGGAAAACGGCCCGGGAAGCATTCTCTCTGCACGGCTAACTTTGAGCCAAGGTCAGCGCACGCACGCTTCACCGTGGCTTATCTCTGTTTCTTCACGCTAAGGCTCATATCCGCACTTTTGTAAACGCGATACTGCGACACGGCGAGGACCAGCTGTCAACACAAGCGAGCTGACTGTCGGGAGAGACTACTCGGCCCCGCTCCGCACCGCATCAGCCGCCGGGCATTCTGGGATGCGCTCCAGACGTTATTAGCGTCTCGCTTTTTTAAACCAAAAGTACTTCTCGAGTTTATTTTTATTTCATTACGGAATTCGATCTCCCTGGTCCTTTCCGGACCTACACTTTGTAACAACATTCCTTTAGCCATGTGTAATGTATTATCCTTATAAATCCGAGCTCCGGTCCTTTCCATCCCAACACCAACACTAAAACCAACACCAGGCTCGGTGCTGCTCAAAGCCCTAGCCAGGCGAAATCACGCAGGCTAAGCCAGCGAACCGGCAGCGGCAGAGACGGATATTTTCATTACGCGCTGCAAAGTAATTACACAGACATAGTGCGTGATTCCTGGAGCTTAGCATTAACTGCTAAACCTGAAACGGCTTATCACAATCAGTACCGAGGTAATCAGTCACTGATAATATTAATAACAATACTAATACTAATAATAACATCATTTAAACAGCCTATTTCTTATCTTGGCATGCAATTAATAACTTTTCATACTGGCATTGCGTTGCTGTTGTGCGAGTGTATGTATGTGCTGTACTATGAATTTGTATTAGTGAGGGGTAAATAAACCAAGGTATTTACTTACCTACTTAGAAACAGTGTAAAAGACTTCATACTCAGAAACAAAACAAGTGGTAAAACATTTTTACCGCAATGGTAAAAACAGGATGCAAAATAAATAAAATTTAATAAAAAAGTCAAATCAAAATAAGAACCATAAAAAATATCAATGGAATTAAATGAAGATGGATGGGGAGAGAGAATGACCTGCTTGAGAACCCTAAACAATCCCCCAAAATGAAGACATTGGAGAACATGCCCCCCCGCTGGGATGTTAGTAAACAGGTCTCCCCCCGCTGCCATTAATCAGCCTGGTGGTAATTGGCTAAGCTGGTCGCCACACGTTTCCCCAGACCTCATGGAGCAACTCAGAACTCAGGATCACGTGAAACACAAATTATACAAGGAGGATGAAAACCTAAAATACACTGTCGTAGGAGTCGCATAATATGATGTTAAAAAGTGTGTGGACGTTGTTTGCACTATTAGACCCGTTTTGAGAGTTTCGGACAGGCGGGTCTTCTCTTCACCGGGTGGCCTCGGCGCGGTGTGGTGTGGTTGCGGCCCGTTGGCTCGCTCGACCGCCCGGGAGGCCGTCGGGTGTCAAAGGCGGTGGAGCTGTGCCAGACACGTGCCACCACCACCTCCGCAGCCCCGCCCTTAAGCTGAGCGTGTAAATTCCAAGCATATGGTAGACTGACGGCAATCCTACCCTCCCTCCCCCAGCAGTGCAGTAGCAGTGTAGGAGGGGCACGCCCCCTCTCCTCCTCTCCTCCTCCTCCTCCTCCTTTCCTCTTCTCTCCACGTCTCCTCTCCCCTCCTTTCCTCTTCTCTCCACGTCTCCTCTCCTCTCCCCTCCTTTCCTCTTCTCTCCACGTCTCCTCTCTTCTCCACTCTCCTCTTCCCTCCCCTCCCCTCTCCTTCCATCTCCTGCAAGGCTTATTGATGAACAGACTGCACATTGCCCTTCAAGGCCGGGGGAGTGGAGCATATTTCTGTTTTAAAACGCTTTATCATTTTCATGTAATCCGACTGCGTCAGGAAAAGGCACGCGGCGATCTGGCACAGGTTAAGCCTGATCCAGAATTGTGAATCACCAGCATACGGGAGAAAGGAAGCATACGATCCGATGCTGTGGGGTGATGCATTTCTCCTATTTGAGATGATTAGCTCCAGTTTAGAGCGCTGCTGTGTAATTATATAAGGAAGCCAGCATGAGAAACGCTTCTTTCTTGGCCACTGAAATGGTGCATCTCCGAAGGAGGCCGAGCAGCTTGGCCCTTGTTCTCACTTCCGTTTCAGAGTGTAGGCACAGGGAGGACGCTCCTAATATGGCTTGATGGCCACGGTATCCCACAATGCCCCTCTTTCTGCCTCCCTTCTTATCATGCCCTGCTGGCCCTCACAACCCGTCCCTGCAGGACACCTCGTTCCCTCTCCACACAAGGGGGGGGTATCCGGTCTACCTAAAACCGCCGCTCTGTCCCAGAACACGAGGAACGGTTTCCGTGGGGAGCGGTGTGAGGTGGGGGGTGGGTGACCCACAGAAAATGAACTCAATTTCCAGCCGCAATTACACATGATTGCGGCCCGCTGATGTCTGGCCAGGATCTTAAACCCTGAGATTGTGTTAACCGCGCATTTCGCTGGCGCGAAATATATTTAAGAAAAAAAAAAAAAAAAAAATGAGGCCAATAAAAATGCAGCGCAATTGCATCTGGAGTGAGCCGTTCTGCAAATGCCGGAGATAAACAAGGAGTGACAGCTCTGGGAGAGAGATAGCCCGCCACTCACGCCACCTATGAATAAGCAACCGTGCCATCGGTGCGGAGGGACCAGGCGTCACGCTGCCACCAATCAACATCTGCCGCACGTACCATAGCCCCGCCCTGCTTCTTCCTCAGTCCGCCCTAAATAAAATCCCTCCCACCCCCAAAAAAAAAAAAAAAAAAAAAAAGTAGGCTACCACAGACGACAGCCTACAATAGATTCTTAAATCTGCAAGCCCACCATTTTCCATCCCGTTCACGATCCTTTCCCTTTATGGCACTTGGGAGAATCTCTCACTAAAGAACGGAGAGGATTCATGCAGGGGGATCAATAGGGCCTTATTTATGGCGGGGAGTGCGCAGCGCCATCGCGTAAACGCCAGACATCCATTACCGTGGCGATGCGGGCAGGTGGGTGTAGCCGTGCATCATTACGCATGCCCCCGCCCCCGCCATCAATCCTCGCTTTCAGAGAAACGGGAGGAATATCCAGAGCCTGACCAGGGCCCGTACGTACAAAGCACCCCGGAGCTGATCCCCGATCAGCGCATCCTCGTCCGTCTGGCGCAGCTTACGGACAGCCCGACTGGTCAGGTAGTAATTCACATTCACTTACTCACACCGGAGGGTGTGGGCGCCCGGGACAGTTAAGATAATTGCTTCTCCTGAACACACTGAATCAGCACTGACATCAGACTATATTAGCATGCTGTGTAAGTGCTGCGTGTTGGTGCAGTCGAGGCGAAACGCTTTCGCTGAACTCCTCCATGCAGGAATTGTAGCGTTGAAGAGCTTCAGGACGGCCTCGGGGAAGTGACAGGGAGATTCCAGGTGGAACAGCAAACCAATACGACTACATTCTACATTTCAGGCATTTAGCAGATGCTCTTATCCAGACTGGCTTACAGTTTTTTTTTTGTTTTGTTGTTTTTTTTTACATTCAATACGTTTATACAGCTGGCTACTTTTACTGAAGCAATTGAGGTTAAGCACCTTTGCTCAAGGGTACATTGGCAGTGCCCCGACCTGGGAATCGAACCTGCAACCCCTGAGCTACAAGCCCAGTTGCCCGACTACACTACACCGATTCTGAGCAGAGCAGGCCGTAAATTCTACGCGGCTGCCGAACGGCACAGCAGAACGGCGGTAACCTTAGATCCACGCTGCAGACGCACGGCTGCGGAGCTCACTTCCAGGCCCACACAGCGCACCTACACTGGCGTGGGGGAGGAGGTGACTCAGAGGTAGGATGTTTGACTCCGCTCCCCAACGCCCTCCTGTCGATTTGTCAAGCGGGTATGACGTGGCGCAAAACCTTGGGAAAACATTCGACGAACGTTGTCTCCGCGTAAACGTGGTGAACGGGGGGGGGAGGTTCCGCTCAAACACAAAAGTTCACAGCACACCAACGGGGGAAGCTCATAATAGCCTGCGTGGCCATGGCTGCCAGAGAGGCCGAAACCGAAATGAAACTCAAATGAAAGCCAAAATATTTTTTGCATTTATTTTTACTTTGGTCTTACTGTTGCTTTGTTTTCTTTGGAAAGTGCTTTGCACATAATGTATAAAAGCGCTTTATAAGTTATCATTTTTATTATTATTATTATTAAAACTCATCCATTCTGAATTTCTATAGAGCTTATATGTTACTTTTAGGTCCATTTAATGATAAGATCATTTACAGGTAAATACAGCAGCTACTGAATCCCACAGAACTAGCCGGTGATGAAATGATTAGATAAGCACGGCACCAGGGCTGTCACATTTTTTTAAACTAATGACGGATGTGAATAGATTCCGCAATGCCGTGTCAGACGTCGCCAGGACGTCTGCGTTTCTTACAATGGTGGCTCAACTAATGGAGAGGCCCTTCTGTGTATTCCCGTATTTGAATACATATTGAATATGTTGTTTTCGAGGTTGCCGGGTTTTTCGCACGCGTAGCCTAATCTTCCGGAGAGATGAAAGAGTCGCTGCGGTCCCTGGTGCCGGGAGGGTGTGAAAACAGAGACGCTCACGGCTTCCCAGCGGGCCCGGCGTGTCTTCCTGCCAGTCGTCTCGCACCGGAACGAATGAGAAAGAGCGGGTGAGGCGTCTTCTCCTGTGAGGGGGAGCAGCCTGAACCTACACACAGCAGGGTGCTTTCACTTTCCTTTGAATTTTCCAGGTAGTTAAGGATGCATTAAAAAACAAACGCACACACAGGAACGAACACATAGGAGCGCGCGCGGACACACACACACAAGCATGCACACAAAACACACACACAGGAACAAACACACAGGAATGTGGACATGTGTGCACACACACACAGGAACGAACACACAGGAATGTGCGTACGCACACACACACACAGGAACACACACAGAAACACACACACACACACACACACACACACACACACACACACACACACACACACACACACACACACACACACACACACACACACACACACACACACACACACACACACACACACACACACACACACACACACACACACGTGAGGCAAAGCTGTTGCTTTCTTTCAAGTGCTCTTAAAGGCATGTTCAGCTACACAGCAGTTAGGCTACATCTAGGCTGGAGAGATCTCAGGGTGGGAGTGGCACTATATCGAGAGAGTCTGAATTTGGTTGCCCTGCCCATCAGTCACTACAACCAGAGATGGAGTGGGAGTGGCAAACAGACCGGGTCTACTGGTTTAACCCCACGGGACTTGTGCCAGTACCCTCATCCAATCACCCTGTCAGCCCACACTCTTTGTCCTGTCTTTCCATGGGAGAAAATACTTCTGAGGCGAAAACCATTTTTAATCTCATTCCCCTTTTGCACAACGCCTACCAGGGGGGGGAAAAAACTCAAAATTAATTGGCATCATTTCAAAACATTCCCTACGGTTGAAGGGACAAAAAGCGATCAAGATCAACCCATCCCTTCAAATCTTCTTAGCGAGAAGAAACAGAAAAGCGAGTCGTTCCTCTTAACAGATGGGAACCCAAAGAGTGACAAAGGGAGCGCAGAACCAGAGGGGGAAGAGTGCCTGAGAAATAAAAACGACAGAACGGTGAAGGCAAACGAACGGCGTGGCGTTAAAGCAGAATGAACAGAGTGAAATGAGCTGTGTGCTCTCGCTCAGGCTCCGCTCGGTGCTGTGGGAAAGGGGTCCTCGATCAACGGTGGAGACGGGACAACTTCTCACTGCACAGGTCCCCCACCCCCCCCCCCCGAGCCCCCTCCATCTCAGGAGACGGTTGGGGGAGGGGTCCAAGCGCGTGCACGGTTCCCGGAGCAGGAACAGCGTTGCGACGCCGGCGGTTTCCCCGGTCATTCCGAGCGAGCGGGGTGCCGGCGGACCTTCGGCTGACCGGGGGCCTGGTGCGTCACCGGGGGCCATTACTCGCCGCAGACGGGCTCAGATGGAACCGCTAACGTTGCCGAGCCGCTGGCAATCGCGGACGCAATCAAGACACCGCGCCGGCTTCCTCAGATTCTTCACCAAACCAAACACACCGCACTCCAGGGTTCCTGACGGTGTCATTACATAAGGCCTCCCAGCTGCCTGCAAACATACTTACAAACTATAAACTGCCAATAATAGGGGCTCTTTATGCTTTCCACAGCCTGTGGCTTTGGGTTAAGGGGAAATATTCCTAAATTCCTGTGCGAGCGGTTGGCTTGTGGGGGAAGCGTCGCCCCGGAGCGCAATGTTCATCAAGAGAGACGACTTTCCCCCTCTGCCAGTAACGCCACATCAGGCTTTGGCCTCTCCACTCGTACACACAATGGGCCAGCCCTTAATGAGAACTCCATAAAAACAAACAGGGAGCTTTGAGCGGGGAAAAAAACTACTCTTCATTCTTCTTCCATTCAGACTTCCAGCCCACTGCAACCCAGAATGCAACCCAGTCTGGCAAAGAGAAATGGTGATGGATCAATGGCGGGAAGCTCACTTTCAGCCGCATCGTCCAGGCTATTTATTTTCCACGTTAGCGTCTGGGTAAGAGATTCCTGTGTGAATGCCTGAAGGTTATACAAGCGCTTCACAAGCGGGGGGTTAGGGTCAAGTCCATTTCCAAATCGGTCAATTTCAGTCAACGTTCTACAGGGAGTTTGTTCAATGAATGAATTGAATTTCAATTTGTTTCCAGAATTGACTGAATTGAAAAGGGAACTGACCCCAACCCCGCACACTACACGGTGTGATTATGTAATGGAGGGTCCTTAGGAATGACTGTCAGCGCTTGGTGAGGACTGAGCGCCATTCCCCCTCGTCACCTGGGGCAGGAGCTGACTGCTCTCTCCCTCGCGAGCAATCGACGGGCAACATTCACCCACGCGCCGCGACCATTGGCAAATTAAGAGACGTGATCCTTTCAAATTAACCAGGAAACAAAGATCTTAAAAATGTCTCTGGGGCCACTCGTGTTTGGCTTTATAGCAGAACATTCTCCCCTGCTATCAGCTGCCACAGAGTGCAAAAAGCTCTTGATGGGTGTGCTTATGACACAACCCGATTCCTCTACCGCTGGCTGAGGCATCTCGGGTCTGAACAATCAGAATTTCACAATCGATCAGGAAAATAATCGCGACCCCTGTAATTCAAGACGGCAGTCCGGCGATGTGTCGCACACTCCAATTGGTGTAAATATCAACTTCGCAACCACTGCTGGAGGCCTTGCTTATCGAACTATTACTCACAGATTACCTCAACTAAATTTTCCCTTCTTCTCCGTCCACGTAGGACTCCTGACTTCTGACGCCGTCCGATTAACGGACGGGCTGGAATGCGTGCGTCCCGACGCCCAGCGGTCTATAGACCTTAATAAGAGCCGGAGCCGCGCCGCGGGAGGCCTGCGGGGGCCTCTGGTTCCGGGGGCCTCTGGTTCCAGGGGCCCCTCCTCCGTGGTCCTGGTCTGGTCATTATAAAAGGGAGCTTTAAATCGCCATCGCCCGGTCGATCTTTTCGTGCAAGGTTAAAAGCAAAGCCAAGGCCCCTCCCCTTCTCCGTGCGCTCCAATTTAAAATGCACAGCAACGCACATGACCGCCTAACCTCGTTATATGGGATTTGGGATTAATTGTGCCGAGAGGAAATGCTACAGGAAGGCCTTTGATGTGCAAACGGCTCACGGGACAAACCTCGCTAAAACATCAGTTCACTACCCAGTGGGAAAGGAAAAAAATGACCTTTTGCCCCCAATATTTGATGCCTGCTGTGACACACTCGCTGTTGGGTAAATAGAGGTTTTGGAGAATGTAAAAGCAGCTAGCAAGATCTGGGCAACCGTGGCTCATTATTAACAATTTAGCATTCTGAACACTTGATAAAAGTTATATCAAACTAGACTTTAAAGAGGTTAAATACTGCAATTACCATTAATGATGATTATTATGATTACGATCTCTATGAAGACGCTGACGGGGTTAAGCGAAGAAATCACAGGCTGGCGTCAACCTTTAAAGATCTTACTAGACAGGCAGCTCCAAGAGCTTCATTGTTCTAATCGGTCACAGAAAGAGACAGGTAAAACGTATGGAGTAAAACGAGGGAAATCAGCGATCAGGTCATGGCGTTCTGGCCTGGATGGTAATGCACCAGCAGGCATTTCAGGCCTGATCGACTGTGTGGCCTGTGGCCTATGTCAGACAGCAGTGTGGGGTGGGGGGGCAGGTACGCCCATAAACATTTGATGTATATAAACCGTTGAGGTTATTATCTTTCCTACACACCCCACTCATCCCCGGGGCCAGATCCTTAACGCACAAAAGCCTGAAGTTTCATGCTATACAATGGCACACTGGATAATGGATTATTTCTCGGCTGAGATGCAGATCATTTCCCCAGGTTTCTCCATTGATAGTGTGGGCAGCAGATGGGGTGGGAAGAGTAAAAGCTGGATTAATGGGGGTCAGGGGAGGGGCGGGGAGACTCAGGTGGGAGCAGAGCACCCCATCACCCTGGAAATGGCTGGCTAACTGCCATCTGTGGACACGAGGCCGAAACCAGTCGTGCTCCAACTTCCCAGGGCCGTGTGCAAATAAGACTGTGCTATAGAGCTCAGGTGAGTCCCATCTGGAGAGAACCGTCTGTATAGCCTCGCTTGTCAGGCTGAAAGCCTTAGTGCAATATGAGCATGTCCAGGTTGACACTCCAGTGTGTGATAAGTCCATCCAAATCCCAGGGATGTGCTTTGCTAATAAACCAATTGTTTCAAGCCAGCAATTCAAGCAAACTCAATCATAAGCCAATAACATCACGCTGGCTAAAACTCACTAGAACCAATCAGTCTTCAGGAAACCAATCTCTCGACTGTAACGTCCTTTTCCAGATGCTCTGGAGGTAGAGCTGGGGTGGGGGTGGGGACTACGGTCTGTATGTTCTGGATGAGCTCTTTGATTTGCGGAGGTTTGATTTGCTGGTACAGGAAGTAGCGAGGAGAAATGAACATTTCAACTTGAAAGAGCAACAGAAAAAAAGAAGAAACAAGGACTTCCTAAGCTTGACAAATATTTACATGAAAGAAACAAAATGTTTCCTAGGCCCTTCTAACAAGTCTGACAAAAAAAGTACCCAAGTGCCTAGAAGCCACAGCGCTATGAGCCGGTGTAAGATGAAGAGGCGGACAGAACCGGTTTGGCGTAATGTCTTAATATCCGCGCGACGAACGTGTGTGGTAAATCTGCGGCGGATCGCTTTCTGATCTCAAGGTGCGCCGATAAAACATCAGGGGGAAAGTACCAGCTGCATTTGCCATCATCACGGCCAGGTTATGCAACCCCGCTGCAGTAAACCAAATGACTTAAGTGATTAACTGAAGTCATGGACTGGCTGAAGAGTCCACCCACCTTGTTTCCAAGGCCTTAATGAACTGCGAATTGAAAGTAAACCAGAAATACTTGCACACACACACACACACACACACACACACACACACACATCGTGTCCCTCCAGGACTGGAGTTATACCTGCAGACACTGTGGCCCTCCAGGACTGAAGTTAAACCCTGCAGATACTGCAGCCCTCACAGGACTGGAGTTGGAGTTGAGATCCCTGTTCTAGACTCAAACGTGTGTGCGACAAGGGATAACACGATCGGTTTGTCAGTCCCAGGAATGGTACTTGACAGTACCCAGCAGCAGTTACGTCGATGATACGTGTTGGGAGTGTGGGGCAGCATTTTGATCAGTGACAAAATTGGGCCACCTCGCACTAGCATTCCTTCCAGCACGTAGATAACCGTTTATTTGTCCCTTACTGGATGTTTTCCCTTGTGTGTGCCGTCCAGCTCGTCAGGATGTTCCACCTTATTTATGGTGGTAATTTAGTTACGGCCCATTTATATTCTCCTCCTCTCCTCCTCCTCCTCCTCCTCCTGCACCCGATTACTCTATTCTCTGCGTTTTTCCTCTCTCTGCCGCCTCTTCCTTAGGGCACTAATACCACACAGCACACAGCTTCTTTGGAGTGGGATTAAGAGTTTAAGGAAGGAAAAAAAAAAAAAAAAAAAAGAGAACACTGCAGAAATGAGACCCCAAGCCATGTGTTATTCAAGCCTGTTTTCTATTGGCTGAGGATGCTGGGAGGGCGTGTGCAGTTGGCAGCTTGGCGAATTGACAGAGGTCTGCAAATCGAGCTTGTTTCAGAGATTAAATGGGCCTAGAAATACAATTGTACATTCCAAATTGGGGTTAGAAATTGTAAAACAATTAATTAATTAATTAATTAAGCACGATTTACAACAGATATTAAGCATGCATGTTCTCTACGGCTAACGCAACGAGCTACATGATGTGAACTGACGCCTACCCAGCTGTTACCTGTTTACCCACCACTGATTGAGGTGCCAGACACAGACAGGTGCAGCAGGCACTTCAATAAAATAAATAGTAAGATGAGTCACTACTTCAGCAGCGAGACTACAGCCATTTCACAGCCTCCTTCCTCCTGCCTTTTGGGGATGGACAGGTGGATCCTGCAGGTGGATCGTACCGTAGACACCTCAGGCCATGGGCATTCTCCTGCGCTGCCGTGGCTCCTACCCCTTCCTCTGACCGCCCGAGGTACCCCACTGCCCGGTGCCTTTCCCCATCGACCGATCGCTAAACGGGAACCGCTCTGACCTGGGCATTCAGTGCGAAAGAGGCTCCGATGTTGTCCATTCGGTGATGAGTTGAGGCCACTGTGAGGAGACTGGGGTTTCGGTTGGCACGCGTGACCCAATGCGGTTCTGTCGAGCGTTACCGCCCACCTTCGGAGCCACGCGCAGTTGCCCGGTCGCCCGTGCGTACGCTCGCCAACGCGCTCGAGGGCGTTCAGACGGCTCGCTACGCGTGCAGACGGTGGAGTGAGACTCCGTGTCTCCGCACCGCGCCAGTTCCGTCTCTGCTCTCCTCCCTCGGGGGGGAACCGATACCCGCAGCTCTTTAGGAGGTGGCACAAAAACAACTCCTCTCCTCTAATGTGCGGCCTGCGTGATAAACCTCGAGGGGCCTCCGAGACGGTCTCCCCCCTCACCCCACACAGCACCAGTTTCCAGGTACAGACTGTCCCCTAAAAAGGCCCACCAAATTTAGCATCGTTGTGGTGTCGGCTACATTTGAAAAAATATGCAGTTTGAAGAACTGAACTCCGCCCTATTCCAGCAAATATCTTTTACTCGTACACACTTCATAAATTATTAACCGCTGTGCATTCGTCGTGTTTGCCAAAAGGAAGAAAAAAAGGAAGAAAAAAAATATTTTTAAAAAATCGGTTACATTTCATGCAGTCTAGATTTAATGTTGTTTGTATTATGTGGTCACAACTGCCACGGTACACATGCCAGTGCTATGTTTGGAGGCTGAAATGTTGATATGCACGCACTGCCACTGGTGATAAATCACACCCGCTAAGGGAAACAAGCCAGAAACCAGGTGAGAAAGAACAGAGAGTAATCAAGTGAGTAAGAACAACGGCTCCATACCTGTACAAACACGCTGAGGAAGTCACATTTATCACTAAAACACAAGCCCTCTCAGTTTAGTACACGTTGACAATGTGCGTTTAAAAAAGCCTTCATGTAATAAGACCATGTAACCGTACCAACACAAACAGAGGGTGGAGCGTGTAGGCTACAAAGGCTCAGTTATATTAGCACACGTGAAAAATGTTACATTACCAAGTCCAAAAACATTATTTGTTAATAGACACAATGTTTTAGCCCACCCCCCCCCCCACCACACACACAGTTTAAAAACCTTCAGACCTGACACAGCGTTGTGCTATGCGTTTCAACTGCCACCTTCCACGGGCACGGCTGAGGAGAATAAAAACCTAGGGAAGTTTCCAGAATCTATAATAGGAAACGCATGTAATATGTTGTTTGGCCTAATCATACGCTGCGCAGTTAATGACAGCTCACTAACGCACATCTGCTTGTAAAGACATAAATACGCCTTGTCTCAACACTGAATTACAGAGGAACGGGGCCTGAGATCACAAAATGACTGTATTCCAAGAAAGACTCCCCTAAGCATATAAATTAGATGTGGTCCTTAAGGTTTCAGGCTGTGGGAGCGCGTGCTCGCTGCACAAACAGGGCTTAGCTTGGAGCACCGCATATTCCTGAACAAAGCCGCTACGGCCAGGAGACAGAGTGCGGGAATAACTCGGGAGCGCTACAATTAACTCGGACGGAGATGGAGAGGCCAGTCGGAATTCTAAGGAACCTTCTAGAGGTTCGGTGTTCCCGCCAGCCAAAAAGCGCGCGCGTGCGGCTAACCGGCGGGCCTCTCGCGGAAAGCTCGCAGGGAATTAGGGAGGACTTCAAAGAGGGATGGAGTGCGACGTGGCCGGCCGCTTTAAAAGGTAGAGGAGGGAACTGGCTTCCGGGGGAAAGTGAAGACGCATCCGAGGAGCCCAATTAGACAGAACACATGCAGCTTTACCTCCGAGAAAGAGGGTCCCAAAAGGACGTCACGTAGAAAAAATGGACCCCTGCCCCGATTGCTTGTGAACGGACGAGATTCGAGAAATCGAGCCGAGCGTGGTGTCCCTCTCGTCTAATCAACGAACGGCCCTGAAGCCAAATCGTCAGAGGCGTCTTGGTGAAAAGGCAGCTTTGAGTGGAATATTGAAAAGAGACACCGCCCACCTGCACTGCCCACCATCTCTTATCACCTACTCCGCAGCTTGGCAAGCGGCGCGACTGCGTGGCGGTGTACTGGGTCAGCGTAGCTCACTCTGCTCTAACGTTTGTGCCCCATATCAGCTGTCTCTGCGAAAATCCATTCAATCCATTCTCACACTCAACTGTCCTGACAGAGAACACAAAAGTCAGAGAAACTCAATGTCTCCAAATCGGAATTCGATACTCTGCACAGACTTCTCCTGAGTGCCTCTTAAGCAGACAGTGAGGATCTTATGCTCTTCAACACGGATGCCACAAACCTCTCTAACAGGCAGGCTGACTGGCATCAGACTGGCGCAGGCACAGCCTACAGCACAGCGCAATCAGACTGGCACAGGACAGCCTATAACACAGTGCAATCAGACCAGCACAGCACAGCCTATAGCACAGTGCAATCAGACCAGCACAGCACAGCCTATAGCACAGTGCAATCAGACCAGCACAGGGCAGCCTACTAGCACAGCGCAATCAGACCAGCACAGGGCAGCCTACAGCACAGCGCAATCAGACCAGCACAGGGCAGCCTACAGCACAGTGCAATCAGACTAGCACAGGATAGCCTAGAGCACAGTTAGACCAGCACAGGGACACCTAGAGCAGTGCAATCGGACCAGCATAGGGCAGCCTACAGCATGGCGCAAACAGACAGGTCCACAGTCACGCTTACAATCAAAAACGAAGAGGGAGTAACTGCAACCGCGACAAGGGAAGGTTTATTGATTTTATTAGGCACGATTGCTTGTAGAGTGCTAAAATAAATTGAACAAAAACAAACACAGGGTACAGCGACTGTTTTATCTGCGCCCAGGAGTGCGGAACGCTTTTCGACCTCATTGAACAGGGCCTGGAGAGGATCGCTCCTGAAATCAATACACCTTCACTTGTCGCAATTCTAAGGTCGCTCGTTCTTCGTTTGGCACATTTCGGTTCTTTCCCCCCTGCCAGTTGTTTTGTCATATTTACAATCACACTCAAAAAAAGGCAGTCACAAGACAAGTCTAAACCACCAGCTGCTTCATGTCCCCTGCTCACCACACCTGCTGTATCTGACAGGGCACATTCATGCAAACACAGCATTTCTCTCAAGTACACCAATAAGGGCAGGCTAATGACTCAAGGCCAACCCCCAATTGCACAAATGAAGGGGCCTTGCTTTTAGGCTACGTCCCAATACTGCCTCAGGTGATCTTCAGTATTACAGTAGCACTTTAAATGTGTTGTTAGGCATGAAAATATTAAAAAGGCTGAACATCAAGGGGGATACACATGTGCATTCAGAAACATGGTTGGTGTAGGTAGCTATGATTTGATTTAAATCAATCTATTTCGGGACCATGTCCTAAGAGCAGCTACTCTGCGGGTCCTGATTTTCGCATGAAAGGGAGAAGCGAAATTTGTGATCGATGAGGATCAAAGTGAACCGGGCTTAAGGCGTCACACGCGCCTCAAGAAGAAAGGTTTTAGAGCATTCGAACGCCACGACTCCTGGACGCGAGGGAAATGGATTCTGCATACATTTTGAGCGCAGCCTCTATTCTGAGCGCGTATCTATTATGGAATCAAATTCTCATATATCCACGGAGCCCGCACCTCACCCAGATGAGAATCTTGACCATCATCTCCCTGAGAGGAAACAGCAGATGAGCGCGCCGCTGATACTCGGCCGCTTGTGATAAGGAATCCTGCTCACCAGCCAGCGGCGGATATTTATAGACGTGGGACAGCACAGTGTGTGTCGGCCCGTGGAAGGAAACCCTCCTCCACAGTGCAGATCGCATCGCTATCAGAACCGCAGCGCACAAGGGCAAACGTACTAGGGTTTGGGGGGCTGAGGAAAAAAAAAAAAATTATAATGAAAAAAAAAAAAAAACTCCAAATGAATCGGGCACGAAAGCCACCTTCAAGAGAGGGAGGAGAACAATAGAGGAACTCCCGTTCACCGAGCAGGGGTGAAATGAATCATCGGCCAAAAAAGGCTCGGCGGCCCACCTCCCGGAGGAGTTCAGGAAAGCTACGGTCCGCCGGCCTTTATTAACCCATAAATAATGAGCTCCGGGCGGCAGAGAACAAGGAGGGTCCTTGTAGCTGTGCACCCCCCCCCCCTCCGCCCGGCGAAATGAAGCAGCCGGTTACAGGCCCACGCGTCATTAACAACCACACTGTCAGGTGCTGCCGGCCCGGCCTCTGCCTAATCGATCGGGGAGAGCAGAGGACGGGAGCGTGAATAAGAAGGTGAACGGCGAGCGCCACGTTTCAGGGTGATATGCCCGAGGGCGATGCCGTTGAATGGTAGGGAGTGCCTTTTTTGGCCAACAAGCATCCAGATGATGCATCCTTCCCGGCCCCAACGGCACCCCCCCCCCCCCCGCCATGCCGTTTCCATGGCGACTTAACACTCTGCATCAGGAGGGGGAATCAAAGAGCGCAGGCGGGAGCAGAGTAGCACGATGCCGCGAGATGAAGGGAAAATGGAGCCATGCTGACGAGGTCACCGCGGTGACGACTCGCCTGGGGGAGAAGGCCGCGGACGAGTCCTCTGATCTTTGGCACAAAGCACTACGTGCCCGGCGACCTCGGCAGAAAACCAATTCGATGCACTGCAGGGGTCCCCCCCACCCCTGGGTTTTACAAACAACGCTACTGTAACCATTGGAGCGAGAGCCAGAGGGGGGGGACAGTGAACTCAACACCTCACCGCCACTCAGGGCGCAGACCAATTACCTCACGCAGGTCGCCATGGCGACGGGCCCCGACGACCGCAGAACGCCGTACGGACGGACGGGGAAACCAGGGCCCCCTGCACTGGACTCCCTGCTTTGAACAGACGTTCTCCTCATTAGGGGAGCACTGCTCTGCCTCGGCAACCCGCACTGAGCCACAGCAGAGGCATGCACACTTCTCCTAATCCCCTGTGGATGGCTAAAGCTACCATTAGCCCTCATACACACACCACAGACCAGTTACGCATACGACAAATTGACAAATCAGGATTCCCTCTTGCGGAGTCACCGCCTCGTTTTAATGACAAAGCACGGGACACTGGGCCCTTTTCCCTGCAGGCGCCCCCGAATTTCCCCGATACGGGTCAAACGGATCCGGCTGGGTCCGCGACGCTGAAACAGACGATCCGATCTGAACACCGCCGTGAATAGATCGCGGGGCGGGGGGAACAGCAGCGTCGCGTCGCCAGACCGTTACCGAGGCGCTCCGCAGAGAATACGGCCTGAGCCACGGCCGCATCGCTCTCTTTCTTAACAACTTTTTTTTTCTTCCCCCAGGCGCTGTCAAGATTTATCCGCGGGCGGGAGCTGTATCGGGGCGTGGGCTGAGAGCAGAGCTCTCTCGGCGGTGCGGGCTGGCGGAAAAGCGCGTCGGGGGTTGGGCCGAGAGCGAGTCTGGGTCGGTCTCTCCGCGGTTGGCTGTCAGTCTGCCGCAGCTCGTCAGGACGGCCGCGTTTTGTCTCACCGTCACGTCACCCCCCGTGACCAGGGGCTGAGAGGAGGCACTAAAATTTAACCTTACTTCCGCTGACAGCTCCAGCGCCCCCCTCACCTTTTTACTGCACTTTGATTTAAATCTTCCAATATAACAGGTGCTCGCGGCTTCACCAAAAGACAGAAAATGAGAATTTAGAGCGCACGTCCGACCGAGAAACAATAAATAACCTGACAAGAAAGGAACCTGAACTCAGCTTCCGCCCTCTCCTCCACTGGCCCCCTCCCTGGGCCGCACGAAAACACTGACTCACAGCAGTCTCAAGGTGAACCGATTCATAGTGTCACTCATTTTTAATGCAACAGTCAAGCCCAGGCTGAAATGTGAACAACTTTGCAACCATGAGCCAAAATGATTTGTATCGAAATGTTATTGCTTCGGTAGTTTTCCCTGAAATGTATTTTTTTTTTTATCACATACTCTACTAAGCTATTTGTTACTATTTGCATTGTTACATTACATTACAGGCATTTAGCAGATACTCTTATCCAGAGCGACTTACAGTTTACATTTCTTTCCAATCCATTTATACAGCTGGACATTAACTGAAGCAATTCAGGTTAAGTACCTTGCTCAAGGGTACAACGGCAGTGTCCCACCTGGGGATTGAACCTGCAACCTTAACGTTACAAGCCCAGTTCCCTAACCATTATACCACATTGTTCTTTTAAATTGTAATAATGTGTCACCATTCTTGCTTTTAGACTCAGGATTGGTGTTGTAAATGAGCTCTGGCTATAAACACGTGCGATGCACTGGGTACTGCTTTCGGCATTGCATCAATGTTTAACAAATAACAAAATTAATTGTTATGGGCAGACACAACACGCTCTCCCCCCCACGCGGGCAGAATAAGTAGCCGTCCCTGCTCTCGACAGACATGCAGACGGAGGGAATTAGCATTAGCTAGCGTGCACTGTCAGCTCCTGTGTGGACAAGCACGCTTTGATGCTTCCAGACTGGAAGGGTGGGGGGTTTGACGGGGGCTGACAGCATGTCAGATTGGGGGTGGGGGGGGTGCTCCCCAGACATCACCATGACAACAATCCGTGATGCAGTAGTCGTCACGGGCAACGGCCTGGCCTCCTTGTGCCCACCAATCACCGCTCGGCTGTGCTCTGCCCTTCCCGCCACCGCCGCCGCGTTGGAGCCAGGGCGGCACAAAGCGGCGGGCCAACGTTTTCCTCGAGTCCTCCATCAGCGCTGGCCGCCGGTCGCGGTGCAAGGGCGCCAAAACAGTCCTGAAGAGCGATCGTTTCTGCCGGCGCCGAGATTGACCTTACCCTCCCCTAAATTTATGGCACAATTACAAACCATTAATAAAGAGGAAGGGGGGTAGGCCTGAGGTAGTGTGGGAACAATCCTGCCAGGACCGATTAGGCCCTCCGGTCCAAAGCCATGCAGATCTGGGAGCCAGAATCGCCAGTTTTATTACGTGTTCATTTCCACACGGATTCCTGAAGGACAGCCTTTGTAGTAGATCAAAAAGCAGTTTGAAGACCGCGGCGTACGGCCGCTGTCACGCTGTTCTCCGAGCACCGTACCAATCGCAAAACGCCGCCATTACTTCCCCCCTGACGTGGGTTACACGCGCATCAGAGTGGGACACAGGGACACATTCTTTAGTTTAGCGATGCTAATGAAACGCTGCTGCCAGTGTGAAATCTGAATAAACAAAACGGCTGGGCCTCGGAGAACAGCCCCAGCGCGTCTTCTCTCGGTGAGGTAAAAGCCCCGCGTCAGCACGTCTGTGCGCCAGGCTACCGGGAGGAATAACGCTGAACAAAACCTGCACCAGCATCGAGCCAGCCAGTGCTTCTCAGGGGCACAGGAAGTCAGGCCTATTTGTTGGCATTAATTATTAAACGGAGAAATAGTTTTTTATTTGTGAAGCAAAGAAAAAAAAACAATCTGATTGCGGAAAGCGGTAAAATTTCGGTTGTGGGCCTCCATGGTAACGAGGGCACTCCTCGACGAAGTCCCCGAGTTCTCCGGTGTTTGTGAATGGGATGGGACTGTTCGCCGAAGTCCAAGCGAGAGCAAGGATTGGACAACTCCGCCTGCTCATAATCGTACGTGTGGGTTTTAGCTCCAGTGAGTCCATTTTGCTCAGCGGGGGACTGACAAGAGAGGCCGTTCTTTTCCAGATCCACACCTTCTGGAACACAGATGACTAGATACGGGAGATCGATTCAGCATGTCTGCACTACGCGACTACACCGAATGCACACAGCTAGCAGGGTTTTCTGTGCAAGAGTTCTGGAATTAGTGGGGAATGCGAAGTGGGCTGAGAAACAGCTTTCATCCAGGAGTTAGGAGTTACTGCTGCAGCCATTTCAAATAACAGGGAGCCCAGGATGTTTCTGCAGAAGCGCAAATGGCCACATTCAAACATCCTGGAAAAGAAACATCACAAATTCCTTTAGTGTAAATGACACATCTTCGCACCAACCCTCTAAACCAGCAACACTTGTCTGTCTGTGACACGGTCTGTGAGCACCTTCACACACAGCTGCGGAGGGTGTTTCTGTTACAAATTAGTTATCTGGCAGTGGCTCTTATCCAAAAGCGACTTACAAGAGTGATTACTGTTGATGAAAGCGGCACTAAAACACTGCTAGAGGAGTATCAGGGCCTGTAATTCATACAGCGTCCCAGAGTAGGTGTGCTGATCCAGGATCAGTTTAGCCTTTTAGCTCATAATGGATAAGGTTAGGATATGGACAGGGAAAACCTGATCCTAGATCAGCACTCCGACTTTCAGGCCCTAGGCCCGTATGTATAAAGCGCCTCAGAGTAGGAGAGCTGACCTAGGATCAGTCTGTGCTATGCTGGTCTCCTGGAAGCGAGAGGAAGGAGAGAAGCGTTTGCTTTTCACACGGCTGTGCGACTGCACTTACAGGTGCACTCAAGATGGCTGCCAGAGCACTACACTCGGTGGAAAAACCGCATCCATTCCGTACACCTGGCGAGTGTTCGCTGTGTCCGCCAAATAAATATGTTACTCAATCATGACTCAGAAAGGACAGTGATAAACCCACAAACATCCCCTTTCATAAACCACCCCAAATATATGGCTTTGGTGTGCATGACCTTCAGCAGAGCAGGTTGCAAATGCCAAACGCCACGACTCCGTGAGCAGATTGTCGGACAATAATACAATCAAGCAATTAAGTAAAGTGCATTAAAGGTCAACATCCCAGGAACACTCACCAAGTCCTGGCAACATATTTCTCAAGCGGACACAAACAACGAGATGACAAAAAGTCAGGGTTTTCGCTGGGCTATCTTCCAGAGACAAAGATAAAAGTTGGAGGGTTTTGGCCCAGCTGTGCACCGCTTTGGAGGCGGTCTTCCAGAGACAAAGTCAGGGTTAAAGGCGGCATTTGTTGGGGGATGGGGAGGGAGAGCCGCACGAGTGCTTAATGGAGTCCGTGGAAGATCTCAGATGGTCTCTCAATCTCGTTCCCGGAGGAACTCGGTGGGGAAAAAATAAAAGAGGGTATAATTGGCTACCAAAATTGGGAGAAAAACGGGGGAAAAATCTGAAATAAATATATATATTTTTTTTTTAAGTTGGATGTGCTGCAGTTCAGATGGTCTCACGCAGAATGGTAAAACTGGAGGAAAGGCACATCGTTCTGACATGCGCACGCAACGGCGTGGTTTTTCAACAGTCTGAAGCCACGGCCCCAAAGCGTCCCGTCAGCCATTTTATTTATTTACTCAGCGGAGCGACTTACACGGCTTACATTTTTACACACTATCCATTTACACAGCCGGATATTTACAGAAGCAATTCAGGTTATGCACCTTCGCTCAAGGGTACAATGGCAACGCCCAACCTGGGATTTGAACCCTCAAGCTCAGAGTTGCAAGTCAAATTCCTTAACAGCTATACTACGCCATGCTGAATAAGCAGACATCTCTCATCTGGAGCGACTTACATTTTTACATTCCATCCATCGATGCAGCTGGGTATTTTTACTGAAGCGATTCAGGTTAAGAACCTTGCTCAAGAGTGCAATGGCACGGGCTGGTGGATGGCGTCCTTAACAGCTATACTACGGCTGAATAACGCACCACGCTCGGGAGTGGTGTGCGCTGGGTATTTTTACTGGCGATTCAGGGACGCTCAAGATCGAAACCCGCGTCTCTACCAGACCGCCCTGGTCGAAACCCGCGTCAGCCCGATCGGGAGGCGGCATTTGGCTGTCCGCCTCCGGGGAAGGGGGGGAGGGAAAGCCGGCACGAGTCCGTCGAGGAGAAGGTTAAGGCGTCCGTGGAAGAATTCCCATCTCGGAAGAGGCGGGAACAATCGGCCCGGAATGTGTGTCTCGCTCTCGCTCCCGGAGGACGGGAGACGGACTCATGGTGGGGAATTGAAATAAATAGAGGGTTTAATTGGTGGTGGTTCTCTGTGGCTCAGTTGGTAGAGCACAGCGTTGGCAACGCTTAGGTTGTGGGTTCAATCCCCACTGGGGCCACATATACTGAAAATGTATGCATTCACTACTGTAAGTCGCTTTGGATAAAAGCGTCTGCTAAATGGCGTATATTATTATTATTATTATAATTGGCAACCAAATTGGGAGAAAAACGGGAAAAAATCAGGAATAAATTTAAAAGAAGAGTGCAATGGCAGTGCCCAACCTGGGATTTGAACCTGCGATTAAATCACCAAGTCAAGTTCCCTAATCATTACACACCCTCCTCTTGGTTGACCGTTCTTTGTTTTTTTATTGCAAATAAAGCATGCGGACTGGGGTGGCAGTTCCCTAACCATACACCACACTGCCTCCCAGTCCACAGAGGCCTATTTCTTTAGCAAAAACAACAAAACAAAGACGCTTCATCCAAGAGGAGAGCTCCCCAGTCAACCAGCAGAGACCATCGGAGCTGACGGCAGCCCATTCTGCACAGGCAGTAAGGACTTGTCCCTCCATCCGTACCTAAAGAGGGAAAGAGACCACTGCAAATATTTGAGAGCGGCCGTGTAAACACAATAATACAGATGGGGCCGATCCCGCCATCGCTCCGCGCTGCCCGCAGACGGGGAATCTCTGTGGCGGCTCGCGCGCGTCGATACCGTAAAGCACACGCATCCGTCCGCGGCGGCCATGCGTGCATTAAGCGAGTCCATAATCGCGGCGCGGTAATGGGTTCGGCTTCTTCATCAGGGCCCCAGCTCAAACGAACAAGATAATTAAGGTTTGCATTAGCGGCCTGGATGACGTCTTCGCTGAACCCTAACCAGATTCATCAATATCGACCCCCGGCGCACGTGCATAAGACAAGACGCGTCCGGAACACGGCGGCCGGGTCGATCCGTAATGCCTTTTAGTTTAAATTTGTCAATCACCCACTTTTATATCAATCACCATCTCCCAGTGCGGAGGGATCTCATTCCCCTTGCTCTTGTCAAGAAAAAGCCAATGGCATTTGAATAGAAAATCAGAGTTATGGACGGCCGGGCGCCTAATAATGAGTCGAGTCCCACTGAGAATTTCGAAATTTGTAGGAACCCCCACCCCTAAAAAAACATGGGGATTTTCAAAAAATAAAAGCAATGCCATTTCAGGGACCTGGAGGTGCCAGGATCCCAGGGTTCTGGTTCAATGAGCTCTGTGCGAGCCTGAGCAGGAGTGAGCCCAGGAGCCACTGTGTGTTTAGTCACAGATTCTAGACAAACCAGATCCTCGGCTCCTGCGTTCCCTTCCATCCTCTCTGCTTCAACTACGGGAGGTTCCAGGTTTGTAACAGAGGAGTTTACATTGCCACAGTGCTGGACTTGGTCACGGCCCTTCAAGAATATCCATAAGACGCATCGAATCGGAATGTTTCGGCTTCCAGCGGGCAGAGCGAGCTTGCGATGTTAAGAACGCGAAGCGGAGTATCTGGCGAGTCTGAAGGATCTGTGGTTCAGTGACATCATCCCTTCGGAGACACCGAGATGGGACAATGGATGGGAATCGGTTTCTCTTTCTGACGTAAATGCAGAGAAAAAGACCAAGCAGGAAATACCTGTCAAAACGCGTTGAGCGCACCTGAGCGCAGGTAGACTAAAAGCCTAGTCATGGTGTTCTGCGTTGGCTTTGATTTTCTTGAGCACCTTTCAAGCGGTGGTTAGCTTTTTTGCATCCCCCAAAAACTCATTAAAGTCACTTTTTTGCATTAATACGTTTTTTTAAATATATTTTAACCCAAAAATCGAGGTGACCCCGTCGGGCCTGGAGGGGAACATGTGAATGCAGGGACAGGGGGATGGCTTGGAGACAGGGGAGCGTACCTGAGGCCCGGCCCAGGAGACAGAGCCAGGCCGGGGGCCCCTCATTAAGCCCTTTGTAGGATCACACTCAATTTTAGAACCTCCGGCTCCTGCAAATGAACAGTAAGCGCAGGTGGGATTTCCCTGAGAAGTGTTTCGAGGTTCTGGATGAATCCACGCCGTTTTATCTCATTCTGGCTCCCTCCCCCTTTCTCTCGCGCTCGCTTCCCTTCACTTGAGAGATTGTCAGCCTCGCCACACACTAAACGCTGATTATGGAAATGAGTCTGAGGTTTTCAGAAGCAATAACTCCCGTTTGGCAAACGAGAGGAGGATCCGCGCAACAAGGAGGAGTAAAATGATCAGATGTGCCCAAGCAGGCACCGCATGAAAAGTGACACGAGCCGCTACAAAAGCAGACACCGCCCTTCCTACTTACAGGCCCGGCAAAGGACAACATAAACACCACTGGTTGATTTTTTTATAGACGGCGACCACACACCGAGTCCGAGTGGGAAGACGACGAAGCCGCTCTTCCCGGGAAACAAACAGAATTGGGATTCAACGCAAATAGAATGAAATGAGAAAATTAAAGAGAGACTGAAAACGTTTGGAAACTGGGAGGGTGTCTGTAAACCAGGACGGGGCGGCCGTGAGGGCCGGCCTTGCAAATTTGACACCGACGGTCTCCGGTCTTCCTCTTCTCCTTCACCTTTGTGGTACCATTTTTGGTCATGACCGCGATGGTGATCTTCTTGTCCCTTTCACATTACCCCCTCGTCTCTGCTGCCTCCATCTCTGGGCTTTACACTTCAGCCTGTTCTGCTGCTGGTCCATTTTATCTTGTGTGACCAATCCCACAATTCCTTTGAGCTCCACAGAGACTTAGGGAGGATCTCAAGAAATGTGTTAAACGTGCGCAACACAAGAAAACACACAGATGTATATACATCCATATGTGTGTGTTTTCTTCTGTTGCGCACACTTTTGTATATAAATATATGTATATATACTAAAAAACGTATATGGGTGCTGAATCGTAGCAAATGATTTACAAAGGAACTGGAAAAGATCAGCACTCTCAAAGAGGAATACAATTTTTACGATACTGGAGTAATGCACAGACGTGTGTCACTGCTCCGCCTGCCTCAGCATTCTTAAGGAGGACCGTCTTGGCTATGGGCTCTGTCTAAAGTGTGGCTTTTGGACTTTGGCCTCCAAACGTCAAAGCTTGCGAGCCTTGTTTGTGTGTGCGCCACAAGTACACAAGTACCAACTCTCCCTTCCCTGCTCCCACGGGATCCAGCAGCACCTCTGTGACTGACCTTCTAGTAGCTTGTGCGGTTGGCTGCGTAACCGCAAGTTGGGAGATCATAATCATTAGAATTGGAATGGTCTTGGAAAATACAGATCAACAGAAAGTGGCAACTTGTTCCTGGTGTTCAATATGTCAATAGTCAATTGAAAAAAGCGAAGTTTCAAATCTAAAATGGATTCAACTATTTAGTCCATTTTTTTATTTTAATGAATTATTATCGACTCTATTCAGGAGGTATGGTTGAGTTATTTTCTATTCCCACTGGGAGAACATAGACTGACAAATGTATGCATTCACTACTGCAAGTCGCTTTGGACAAAAGCAGCTGCCAAATGGCATATATTATTATATACAAGTATAAATAAAGGCATATTTATTCATACTCAAAGGCATATTCAACATAGTAGCCCATTTGTAAGCTGAGTCACACAACCACCATGAATGACATGAGATATTAGCCTATTTGCTGCTAGCTTTGAGGTATGACAGCCAGTTAGCTAGCAATAGTTTGACCTAGTGAACCGCAAGCTTAAATGAATATAAAAGATATTTCAGTGAGGAGCAATGCAGAACAAATAGCGTTTACGCTGAAGAAGAAAAGTGCCATTGTGCACAACATGTCAGCATTGACCCATGATCTCAGATCAGTGATGGCCAACTGTCACAGAGTGTACTCTCTGGAATGCCTTGCTAAACACTGATCTGAGATCAGGGTAGAGCGAGGGAGTGATGGGAGCGCACAGTTTTGGAAGCAGCCTCATAGTACTCAACCGTCTCCAGAAAGACCAGCCCTCCTTCAGATTTTTTGAGCAAACCCGCATCAATCGAGCCAGGTGCGTAGGCTGGCTGAGAGGACAAGGAGAATCAGTGTAGCTGTGGAACTCTTCCATCCCTGGACGGTTCACAATCAAACCAAGTAATGGGCACTGGGCAGGAAACGGCAGCATGGGCCGACGGAATTCCACACGAGGCTCTTGCCCACAGACTGACAGCCACTTGTTGCGAAACAAAGGCCCTTTCTCCTCCTCGCTCTGAAGCATTGTGCAGCCGTCCCCCCACTGACCCCCACACGGGGCAGATTGTGGGAGGAAGCTGGCCACTCGAACGTGTCCACGTTGATGGAGGGAGAGGGAACTGACCGATGCCCGCAAAGTGCTCTCCCTCACGGCCGAAACGAGCTCGCTCGCTGGACGCCCAAGTGGAGAGACTGCAAGCCCGTTCAATCTCATCTCTCACGTCACCAGTCTTCCACACCGGCGCACGCTCAACAAATTTCCGCCCGTTCGTAGATTTTTTGTTGTTGTTGTTGAGTGGCGTTGATTCAAACTGGGAGTTTATTAAGAGTGAGGATGAACTTTTAAAGCTTTGTGAGTCTCAGGATTAGATCATGTGCTTGTAAAGGTTGGGAACATTTCACAGAAAAGCCTGAATGGAAGAGACTGAAGCGCCCGTTTCCCTGGAAATCGCACGGCTGGACTTCCCGAAGTCCATTCCGCCCGGTCGGAGTTCTCTCCTATCGCGGGCTAGGCGGAATCATTGTCCTGCTTTTCCTAGACTCACTGTTCCACACAGGAAACGAATGCCCAGAGGAACAGTTTGTTCTGCTTCCTGGACTGAGGATACCGGTTACCTCTGAAGGCATTTTAAAAGAAATATAAAAATTGCATAAATATATAAAAGATAGATAGACACACGCATGTTTCGTTTATAGAATACTATGGGAGACTATTACGAGGTCTACTCAACATGAAAGCAAACACGTCCATTAATCAGCTCAATTAGCAGTACCTGCCAGTGCTCGCAGGACTGTTCTTCTGCAGCACTGTGTGTTCAACACATTACCCTGCACCAGAATCAATGTTCCTCACAGTGTCTCCCAATTCGGCCGCCACTCAGAAAAACAGAGGCAAGCTGCAACACTTCATACCGCCAAGCCTGGAGTCCGCGTAACTGCCCCACGCAGGCGAGATGTGTTTCTGCAGACTCGTATGCGTAAATCCTGTTTTCACAGTGTGCCGCATTGGTAAGCACCCAATGGTGCACCGGAGACTGAAGACACAGCCGTCTGTGACTCCGACACCATGATATACCGTCAAGGGCTTAGAAGGGTCGCCGGGTCGATGCCGCGCGGTCACATGACTCTCATCCACACAGCTGTGTTGGCTCAGTCACCGCATGAAGCGTGACTTTCCAGCATCGGGCGTCGGAGTGTCACGTCGGAATGTCGCAGGTCTATTCTGTGTTTGCTCGCGCAGGAGAAGCCACAGCCATGTTCCCCCTGAGGCATTTCTGCTAAACATACACAAACACACACACGTGGCACGAGCGCACGCACACACAGACGCACAAAAACACAAGAGAAACACAGGAAACATGCACACACACACACAGTATCAAATACTGCCCCGTTCTCTATAACGTGGTTGTCACCCTTGCTCCCCTACAGCCTCTCGTGGTTACCCCCGCTCCCTTTTCCATGTGAGCTTGCTTCCAGTTTCACAGAAATGGACCAGCACCATAGTCACTTTCAGCTGACATTTCTTCCACTTATGTACATTAAAAAATGTACTGTATATATATATTTTTTATATATGGCAATTTAGCAGATGCTTTTATCCAAAGCGACTTGCAGTAGTGAATGCATACATTTTTCAGTATATGTTGTCCCAGTGGGAAATGAACCCACAACCTAAGCGTTGCCAACGCCATGCTCTACCTACTGAGCTACACAGAACCATATGTCCGTGAACTGTACATCCAACTGACTGACCAGCAATTGTCAAAAGAGACTTGACTCGTTGTGCAAAAAAAGAAGGAAAATAAATAAATAAATAAAGATTGGCAGCTTAACAGTAACACACTCCCACCCGTTCCCATGACTACTATTCCGCTGGCTGGTCCCATGCCACAACACAGCAATCGCGCTGTGCACTGCTAAATGCAATTTGAGACTTTACAAAAGGTAATTGGCTTACGGGGACAAGTCTATTCAGCTCTTCCCTCAGTCCAAAACAGAACGGCGCAGCAGCGACACTGATTGGGATTTCAGAAGTTCAGCATGAAAGCATTTCCTGCCGCACTTCACAGCTACAAAGTAGAAAAATATCCGCTAATGCTCACAATCCCCTGCCGATAGGTTCGGAAGTTAACTACTTTATTATTCATTCAATTTAAACGCGAGATGTATTTATTTATTTATTTATTTGTGCATGAACGTTCAACGCGGGAGACGTTTTTCGGAACCGAAAGGAGGGCCTGCCAATCGGAATGAACCTCGAAGACGCTCGGCCTTACGGTGCCAATTCTGCGCGAGCCTCGCTGTGTCCGTACGTGTGGAACAGAGGATCAGCAGTGGGGCCCCGCAGAAACACTGGATCTACGCGGCAATTAGCGACGGTCCCGCCACGGTTACCGCTGCGTGTGCGGCGCCTGCGTTTCGCCCGACCGGCCGAGCGACGAGGGCCCGGCCAGGGGACGCGCCGCACAGACCGGGGCCCCTGGAGCGCCGCATCGCAGAGACACCTTCCAATTAGGGGACGGCATGCGGCCAAATTAAACTAATTGCTGATTATAAACCGTGCACCTCAGGAGCCATGAAAGGCTTATGGTTTCTGAATGTAGGCTTGCAAATAACAGGACAAGACCAATGGCGGTACAAAACAACTCATGGTTGTTTAAGCTTATTATTAAACAGTGGGGGGGAGTGAAGATTTGATCCAGCACTCGGTTCCCAAGATGCTTTTGGCAGCACACCCTCCCAAGGTCTAACCTCTCCCGCACTGACAAGTCAAAAGCTCGCCTTTTGTAAAAATGTACAGGAATCGATTCTCATTGAAGTTTCATCGCTCTCTCTCTGCCCGTTATAAAAGACGGCATTGAATCCCCTTTACTTCCACTTCGTGATGATTTACCAAGTAATCTTGCGAATAAAACATTCATACGGTGCAGGTGACAGAGCAATAAGGCTTTTCATTACTCACCGTGCGGCAGGAGCTGCAACTGGGATACAGGCTACAGTCGAGCTCTGTGCAGAGGCGAAGCTTCCATTTTGTTTGTCTTTCCTTTTTATTTTTACACAAGGCCCAGGCTCCGCGGTTAGCACAGGAAGCGAGCCAGTACATTACGCCGTGGCCTGAAGGCGCCGCGAGCGCTATCCGCGCTGGCCGCCGGCGTCGAGATACAGTCACGGCCGAAAACAAAGAAAATCTCCAAATCCTTCATTAGAAACAGCTCAGGTTACTAAACATCTCTGGGGGGGTGAAAGGCGAACCCTTAATCTCGTCCGAACATAACAAAAAGGGCCCAACCATCAATTCAGGCTTTCCAATGCTCCGGAGCGCCATTTCTCAGCCTGCGCTGCTCGCATATAAAAAGAGAATACTTAACAGGGGTGCGCACCTTCTCCATCACCCAAGTTAATTGTGTTGCATAAATAAATGAGACCAGCTTCAATGGGAGGGGGGGTTCTTTGTGTAAATGCACTGTGTATCAGAGAGGGAAGCAGGAGCTCTGTGAATTCGAAGGCCGCACGATTACAAGGCAGCGAGATAGCCGGAGTGAGAGCAGAGTGGGGGGGGGTTGCCGTGACGGTAGCCGTGTCTCCAACCGCCTCCAGGGAGAGTGGGGGGTGGGGGGACGTGGCGGATTGGAGTGGGGGAGGCCTAATTGCTTCTGACAGGATCTCCTCCGTGCGGGCCCCCCCTCTGGCGACCAACCAGAAGGGCCGGACAGCTCGCCTACGCCAGAGGAGCCGGGCCCTGGCGAAGCTCTGATCCGTCACTGCTGGAGTCCTCTTGTAGAAGCGGTGCGCCTTCCTTTATGACAGGGCATGAAAGGGACGGCATTTCCACTGAGCCGTAATGGAGGATCGCCTGAGAATTGTCCGAGCAGGCAGGGAAACTCATACATATATATTTTATATTTCACACATTGTGCCTAGTTTTCATCTAAGATTATTACTTGATGAAAAAGCCACGATGATTAAACTAACTGATTGATTCTGAAACAATCACTGAAATGATTCTGTAAATCAAGGAATCAGGCAGCCATCTAACATTTGTAGCAATGGTAGTGAGGGGATGACTAATGCAATGAGTTACATAGACACCAAACTTCGAATTGATAATATTACTCGATACAGGGGCACAGGAAGTGATTCGCAAAAGGTGTAAAGGTTTTTGACAGAGTACTTTCTTATTGCCATTTCAGGGCAAAGGAATGATGCTTTTGCACTTCCCCTAAACCTCTAAGATGGGTTTGAGTAAGAGTAGTCTCCTTGACAACTCTGCCTTTCATGTTTCTCCTGAACAAAACGCAAAGGATTTTCAGTATTTTGGTAGAGCCAAAGGATCAGTTTTGGTCTGACAGTTAACAAAATAAAAGACAAGGTGTATATATATATTTATTTTTTTTTTTTATTTGATAAATCATGTACTTATAAAATGTTACGGTCCTGAACAGAGCTTCTCTTGTGGAAGGAATTTTTTTAACATTTATTTATTATTTTTTATAAATAATCCTGTCCACTATTGTTTTTCAAATAATCTTCTCTCAGTGTGATGCTCTGGAATACATAATTTGCTGAAACTGAACACTTCATAACGAACAACGAGCAAACCAAGTATTTACGCTGGCTGTGACAGGTGTTGTCTTTCGGCCCTTCATTTTGGAGAGAGTGAAAAACAACCTCAGAGTCCTGTGACGGGTGTAGCTTTGGACATCACGCTGGGGTGTGTTCTGGAGATTTCCGCCGGAGTCCCTGTCTAAATTTCAGCTGTGCCGAAAATCAATCAAACGACATCTGTCCCCATCTTTAATGAGGCTGTGAGGGCAGTGACCTGAAAAGGCCTGGCCACAGTGGCAAACTGTCGGGCCCAGCTGCCAGCCAGACAACAACACAGCCCGACACAGCGAACCACCTTCCCACTGCAAACCGCACGGTATGCATGCAGGGTCAAGCCTCCCTTTTCCCGAGGTCCTTGCTCCATACTGTAATCATGGAACAGGACGCAATTGAAAGCAGCTGGTTGCCAGGGAAAAGATAAACATCCTTGTCGGTTATGACAGGAGATCCATCAAGACCGCTCAGAGTTTAGCAATTTTACCACACAGCAAAACATTTAAATAAATTCCACTCAGTTTTTAAGTGAGCGAACATCCACCACTGATTGGATGGGAGGTGAAGACCCCGGTTGTTCCAGGTGGAAATTAGTCTCTGGTGGAGATGCGACTCAAAGGCCAGGAGCACACGCCGCTGACAGAACACAATGGTTCGGCCATCGGCGTGTCACAATGAAGGGACGGTTACGAGGTCACGCACCGCAAGACAGTTTATACGACCGCTCTGAGATCGCTGCATAACGGACAGGAGCAGGTGGCCCTTGTCTGTGACTGTCTGTGACCGTTTCAGAACTTGGAACAGTTGAGCTGATGTGACTGCGGAAAATGGACTGAATTATTTCAGTGTGGTAAGACTGTGCAATACCAGGGCAAAACCGCAAACTTGATGAGTAGAGTCCGAAAGATATTGGTTTGCCGATATTATCGCCTGAAAATTGGCCCGGTACAGAAATATCTGTATTGGCACTTTTTCCACGGACAATGCACCGATAAAACAATAAACTCATGTGAATGTACGCACTTGCATTTAATGTTAATTAATGTTAAGTTAATAAGGTTGAATTGTTCAAAAGAAAGAAATCCACATTTAGAGCATTTTTTGGTCACAATTTATCTTTGGGGGCCAAATTTGGGAGATCTCGGTGCTAGAAAAGGTCTGCTTTTTAATCATTATAGCCAATTAAAGACATCAGTATCGGACACAAAAAAAAAAGTATCTAGTATCAATCGGGCTCTACTGATGAGGTAAAACAGAGGATGGGTATGATCGCACTTAAGTCTTTCGGTTTTAAACCTTCACAGCCTCAAATCTCAGCAATTTCCATTGCTCTCATTTGCCCAGCTCAACTTGTGGAGAATTGTAAAAACAGGCACAACCTGGAGTGAACTACTAGAGAAACCTGGCAAAAAAACCTCAGGGGGCTGGAATGGCAGTATGCCATCCACCAAATTAAAGGGCATACCCCATAGCTATACAGTACCGAGAGTGTGGAATGAATTACAGAGTGTGACATGGCCTCCCTGGCCACCAGAGTCCATTGATCTGTTCTGAGCACACATAATAATCCAGGGAGACAGTGTTGCCCAGCTCATTCACAGAGCTTGTTGCTCTCCCAACGTTTCGCTCCAGGCCATGGCTCTTCGGAGACAAACTTACAACACCAGTTCCCCTTATCTGGGTCAGTGTTTCACTTCCTCCCTTAAAAAGAGAAAGATATGATCTCACTTAGATTGTCCTCATTGTACCAATTTCCCCATTCAGAATGAAAACAGATAATGATTACTAAAAAATCGGTAATGAATTTTTTTAAAAGCCTCACTTGTCACACTCATAATCACAAGCCTAAGTAGTTTCTAACTCTGATGCGGCCCAACATCCGGGGATGTGCTTCGCTCATAAACCAACGGTCAGTTACTACTTCTGGCGAATCCCACAATAGCGTGGGGGTGCGAAATGATAAACCGCCCCGGCCAGACGAATTCATCATCAGAAATCTGCTGGCACCAATCAAGGCTACCTCGGCCAGAGAGGTTAACAAAGCCATCCAGACAACTCCATCAAAGATTGAGCATCTAAAGGTGAGACTAATATACAACCGCCGTCCTTAAATCAAACTCATGAGACACGGAACGCGTATCACGGCAAGATCTAGATCATGGTAAACGTGGAGGTTGGCAAGATCCTTCACACATTTTTACTGGGAAATAGTGACTTGTGGCCCTGTGACCCTGATACTGTAGGAAAAGGGGAAATCAGGAGGGCCTACTCTAAGAGCATTCTCCATGTTACCATACCCCATATTTTGCGTGGACAAGATAGCCATATCAAGCCATATCAGCTACCAGCTATACACTACGCATTTCTGCAATGAAAAAATAAGAAAATTAAATGGCTAACAAGTGTCTACAATGTTGGGAATTGATTTAAATGTATTTTTAAAAATATATTTTAGCAGTGGATAATACATTCTAATATTTGTCCAAGAGATTTGCTCATCCAGACATTTCTGCATTACACAAACCATTGCATGGAGTCTTTTTCTTGTTAAGTGAAGCCGTCCACCTACATCACTTCTCGTTGACGAGCAGCCCGCACCGTTCATCGAACATCTGGCCCCATGTGCACCACGCAGGGAATGTGGAGAAACACCACACAATAACTCTGCGCCCTGACAACATACAGTGACAGCTGAGGATACATGTTATTTCCTCAGGTTATACGCACCTGGTTTAACAGGAATGAAGATCGGAACACGCTGCGGTTTTCACCTGAAGATGTTGTCCTCAAAGACTCTTTGCACGGCGATATCACAGGCCTTCTGAGGCGGCAGGTTGAACAGATTCCAGTCTATCAGCACTGTGTGTAATAAAATAGCTGGCTAAATGGATAAGGGAACTAACAAGTGATCCTCATTTTCACCGGTACTTTGAGGTCAGACCAATCTGTTTCAGTCTTAGTCTGCCATTCATTCATATCCCTAAATAAGCTGGCACGTGAAAACTGAAATGTAATAAGTCTTCAGACCATTGTGGTTATTGAGGTTAGCACGTTGGCAGCAGGCTCGCGGTCTACAGTGCATGCATGTGAACTGACCTACTACACAGGCGTTTGATGCAACGGCTGAACCGCGTGCCAACGCTCCAATCGAAAGAAGAGGAAGACGGCATGTGGCTACATGTCCCTGCTGCCATTGTGACATCACAGCAACCAGCAGACCCAACCTCCTCCCCAGTGGACTTGCATAAGGCGAAGCACACACACGCACGCGCACACACACCTGACAAACCTTTTTGACCCCAAAAAACACGTAACAATGTTGGCTTTTTAAGACTATTATTTGTATGTGTCGTTTTTTGTTTGCTAGATGTCTTTCGTTCTTTCTTTTAACAAATAAGACTTAAAAAGTGTAAAAAGAACAAAAAGCCTGCTTTGTCATCGGTAGGCATGTGCCAAATGACAGTGCAGAACATTGTGTCAAATGTGAGAGCACTGCTAATCTTCCCTCGCTGCCAAAACACACAATGCTGGCACCTCTATGTCCACACCAGGCCAGCTCCCATAAGGTCAAGGAGTGTCTGGTTCCACTTGCGCGTCTGTGTCCCTTTTCAAACGAGGCCTTCAGACTGGCTGTAACACCTCAAACTGTGAGCTAGGACTCCATAACTAAGCAGGCTTTTCCCAAGCAACAGGCCTTGCCAACACAAGTGGAAGATCAGCCTCTGTGACACAGCCCAGTAAACACTGGATCTAAACAGCAGACTCCACTGTCCCTCTTGTCTCCGTGCCACATAAGCAACCTGGCCCCTTTCATTGTTATACGGATGATTACTCTATTGCACGTTCCGCAGGAATTCTAAAAGGAAGATGCAGCTGGGATGAACTGCTTCGTATTTCATTTGAAGTAGTTGAATGGAAGGCGATCTTCTCTAGTCTGTAGCTGTCACTCATCCAGTGCGGCGTGGATCACAACAGCTCTCTGTCAAAGCCCCTGAGCTGGCCAGAGTCGAACACCTTTCAGCTTTTCCTTTAGCTTGGCCACATTCCACCCCAGCACAGGCATTTGCATCGTCCAGTAACAGGTAACAGGTGACAGGTAAAAACACTTATGCTTTTAGAGAAGCTCACATCGATGATTCCTCCATTAAAAACCTAGTCATACTAATAGAATACTGTTATAAATAATGCTGTGTTGATGTTGCGTCTGCATTTAGGGAGACTGTAAATAGCGGTCAGTTTTTGAAAGCGAGGTGTAAAGAACATATGGAACCATCGTGCAAATGGCCGTGATTACAGTGTACAAGCATAAAATAAACTGGAACGTTGGCTACAGAAGATTCTAAAAAAACACACACACACACACATACACAGCTCTTCATATTTTGACTCGTCATCGTTGTTGCAAATAATTGTTTGTGTGTGGTCGGACTTAAGCTTGAGCAAAACTACTGCTGCAGCGTAAATTCTAGCAACAGTCCCTTTGGCGCATGGAAAGCCTACACCCTAAATGGAAAACTAAACATATTTTCCCCGACGAAACGTTTTTGGATCCACTGTTGCAAGTCGTAATTAAAAAGTCTTACCGCGTTATACAATACAAGGCCACATCTAATTTTAAACATACACGGCATAATAATTGTACAATGCAACGGTGGTGTAAGCCAATCTTGCAAACGCCTAGCTATTCTATATCTATAGCTAGTATTATATGTAGCTAACCATGTTATGTATTTGCTACAATGTAACAAAGGTACGAAATTGTTTTGTAAACAGTGTGAAAAAGCGAACTATATGAATATCGTGTGAACCGGCCATTCATTTAAGTGCTGAAGTCATTAATAATTGTTTTCCAATTGACTTGGTCAATGGATCGGGGCAGTCATTTGCAATGCACAGGCTTGGCACTATGCAGGTGACACCGAGAAAGCGGACATTAGTTGCAGAGACAGATATACACATTTGCACCACAAGCTAATCCATACTTAGCGTCGGCACGAATATTAAAAATCACAATGACGACGTTGAACGCTTCCACATCCAATGCATTCTAGAGCAGATCGTGACACTTACTTCCCAATCACCTCGCACAACTCGTACACATCTTCGAACAGAACGTCGTCGTCGGCCATGGTCCAACGGGAACGGGGAAATTATCCCCTAGAAATCCCTTCAAAACGTTATTCTTCGAATTCGCGAAAAAGGGACCAACGGTCGTGTGTTTCTGTTCTTCGCGTGGGGAAGGGGAAATCGGGAAACCGTCCGTCTGTACGTTTACAAATTCCAATAGGCGGAAAATTCCTTCTTCCTCGCGATTCTCCAAAAAGAACCACCGGTGATTTAGCAAGCTAACGTAAGCTAGCCCACTAGCTAGTCCGTTTCCCAGACTCTCTTCGGCCCCACCTTCTCCTTGTCTCCCGGCTCTCTAATCCTCTGTTCCAAGCCACAAACACGGTGGTTTTCTACCGTTAAATACTCCACCTCTTGCACCAGCGTCTGTGTTGTTCCTGCGAGCTGGCTAACGCCTAAACGATGTCTCTATCCTCCTGTAGTTAGCCAAGCAATGCCAGTGATACCCTCTCTATAGCTAGTTAGGCTGGCTAGACTTATTTATTCGAAATCGATGACGTTAATGTTGCATTGAGTATCTTGCATTTTATATTTCCTAAACGAAAAACGAGATTCCATGGAGCTCCTTATATAGCGCTCATGGTTGTCTTCTTTTACGCCCACACGCTTGGTGTGTTCAGGTGTAGCTGCCAATAATGTAAAAATGGATCACATTCGCTATCTAGCTGTATCTTCTCCAGTTTGCCGTTGCTCCAGTTTTTCCTCTCTTCCTCCGTCACTACGCCGCTGTTTCTGCTTCCAGAAACGCCAGACTCCTCCCTCCCAAGGTTACGAAACTGGTATAATGGACGCCATAGTGGCTCAGGCAGGGCGCTCGCATTCCCTCATTCCTGCAATGGACAATACGACTACCTGAGCCAAAATGACGGTAAGGGCACGCCTGAGGAGTTTTTGTCGAGCAGTTTCCCAATTTCTACTATCAATAAACTTCGTTCCCCCGCTATCCACCAATCCACGGTGTCAACGATACGCGCAAGCGTTGACCATCCAAATCCTATCAGCTGACGTCATTGCATTTCCTTACCAAGCGATTTTTTTTACAACATACTGCCTCGCGAATATTCATAGCGGCAGAAAGAGCAGACTGTATGCGATTTACGTAAAAACGCATTACTAAACCCACATGAATGTGAGGGTGTTTGAAACCGTTCTGCAACAGCTGTGTAGCGGTTATTAGTATTTCCCAGGCACCACTGTTTTCCAAATTGTATTTGTATTTGTGTCGTGTTTTTGTCATTTAGCTTGTTTTTTGTTTGTTTTGTTTTTTGTTTGTTTGTTTGTTTGTTTCACAATTTTGTTTTGCGTTTTACCTCATTTGTTACTTTTGTACCCGTGAGTTGTCCCTTGAATTCTAAATATTTGTAAATAATTGTCACAGGAAGGCCCTAGAAGACGTGAAGCCTTTCGGGTTTCTCACTAAAATATATGCCCAAGATTTTTTATAATTACAATTTAAGATTAGCATAGTATCTGTCATCTTAGATTTATTTTATTTTATTTTAATTGTTCATTTGAGAGGGACAGTGCACAGTCACTTGGCTGTCCCAGAATTAGCCATCATGCTAAATGTAAATATGTTGTCCCTGGGTAGGTAACAATAGAAGACAGGCAACAGTACAGTCATAAACATGACAGGCATCATACACAATCATTACACTCCAAGATTAAAATACATTAAATCATATCATCATTATTAGTCAAAAATAAAAAAATTAGGAGGAAATGAAAAATCACACAGTAGTTTCTTAATAGCTATTTTATAGTTGATTCGTGGTCACATGTTTGATTTCTTTTTAGCTACAGTTTCATTTGTGATTTAAAACTTTAAAACTGCTGCATTGTCTTATAATGGTAGCTGTTGCATTCCAAATATTCATTTTTCTGATTGAAATTTGGCTGATTGGCCAAATTCAGTTGACCCGTGATGCACTATGCAATCACTTCACTTCACTGAGCCATTGAATTGTTTCAGAAGAAGCACCTCACTGCCTGTCACGGACGCGGTTCGAAACCCGCGTCTCCACCAGGTCGTCAGCCCCGATCGGAGGCGGCCTTTAGCTGTCCGCTATAATCGGCCCGGAAATCGAGTCTCGACCCGGAGGACGGGCGGCGGACTCGTGGGGGAGGGTGAATTGAGATAATTAGAGGGTATAATTGGCAACCAAATTGGGAAATTTGAAATTAGAAATAAATAAAAAAATTAAAGAAAGAAAAAGAGCTCATAAGGCTGGCTGCTTATTTACAGGTGTGTTAAGAAATGTATTACATTGCTTAGTTTTCATATTTAGTATTAGTGACAGTGTTGATTAGATTTGATGTAGTCTCATGACTGTGCGCATCTTTTGTGCTGCCATTAATATCCTGCTCCTCTCTTTCTTGATCATATAAAACCTACATCTAGTGTGCCATGGATCGGGGGACCCGCACAAAATCTAATCTATAAAAGTCCATCATTTCATTTAATATATAAAATCGACCAAATGATGGGAAGACAACAAACTGCACACCCTTCACTCCAAACTATATGAAAAAAACTGGAACAAGCATTCTTTTGTAGCCCTTGCCACCACAGATTTGTGGAAGATTTTTTTTTTTTTAAGGAGAGAGAGAGTGTCACAGCTTATTATTTCCACTGATGTGCATCCTCTGGTTCATTTCATTCTCATTTCTGGCCTTGAAGTGTTCTTCAAAGAGGGGCGGTGGTGGGGGCAGCATTTCCTGTCTCTTTCAAGCCTCCAGGGGGTGCACCGACCTGGAGCTTCACGTAGATTTACACAATCAATAAGGGCCACCCTGTGAGAAAGCTGTCCTAACAATGTTGGGTTGTCAGGTTTTTTTTTTCTCCACCGATCTGTGGGAAAGAGAACTGACTGACTGAGAGGTGGGTTGTTGTGTTTTCAATCAATGCCCCTGTTTTCTTTCAATGGCCAGTCATATGATGCCCCAGAACAGGGACCCGTTGCAGAATATGGCCTCTTGTCTGTGATAGTACACTATGATAGAACACTGTGGGGCTAATGAGCACTCTCCCTGGTGGGCAGTGCGGAGACAGGGCTGGGAGTCAATTCCACTTCAATTCAGGAAATTGAAAAATGCCTTTAGAACATTATGGGCAGTTTTAAATTTGTGAATTGAATTTCAGATAATTTCCCCAATTGACTGAGTTTTATCTTTCCTTAAATTAGATCTGATGTCCGTTGCTGTGGAGGCACTCCTCCCAAGTGTGGTGTTCAGTTAGACTAGGGGTGGGTAAGTCCGTTCCTGGAGGGCCGGTGTGAATGCAGGTTTTTGTTTCCACTGATTACACTGGCTCAACTAGCTAATGAGATAAATCGTGACAATCGTGATAATATGTGGATTGTCTGCTGTTGTACATTTATGTATTTGTGCTGCAGAGTATAACATACTGGACCGAAAACAAATTCCACCGGCCTTGACCGTGTGGCTAATAAACAATCTATCTATTAGCTGTATACATCAACACCGTTTCGCTCATAGATCAGACCACAATAAAACATTACATATAGGGACACAAGAACAGCCACAACAACAGCTTGGCATTCACAAGCTTATCAATGCATTTTGCTAAAATGTCAGATTACACAAATGATTGGTCTAATTAAATAATTAAGAGCAGAAGTTGGCATGGAATCTAGAAACAGTTATGACCCTTGAGTTTGAGCAAATGGCTGTCGACTGGCATGTAGTTGGCATGGAGTGGTCAATGGTGTTGTATGAGATTGGTGAACATATTGGGGGGATTTTTGACCATTCCTCCTCACAGAATCTTTCACTGAAATTTAAGCAGTTCAAGTCCAGTGAATAACCTGAAATGGTACAAAGGTAAGCAGTAAACTGAGGTTAAAAAAAGTTTAGGCTACCAAAAACTGAAAAATGATGTACATTTCAGAGTTATATAAAAAGGCCCTTTTCAGGGAACAAGTAATGGGTTAACGTGGGTTAACACATTTACTGCTTACCTTTGTACAATTTCAGGTTATTCACTGGACTTGAACTGCTTAAATTTCAGTAAAAACTGGAAAATGGGGGTGTTCTAAAACTTTTTACCGGTAGTGTATATACTGTATATACATATATACAGTACCAGTCAAAAGTTTGAGTACACCTAGTGGAAACTAGGTTTATCTCATGTTTTACACCGTACAATTTTCTGTAAGTAATTGAAAAAGACAAAAAACACATGTAACAATAAACAAAAGGAACATCAAAGCAATGTTCAAGAAAATGTAATCTTGGATTCCTCAAAATAGCCACTCTTTGCCTTGATAACAACCTCACAAACACAGGCCATTCGGTTCGTAAGTTTCAGCAGGAAATCACACGACATGTCTTCCCAGCTCTCCTGCAGTAATTCCCAGACACACTTATGGGTTGTTTTGCTTTGATTCTTCTGTCCAGTTGTCCTTCACATTTCTCCCTTACCATATAGTTCTTGGGCAACTTCAAGGTGTGTTTCAGGTTGTTATCTTGCTGAAGAATGAAGGAGTGCCCGATTAGCCATAATCCAGATGGAAGGTGTACTCACATTTTTGACTGGTACTGTGTATATATATATATATTATTTTGAGATAGTTCTGGCAAGAAAATAGTAATATTTCATTGGCAGTTCAGTCTCCACTTCTTTCTACAGAAACAAACCATTCTCCAGCCCACCAAGGTGTCAGTGACAGATTGCTTTTCGTCTTAAACCAGTGGTTCTCATCCTTGGTCCTGGGGACCCCCTGTGTTTGCCGGTTTTTGTTACAGCCAATCACATCATTAATGTTGTTGAAAATATTTGTTCAGATAAAAGCAGAGGCACTGTAGTCTACGGCACACAATCATGGCTATTGAAAATCGAAACTGTATTGTTTGCCAATTATACTCCTGATGAATTTTGTGAGAGGGAGAGAGAGAGGAGAGAGAGAGAGAGAGAGAGAGAAAGAGAAACTGAGTCAGTGTTTCCTCTGTTGACTCCAATATTAACATGTCTGTTGTATCCTCCCTGCAGGAAGCTTCCGGTAAATGTGGTTTAATGGCCTGCAAACTTTAAATAGCACGATTAATACTCCTCTACCTAACTCCAAGGCATTTAAAAAAGAAAACCTGCCTGAATCAATGCAAGTTGATGTTTAAACCTGGAAGTGACTGCCCAATTAAAACATTATGGCCTCCCGGGTAGCGTAGCGGTCAGAGCGTCTGACCGGGATGCATGCTGCCTACTGCGACCAGGGTTCGATTCCACCGGCCACGGGAGTGCCAATAGGGGGCAGCAATTGGCTGTCCGCCCCAGGAAGGGGGGAGGGAAGCCAATATGAGCTTGCTGCATATAAGAGTGGCTCTATGTGTCCCGGAGTTACAGTTGACAGCTTGGCGAGTTCCGACTCGGAGGAGGCGGGGTATCGCCTTTGTCACTGCTGGTCTCAGGAGGAGATAGTTGACATAAAAAGAGGGTATAATTGGAGAAAATGGGGAAAAAACTAAATCTTTAAGAAAAAAAAAATATATATACTGTATATATATATATATATATATATATATATATATATTATAAAAGGTTCACGACATCCAGGCTACACACAGTGGAAATAATGCTTCTGCGCTGTATTAAAAAAAGCCAGGACCGTTCTCTGATAAATATTGCATGTATATGACAGACATAGGCTAATGATTTTTAGGCTACTGGGCTCAGCACATGTCTTTAACAACTGAGCCTCCCTGGAGCCAAGCCTACAGTGGGTGAATTTTAAAGTTTGTCGCACTTGATCAATTCACAGAAATTAAAAAACCTGTATGAGTTTTAAAGGTCATACATTTCTCAGTCTCATATAAACTCTGCTTTAGTGTATGATGGACTTATCTTGTGTATTGATTTTTTGCAGACATACCCTTAAGCGCAGGCCCTGGTTCTCCCTCTTCCCCTGGACTCCTTCCCCTCGACTATTGATTTACAGAGTGCCGGCTTGGCATTAGTGCATGGATCATCGTAATGGACCGCAATACCTTGTAAACGTCATTCAAACTTCACCTGCAAATATTTGGATATCATTGTCGCCCCCCCTAGTTGACAATGTACATTTCAACAATTTTAATTAATTAAATCATATTAAACAAAGAACGCTGCATTCCCCACCATCTGGCAAAGGCAGAGTCACTGGGAACTAATCTTTTAAAAATAAATGCTTTCGATTAGGCTTTGTTGGAACTGTTTGTCTTGTTGGCATTCTCCCCCGCTGATTATCACTGTTGATTGGTACGAGCCTTTGCATTTTTTATGTTTCCCTGGCGCAGGGTACATGCCCATCACCAGAACTGCTCTAATTCCTTACAAAAAATCCATAATAAACCAATCCCCCTGTAAACAAAATGACTCAGGATATTTAACAAAAAACAAACAGTTGTATCTAATATGATGAGAAGGGCCATATCTGACGTGCGCAAAATTACAGCGACATTATCAAATAATCATAGTCTGTTCAGTTCCTGGCAAAGGCCCACCCGTTGGCCTCACAAGCAGCATGACCACACATGCAGTAGTGCATGATTGGAGGAGCCCGGAACAATGGTGCACCTTATCTCGTGCGCACACACCCACTGAAAACCAGAGCTCTGTGACTCCAGTGAGCTCTGTCGCTCCTGATTCTTTGAAGCCATCGCACGGTGCACTAATTAGGAAGAAGTGGTTGGCTGAGTGGCCAAAGGGGACCTCTTTCAGAGGGACGGGGATGGGGGGAAGGGGGACGGGGATGGGGGGCAGGGGTACGTGTGTGCACGTGTGTGTTTATGAGTGTGCTTGAGAGAATAATTCTCTGCACGGTTTGCAGCGATGAAACTCTCCCCTCAGGGGAGTGCAGAGTGACAGAGATATTAACACAGACAGATTATGTGTAGAACCACGCATAATGGGCTTTCATAATTCTAGCCCAGCTGTTTTATTCCCGCTATTGTCAAATTGTATCCGGCGCAGGTTGTCCACCACGGTGCCTACACACCCCCACCACAATGTTATGTTCACACATTAATAAAGATTATTGCCATTTCATATCGAATTTTAAACAAAAGTTGATTAACCAATCATTGCTTCCCGACAACGTGTCCAGTAAGACAAGTTTATCAGTGATGGCTTTTTGACACTTTCAGTACAGTGCTGTGTCACAAATAGGCTGATTATTGGGCTCATCCCACACACAGAATATATTTGAGGTGAAATGTACGGGACATACGTTACACAATAATATCATATATAATATATGCCATTTAGCAGATGCTTTTATCCAAAGCGACTTACAGTAGTGAATGCATACATTTTCCAGTATAAGTGGCCCCAATGGGAACGCACTGCATTATGACACAACACATGGCATAATACCCAACAATATGACATAATACATTGAATATATTTTTGAAGATCTGCGCATCAGAGCAGTGGTCTTGGAGAGTCACAGCGTACGCTGGTTTTTGCTATCACCTTAAAATCATCGAGCGGTGCAGACACAAGAAGCCAGGTGAGACAAGTTAACCGTGTAATCAACTGCTCTCATTGATCGATGATAAATGCTGAGCGACAGCGAAAGCCAGCGTGCCCTGGGGCCCTCCGGGGCCAGGATTGAGGACCCCCGCTTTAATGAAGTCACATGGCCTCCTGGGAAGGGAGACTTCAATTAACTTAGATTGCATTGTCCGTCATCAGATGAATGACTGCGATAGATGTCTGGGTCCGGGGTGGTTTGAGGCGGACGGAAGACGAGGGGGGCGGTATCTGCAGCCTCGCGGCCCGCGGGGAATCCCGCCAGCCAACCCCCTGCGGGGGAGTCGTGACAACGCTCCGCTGCTGCTTTTGATCCGCCGCAACGCCTGACGAGGAACAGGCCGCAGCGCCGCTCACGCCCGGCACAGAAACCGCAGCCAATCGCGGGACAGCAGCAGCCATGGCTGTGAGACAGCAGCCGAGACATATGCATCACACTCTGGCCACCTAACACAGAGAGAGCCTCCCCGGTCACAACTCCTGGGGTGTGTTTAGCAGCAGGGAAAATGTTGAAAACTGTTTTTGTACACTGAAATGATTCTGCATTGAACGTACAGCTGCAGGGCACTGTTACTGTGACTGCTGATAGGGCGACTGCTTGGTGTGATATCAATAGCTGAATGCATCGCTCTCCGCTTCTGGACACAGCCCCGACATGCCCACTAAGCTGGAACAAACATTCCCGTGAGGCCGTTGTGAAACGGTGTGCAACATCGAACGCAAACAAGGCGTTCAATAGCAATCGTACCATCATAAATATGACATATCCAATGGAAAAACAGACTTTATCCATCCTACTCTTGTACCTTCTTTCAGGTCATTTATGAGATGGGGTCAGGATAAAATGGAGAGAAGGCCATTAATATCTTTCCTAAAATGTCACTTTATTGTTTATTGTTTATGAAGGTATGTGAGTGGCAGGGGTTGAAAACATGCACGGGGGTCTGATGCACATTTTGAAGGCGGTTTAATTTCAGGATTGGACAATGCATGCAGTAAAATTATGTAATAATGTTTGCTTTTATTGTCTTGCTTTTTCTCAGTTGACTCTTTTCAGGCTTTTGGGTGAACTGAGGTGAGCTATATTTTTCAAGAACACATCGATAGGACAACACAAGGATGCATCTACTGCTTTGGGCATAGCATTTATTTCACAGTCTTTTCATACAAAGACAGGCTGGTTGACTTCCTATTTGATTTAAACCGTGTGCAGTTGGTTGTAAATCCTGTCTGGCAGCACCCAGAAATGTATATACACACCGTACATTTACTGTAGGCTACTCGATTGTCCTCCCGCCCATTGAACTGCTTGTAAAAATGAGCCTGTAAATACCAACCAAGGATGAACCTCCCCTGCTTGGCCTGAATGGGGATCGTCACTGTCGATGGCGAGGGACAACACGTAGCCACGGTCCAACCGTGGGAAAGGTCTTACGATTTCTGACAGACTTTGTTTTCACAGGGAAAATTGAATTGAATTGAATTGTCTGCGGGAATTTAAGTCATTGTCGATATTTGTGATGAGAAACTTTTGTACAGTTGCAGGGAGGATAATAGCACTTCCAATGCAAGGCGATTTTAGCCATTCCAAATCTTTCTACTTAATATATAAAATATGATATGTATATATATATATAATATATATTAGAATATATATTGTATCTAGCAGGCTATTATAGTTACAATAAAGTTATAAATCAAAGAAAGTCCGGCACTCACAAAATGTGCAATTCTTTATAAATATTTGTACATTTAATTTTATAGAAACAATAGGGATATTTACAAAGAATGTAACATTTTTGTGAGTCCTGGCATTTATTTCATTTCTAAAGTTATATTCTCACTTCAGCACCCTGAGAACATTTATGAATCAACTTGAGTCAGTAGAGCACAGAATAACTTCCACTGTATTTTACTGAGTTGAAGCCAAGAACAGTAACTAACCTGATTCTACCAAAGCCCTGGAATGACAAAAACTTCTCTGCCTTGGGAGAGCTATTCCCATCCCTGAATCATTACCATTATTGAACTAATTCCTATTTCTAATATGCCCTTAGTGCCGTATATGACTATTTGTTATTTTGATGTTGCAATCATTAATAAGGAACTCAAAAAATGCATCCATATGTCTGTTCGCACCAGACCAGTCAACACTAATAACAGTATGTTTCTTCAGGAGACAAAGAGGCAAATCAACTCCACCGTTCGCTTGATTTCTGTTGCGAGATGCGCAATCAGAATTTTGTATCTCATCACATCGTTCCCTCTGATGTTATTAAAGAAGGAAAAATCTATGCTGTTTAGCTTTGATTTGATCAATAAATACTGCAGGTGAATAATTGAGCTGGGTCCTGGGGCTCCATGTAATGATTGGGCCTCTTCGTGAGGCGAATCAAACCCATATTTCTGTCTGTCAGTGGCCTTACAGGAGTGCTTACCCGGAGCTGTGATGGGAGAGGAAGGGAGAGAGGGAGAGAGAGATACAGAGGGGGAGAGAGAGGGAGAGAAAAGGAGGGAGGGAAAGAGAGAAAGAGAGAGGGAGAGAGAGAGGCTTTGCAATGCAACGCTGGGCATTCCAAATGGTTTTAGTCATTCCAATGAAAAAAACCTGAATTAAAAAAAAATGAGAGAGGGAGAGAAGAGGAGGAGGAGGGAAGTGTTTAAAAGCTCTCTCTGACTCAGTTGTTTCTCGTCACGGTAACCTGCTCCCGCTCCTTTCCCGCTGTCAGGTTCAGACAGCTACAGCAGTAGGGAGACATAATATATACATGCATGTACAGCTACGTAAAATTCACTATAAAAAATGCTTAAGCAGCCACACAAGGCTGCAGGCCTAGATTTCATTATTGTACAAAGTTGTTAGCCATACTCTCAATATAACCTGATGTGCTTTGCTGGAGTAGCTTTGCATTGTCTATGTAAATATCTTGCTGAAGCGCTTGCCCTTGGTGCATTGATGCATCCCATTGGTCCATAATTTAATCTTGTATCGGGGCGTATAATATACATGTCCACAAACAGACACTGGTGCCGGGACACGGACGGATCACAAAAAGGAAAAATATCCCGCACACCGTTAGACACATGGTCCCAAAATGAGTTTATTCACTGCACCAAAGTTGCTCAGAAAATTATCTCTGTGGTGCAGTGGCTAAAACTCAGTTTGGGAGCATCAAACTCTGTGCGGGATCTTTTCCCTTTTTCCAGAATTGAATCTCGTCTGCGCCAGTGCCGACTGTTGTCACCGCCCCATGGGAGCGTCACATTTTACATTTACATTTTAAGCATTTAGCAGACGCTCTTATCGAGAGCGACTTACAAGATGTGCATAAATACATGGTAGGAACAATCATAGTTCACGCAAGAGATCAGTGCAGTAATACAGCGATAGACATCATTGCAGACAGCTGCGTACCATACCTGTAAGACTGGGAAGGAAAAGGTTAGTCATACATTTAAAAAAAATAAAAAATAATTATGGAGTAAGCAGGGATATATAGTGTTGAGTAAGTAGGCAGTGTTGATGATAATTAGCTAGATGTACAGAATTCAGTAGTAGTGGAGTCTGAAAATCACCACGGTGTTCCCCGCCTCAGTGCAGCGCCCCCTCTGTTCGATGGTCAGCCCTGCACAGATGGCGGGTGGGCTGCAGAGGGGGGAGCAGCGACGGCCGGCAGTCTGCACCCTCCCAAATTGACAGAGGATGCCGTTGCAATTTCACTGGGCTTTAATTGCAGTTGGTCATCTACGCGCACACACTCACACACAAGCACATGCACGCACACACACACACACACACACAGACAGACACACACACACTCTTAGAAATTGCACACAGACACATAGAGTATGCACACATTAAGAACCACACACACATACACATACACACACAAACACATTCAGAGACATGCACATGCACACACATGCATGCATACACACATTTACAGATACATACACATGCATACACTTACACAGATACATGCATGTACATGCACACACATACACACACACACACACAAATACAAAAACACACTCAGAAGCATGCATACACACACACACACACACACACACAAATACACACAGATATGTTATTATTCAGAACTCCAGAGTATAATCTTTATTTTCTAAAGAAGATTTTTCAAGGTGGATTTGGCTGTCCTAACACTTTTACAAATCACATTTGCAAAGGATCTTTACCAGCAGCCCGATAATCAGTTAGCGCAGTAACTAAATTATGAAGCCGAATGTGATAAAATTACGAGCGATTAAAGAATAATGGAAGAAATTTGATTAGTAGAAGTAATTTCTCTCATTTGAAATAATCCCACGCCCATATGCCCGCCAACGCCTCCTGACAACAACAGTGCGGTGTTGTTTTTGAGCGCTGTGTATATTGTTTATTTTACGGCGCTGCTATGTTTACCCTCACCGTTCAACGTTATTATGAGCGCCATTCGGGGACAGTAAAGCATTCTATTCTGTCATAAAATATCTTCTTGAAGCATTATTACATTGTTTCTCATCTCCATCACCGCAGCTCCTGCTTCGGTAAACGACATGTAGAAGTGGGAGAGGATTAGACGCACCACCCCAGTCAAAACGTATTCACGCGGGTATTCGCCCGTCACGTTTCCAATTGTTTCAAGTATTGAAACAATTGGAGGCGGCAGGACCTTTGGCACCCGTCTCAATATTGCACGCGGAGCCATAACTACGCCGTGTGCGGGGAGCACATTTTACCGAGATGTGCTCTTCGCGAGATAATGATGGATCTAATGAGGCTTGGCCAAACGGTAGGTCAGCTGCAGCGGGGAAATGACCCCTCTTCTGTGAGATTCCCGTAGAGAGAGAGAGCAGTGCACTCCCCTCGCTTTACGCCCGTGTGTGCTAAGGTCTAGCAGACAGGGCCGCCTTTGTGGGGGGCAACGGTGCGACCGCCCCAGGTCCCGCCCTTCACGGGCCCCGCGGTGAGAGGAGAAACATATATTTAAATAATAATAATAATTTCTTAAATGACGGGTTGGCTATTATAGACAATGGTTGCTAAGCAGTTGCTAAGGCTATGATGCCATCGCGTTAACAGCTAGGCCCTGCGTAGGTTGACTCGCCCCGGGCCCGGCCCACCCCTTGAGACAGGGTCCGATGGGGCTCTTCAAAACGGAGGCGAGACAGCGCCACCATCAGGCAGGGGAGATACACTGGAGCCAAACAAACTAAAAATACTCCCCATCGGAACAGTGCCTCTTAGACAGCATTCCCCACCGAAATGGGCAGGCCGGCGTAGTGGTCAGGGGAACCGGGCTCAGCGGTTGCAGGTTCGATTCCCAGGCGGGGTACTGCTGTTGCACCCTTGAGCAAGGTACTTAACCCGAATCCCTTCGGTAAATATCCAGCCGTATACATTGATTGTTTGTGTGAAACATTAAAAAACGCAAGCTGTGTAAATCACTCTGGGAAACTGTGCGATATGCCAAAATGTATTGATGAGAGGGATTAGTACAGAGGAGGAACACATGGCTGGTGGTTCTGTAACGCTTCCTGCTGAATGCGTCGGGGAGTGTGAGCAGCACCGCGGGAAAACATGCTTGCGAGTGTAATCCCCCAGCCCCTATATTTGCTCTGCTGAAACTGCTATGATGTCATTTTTTTTTATTGTTAGTGTTGCGGTTTCATTTTCGCATGGCGGCCCCTGGACACTTTCAGTGTGTTTTTCCTCCGCTGTTTTAGGAAGAGATTGTATCTCACTTCTTGCTGCAAAAGCTCCCAATTGTGCGAAATATTACACTTTTTTTTTTTTTTTTTTTGCTGTGGTTCAATTCCTCTGAAGCTGGGTATTTCCTGTAACTACAAAGGTGTTGATTCAGCTCCCCCGCCGTGAGCGCAGGAGTATAACCACAGCTCTGCGAATGTGTAACAGGCAAAATGAGCTGGAAAAATATTCTTGATTGAGTCGGTGACATCGTTTTCAGGACATCTATTTCAAATCAAGCAGGCACTCAGCCATGCACTTAATGTTACTGGTGCAGGGAGGGAGCAGGCAAATGTTGATTTTCATCTCCACAATATTTATTCAGAATCATCAACAAAAAAATGGCATTACATTAAATAGCTGGGGTACCTGTTCCGGATGACTGATATTGGTTAAATATATTTTACGTGTCACTTCATTAAAATAGCTCGATATTTTCTGGATAAGATTAAGTGCCTTTCTTAAGGGGTGCAACAGCTGAGATTGGGGCTCACAGTCACCCCTGAGATTGGAGCCACAGTCATTTACATTTATTTTACATTTTTAGGCATTTAGCAGACGCTCTTATCCAGAGCGACTTACAGTTTACATTTCTTTTACATACAATCCATTTATACAGCTGGATATTTTACTGAAGCAATTCAGGTTAAGTACCCTGCTCAAGGGTACAACAGCAGTGCCCCACCTGGGAATTGAACCTGTAACCTCTGAGTTACAAGCCCAGCTCCCTAACCATTACACTACACTGCCAGCCCAGTCCTCTGTTTACAAGAGCACTTCCAGCCCCTATGCCACACTCCTACCCTAACATTAACGCAATACAGTATCACAACACCTCTGTGAATTTGGCACCCCAAACCATCACAAATAAATCATACGTCAATCGTTTGTGCTACATTTGGCCCGGTTTGTGCCGTAAAAATGTTTTGTTTGTGCCAGTATGGCTTTTTAGATATTAAAAATGATAGTTTATGTGCAATTACGTCATCAGCACCCCGACCTTATCCGAATCGGTCCAAAGTGGTCTCGTTTGTTTGTGCTGGTTTGTGCCTTAACACTTTTGTTTCTGCCGGTATGGTTTTTAGTTATGTGAAAAAGTTATGTAAAAATTATAGTTTATCTGCAATTAAGAAATATGGCAGCACTCTGATCTTGATGAAGAAGGTTTTATGTCAGTAGCGACAGTTAACAAAGTAAATGACAGGTAATACAAGAATGCCAGCAAGCACTCTGGACTCAGCGGAGTTAGTCTGAATGCCCTTCTCCCAACTGAATGACTCTAAATACTCTTTTTTCGGCTTTGTTTTTCTGAGGCGGGAAACAGAAATGTGTATTTGGAAATAATGTGATTGATTTAGGGAAGCCAGTGTCTGGCCCCCTTAAATTAATCAGTCTGCTCATCACTAGGGGGGGTGTGATTGATTCAGTTCTCGGGGCCTAGCCAGAAAACTACTGTATTGTTAATCAAGTCTAAATGGTTGACCTGAGTAGCCGTTTGATCACCTATCCATGTATTCTACTGGCCATTCCTGGTTTCAGGAGTTCCTCTGTCTCTTCCTCTCAATCACCTATTCATATGTCAATGACTGCCTCCGTTTGGCCGCACAGATTCTTTGTAATTGTGATATGATTTACCCGTCTGCTCACAGTTCAATATCTTACAATTGGTTCAACCCTAATCATAGCACACCAGCAAACAAATGCATTCTAAAAAGAATGGCTTTTTTGCTAAGTTTGTTTCTCCTGTTTGTTTTCTATAGTTTCCACAGATAAGAAAACATGGACACGGGTGCTTCATCAGAGAGAATAGCCCTGTGGTCAGTGTTCTGTTTCACTCATAAAACGATGACTCACACAATGACTCAATGACTCACATGATGCTCATTCTATACTGTTGAGACAGGATAACAAATAAAAACAATATTCATGATCATTTCTTTTTACTCTTGGACAGAAGTGCACACTATCCAAGTAACGTTTGATACATTGTGTATACCTGTTGAGACATTCATTCAATTATGGTTTTGGAACACATTCCTGCACCTAGAAAGCTTTAAAAAGGCTTATTTATGAGATCTACCCTACAGCCAAGCTCCTTATTTATTAGATGTGCAAGTGCACAGCCTGGGTCTGCATCTGGTGCCAGTGGGTGAATTATTTTCCCTACGACAGATCTGGAATATCCACTGGAATATAGAACCCGTGTTTCTCCAGCTAAGGGGGAGGACTCAGGGACTAAGCCAGGGTCTTGGGGGAGGGGGGGCGTTTCTTCTTGTCGAATGTGAGCACCACGTTGACAAACAGAAACAGTAAAATCCTCCTCTGGTGGGCAGCCTTTTCACATACAGCTCTGGTCCAGAAGAGCCTGCTGAATTGGAACAGTCATTTACGTGATCTGGCCTTTTAGCAGCATTTAGTGATAAGCTCATGAATGACAGCTGGACATGCCTTGTGCCCCTACAGGAAATGTAATACTGTGGTCTAATCGGTGAGTGAACTGCAATGGTGTATACGGCTAATTAGCTAACTGAGCCAGGGTAACAGGTGGGAACAAAAACCAGAAACCGATACAGCCCTCCTGGAATGGGCCCCCCCTGATGATGGGTGCTGAGATGGAGGTACGGGATGTGGCAGTGGTAAATTCGGGTGCTTAGTGGTGTCCGTGCACTTCTCTTTGGTCAGGACCTGGTCTTAATGGAGGAGGGATGGGGAGTCTCCTTTGACCTTTATGGCTACATGTTCCATCCTTGGCTTTTTACCTCTCTTCTGCCCTGCCATAGGCTATCCTCACAGAGGCAAAGGAAGTGCTGCACTGCCCACTGCACACTGGACGAAGCTGCCCTCCTGCCCTCCCACCTCTCTTTTCTATTTTTATCATTCTCTCACTCTTTTCTCAACCTGGTCTCAGCCCTTTTCATCTCTATGGTCAGCCCATGTGTGTCAAATGCCCACCTGCGTGTCAAAGCTGACCTTTACAGGTCAATTTTCCACAAAGTGTGTATATATATATATATATATATATATATATATACAGCTCTGGAAAAAATTTCACACCACTTCAAATTTTTCTTAAATCAGCATCTCTACATGTATGGCAGCCATTCCATTCCAGTGTCTGTTGAATTCCAACACAAGCACACCTCATTCTACTTAAAGCGGCGCCGCTCCCAGCAGCAATAAAAGTATATTACTATTTCTAACTTCGCGATATTTTATCATACACACGCGACAAAAACATTGACAGAAACCTTAGAATCGCGACTTTCCGATTTGAGCACTGGCAAATCAAATGGGATTTTTTAAATTAGGTTAATTAGACCAAAAGTAAACCTTGCCTTTTACTCTCTTTTTTACCTGGTAGTAACGTCCCCTTCTATTGACATGGTAACTAGGGGCGAGTTTCGGCGAGGTGTGTGGGGGAGGGGCGTGGGGCCATGTGAAAACGCCGGCGTAAACACATAAACTGTCCCGACAATTTGAAGCAAGATTTTATACAGACATACAATTTTATTCAAGATGGAAAGATTTTCTGCGCTGCAGTGTTTGAGAGTATTGATGAAAAGCGACGAAGACAATAACTGACGAAGAGTAAGTAACTATATTTGATTTGCCATGTTATCAAATACTGTGATATATTCAATATATGAATTCCGCCTTGTGACTACATATTCCGCGTGTTGCAACGTAACAAATTGCAATATGCACACAAGATCTATGGAAGAATACTTTTCAAACAGCCTAAAATGTTATTTATTTCGCTTGTTTTCAAATACTCGAAAAAATATGAATTCCGCGTCTTGTGACGCCAAACATATTCCGCGTGTTAGTAACTTAATCTAAATCCCTAACGTTAGTAGATTAGTTGGTTAGTACTATACACATCTACCTAATATATACCAAGTGCAATCTAGAAAGTAAGAAGGAAGAAAACGAGATAATAAGTGAAGTGGAAACCCGAAAAGTATAAACTCCCGAAGTGCATGACAAGACAAGCAGTGGATCTCGAAATAAACGGAACAAGGACAGACAGGGAGCAGAACGTGACAGAACAGGGAAAATGCAATACTGGATAAAGAATAATGAATAAGGACTGAATGAAAAATAAACAAAGACCAAAAAACAACAGAACAGGGACTCAGAATATAACACTGATGGCCCAGTGAGATGGCCCATCTGACAGATCTTAGAGGTGTGGACAATGAATAATGAATATTCAGGTATTTAGCATTTAGCCCTCCCACAGCCTGAAATAAATGTGACCAGTTCTGATAAAAACAGGTTTTTAGCTATTTAGATCTCAGATGTGCTAAACTGTTTTCACACCCTTACATAACCAAGACCTTGATGAACAAACGCACATTGGCAAAACAATTCGTCACTATAGTTTAGTGTGTGCTTTCACAACTTTTGTGACAGCAGAAAAAATTACTATTTTTAACTTGTGTGTTTGTAGATCTATTTACAAGCTGCATATGATACTGACCAAACTATTGATGGCATACAAATGTAGCTGTGATTGTCCTTCAAATAAAAATATCAAACACTTTGGAGTAAGTATGTGTTAAATTGATGAAATTGAGATAAATATCAGACCATGCCAAAATCAAAAAACATCTAAAAGCTTAGCACGGACCTCAGAGGGTTAATGAAGTACTGATTAGGTGATCACCTGAACCAAATCTTATTTAACGAGGAAATGTATAAAAACCACTGCTGTGGTCATCACTATCCTCTTGCAATAGGACCAGCTGGATGGCAAAAAGCAGTGCTAGTAGTACCTCAAAAGTAATTGGAATAAAAAAATAACTATTTACCATGCCAAAAGAGTTGAAAATAAAAGTTTTGTGAGGAAAATAAAGGTTCAATTCTGGCTTTACTGGCAGAGGGATACAGTGGGTGTAAGGTTGCTTTTATCCTTCAAATTTCAAATACGGCGGTTCATAAGAACAAGGTCAAGCAGCAGACATTGGGGACAACAAAGCTACAGACCGGCAGAGGGCGAAAATGACTCTCTACTGACCGGGATGACCACCAACTCATTTGAATGTCACTCAACAACCGTAGGATGACATCAAGTGACTTACAAAAAGAATGGCAAACGGCAGCTGGGGTGAAGTGCACAGCGAGGACGGTTCGAAACAGGCTCCTAGGGGCAGGGCTGAAGTCATGCAAAGCTAGAAAAAAGCCCTTCATCAATGAGAAGCAAAGAAGAGCCAGGCTGAGGTTTGCAAAAGACCACAAGGATTGGACTGTAGAGGACTGGAGTAAGGTCATCTTCTCTGATGAGTCCAATTTTCTGCTTTGCCCAACACCTGGTCGTCTAATGGTTAGACGGAGACCTGGAGTGGCCTACAAGCCACAGTGTCTCACACCTACTGTGAAATTTGGTGGAGGATTGGTGATGATCTGGGGGTGCTTCACCAAGGCTGGAAACGGGCAGATTTGTCTTTGTGAAGGACGCATGAATCAAGCCACGTACAAGGTTATCCTGGAAGAAAACTTGCTTCCTTCTGCTCTGACAATGTTCCCCAACTCTGAGGATTGGTTTTTCCAGCAGGACAATGCTCCATGCCATACAGCCAGGTCAATCAAGGTGTGGATGGAGGACCACCAGATCAAGACCCTGTCATGGCCAGCCCAATCTCCAGACCTGAACCCCATTGAAAACCTCTGGAATGTGATCAAGAGGAATATGGATGGTCACAAGCCATCAAACAAAGCTGAGCTGCTTGAATTTTTGCACCAGGAGTAGCATAAAGTCATCCAACAGCAATGTGAAAGACTGGTGGAGAGCATGCCAAGACGCATGAAAGCTGTGATTGCAAATCAGGGTTATTCCACCAAATATTGATTTCTGAACTCTTCCTAAGTTAAAACATTAGTATTGTGTTGTTTAAAAATTAATATGAACTTGTTTTCTTTGCATTATTAAAGGTCTGAAAATACTGCATCTTTTTTGTTATTTTGACCAGTTGTCATTTTCTGCAAATAAATGCTCATTCTATACATTCTATACTGTTCAGACAGGGTAAAAAGTAAAAACATCTCTAAATGACAATATTTTTATTTGGAATTTGGGAGAAATGTTGTCAGTAGTTTATAGAATAAAAAAACTTTTTTATTCTAATTATTTTTTATAGAATACATTATTTTTTTCATTTTTACTCAAACACATACCTATAAATAGTAAAACCAGAGAAACTTATCATTTTGCAGTGGTCTCTTATTTTTTTCCAGAGCTGTATATATATATATATATATGTGTGTGTGTGTGTGTGTATGTGTGGGAGTGGGTCTGGAGAAGCAAAATATGTGAACATTGCCAGTAAGAAAATCTTTGAAACTGAGGAAAATAGCCTGGCTTTGTGCCCTTTGCGTTGGTAGGTTGACCACAGTATTGCAAAGGCCATAAGAAAAGGCTGCCCTCTCACATGCTGTCTGAATTCACTTGAGGCACTACCTCCAGCTACCTCCAGCTTACCAAGAACGCCTTTCACCCTGCTCTCACAATCCACCCTGCACACACAGTAAAATATAACAGTAAGTATGAGTCCAATACTACACATATGAATCCAAAAATGTACTCTATCAGAGTAGAATGTAAGGTACACAGAATGTTGTTGATTTAACACAGAGAATTCTACAATGTAGGTACTGCAGGCTACGCGATTGTTGGACTGGTTACCCATAATGCAATCCCAAACATCCCTCCCCTTGCCAATATTGGGTTGGACCTCCCCACCTGTAGCCTGCCATAGGCCACTAAAGACCCCCGGCCCCCCACCAAAAAGAGATACAGCACTCAGATGACTGTATTTCAACAGCAGTTCCACAGGCAGGTTTCGGCCAATTGAAGGAGAATCGAGAGGCGTGCTGCCCCCTAGTGGTAGCTCCTGGGTAGTCCCTGCTGCCTCACCGTCACAGACCAATGTTGGGATGGAACATGCATGGCCTCCTTCTGATTATGAATCCTGATGTGTTTATTAGGACATAGCTAAGAGGCTGAAGATGGATTTGTCTATGAATGGTTTCTGAATATATTACCCTCTCATATTCGGGAGTGAGAGGTAAAGGCACGTCACACGGTACGCGTGTCTAGTGGGTAAAGTACAAGCCAGAAGCACTGCTGCGGTAAGGGTAACATTTAATAAATCTCCTGGGGATTGTAGCAGACCTGGGAGATCTTGTCATGTGGAAATAAAGCAATTTTATCATTGCTCTATTTCCTATGCAGTTCACTGGTGATTTGTGCAAAAGGCCCCAGATGCATTTCATAGACTATTTGTTCAACAGCCCATGCATGGCACCATATGCACACCAAAAGACATCTTTTTTTCCCCATAATCACAAATACCATCTATATGATAATAATCATGTACGGCGGATGCTATTTTTGCACGCAGACAAGCAGACAGGCACTAAATGACTTTTTCCCGCCACCCACATCTAACCACAGAAATGAAAGTGAAGTAGCAGACTGCTGCCTCGGTAACCGGATTAGCCTCTGATAATATGTTTTTTTCCGAGAGTTCATCAAAATTTTCTTGAAATACATGACGAAGCGCCTATTTGAAGGAGCAGGAGGAAACCCCGGCCACAATTAAGCATTCCAGCAGAGGGCTGTTAGAGCTCTGTGGGCTGTGAAGTCTCTCTGTGTCTCTGCATGCAACCGCTCTCTCCCTCAAACCCACTCACTCACTCCCTCAGTCACAACACAAGCCTGTGTACACGCACAATAACACACATACACACACACACACACACGTGCACACATATGCAACCTCTCTCTCAGTCTGCCCTCTCTCTCACTCACTCTCGACACAAACCTGCATACATGCACAATAACACACACGCACACACGTGCACACATGCAAGTTCTCTCTTTCACTCTGTCCTCCCTCTTATTCACTCACACAAACCTGCATGCATGCACAATAACACACACACACACACACACACACACACACACAAACGTGCACACATGCAACCTCTCTCTCCCTCAAACTCACTCACAAACCTGCATACATGCACTATAACACACACACACAAACACATGCAACCTCTCTTTCACACTCACTCTCTCTCTCTCTCTCTCTCTCTCTCACACACACACATACTCACCCACGCAAACCTCCATGCAAAGACAGACATGCACACATGCACGCGCACACACACACCCAACACGTATACACACCTATGCGCACACACAGGTGCCTGTTGTGTGAACCTTCATAATTCTACCTCTGCAGACACTTCAGCATCACTTGCAGTGCCAGGGGCTTCGGTCTACGCACACAACAATACAAAGCACAACATCCCACCTTCAACAGTTTTACCGCCTGAGGCCCCCGCAAACTGAGCACTGAGACAAGACGGGCAGCGAGTCCGAGACGTCTGCTGCTGCCACAGATTCTATAGGCCCGCCAGATACCCGTCTCCACATTCCGAACGTTACTGTAAACATTTTGTCTCCCTACGGTTGAAGCCCGAAACATTTCGGTTTCATCGTCTTATAAATATTTGTGAAGGGGGCCCGACGGCACGTTCCCCTACTCAGACTGTCCGTCCTTCAGCACCGAGCTGACTTGTTGCGGCTGGCCCGGTCTGCTTCAGCTGCTTGGTAGTCTGACGGCTCCCTCTGTTTCTCTTGTGTGTCTGTCTCGGCCACGGCTGGTTGCTCTGCCTCTTGATTAAATATGCTGACACTGGTAAAGAACTGATCCGGCGCCGGCGTCTTTCAGGTGTCCGGTCAAATGCGGTTTTCTGTCGAGCTTTAGAGATTTGTGTCGCCACAGGTCCTCGCGCAGCACAAATACAAGACTGTGAATCCTTTGTGTTCGTCCAAATGAACGACGAGCCCCGCTAAAGCCGCAGACGGAACATTCCGCTGTGAGACCGACTCGCTGGAACATCGCAAATATCACGCGCGTCGAATTTTGTTTCTCGGGAAAATAACCGGAAAATGGCCAAAGGGAAAGAGCAAAGGCTTACTTCACTTTGGCAAAGCTGGGACGGATGGCCGAGCTTGGAACAGCCTGGTATGCGGCCAAGATGGAAAGCCATAAACACACATATACTTGAAGTATTCTTGTTTTATGGCGCCGCTTAAGCTGCTTTAATTTGGTTTTAATGGCGGACTTAGAGCCGCTGGGAGGGAGGCGGGTGAGAGGAAACAGCTGGGCCCGCTGGTGTCATTTGAGCCTCAGCCGCGCCCGCTTCCCTTCCCCCGTCTCCCCGCGGAACCACTCGGACCGCCGTCTGCCATCTCTCTCTCTCTCTCTCTCTCTCTCTCTCTCTCCATCTCTCTCCCCTCCATCTGCCTCTCTCTCTCGTTCTTTCTCTTGTCCACGCTGGGAGAGGGAGCCTTACCGGTCATCACCTCATGTGGTCCTCCAGAGGTGGCCCACAGTAGCCACAGAGCTTGCCTGCCCCGTTCCACAGAGGGTTCTGGGTACTCTCAGGATGGCACACATCGCCATGGGATACCTGCAGCCAAGCCTTTGTGCAGTGAGTGCCAGCATCACTTTATTTTACTATGATGTCACAATGGGATTTCACACCTCTGCGATCACCTAAGGAATGTTCCAGTGCGTTAGTTACTCCCACAGGATTAACAAGCTGAATTCACTTGGGATCAGATCTCATATCTGATCTTAGGGGCCAGCTTAACTTTTTCCCTCTACTTCTTGACATGAATTGAAAAACAGAAAAGCCACGATAAGGCTGAGCTGAAGATATTGTCTGTTAAAATCCCCTAACACGCTGGATATCAATATGAATATATCAACTGTTCAGCGTGCATTCACTGCTTTTTTTGGCACACAAGAAAAATAGAATTATGCCACTTACTTCGTCGCCTCTAAAAGGCAGACACTGAAAGCCAGGAAGCAATTACAGCTGGGAGCTATAAATATGAAAACCCCATTTATCTTACACAAAATCCTTCCCAATTGAACGTTTTGAGCTCTGATGCGCGGCACGAGAGAGTGAGAGACTTAAGATTTATCGGCGCTCACTTGAGGGTACTTTCCGGGCGCTTCCCACGTATCAGTGTGTCGCCCGAGAGAGAGAAAAGCCAGCGACACAACAGCACTAAGATATATTTGTCGCGGTAATGCACTCAGTGAAGGTGAACGGTCTCCACGGGGATGTTTTAAGGCTAAGAACACATTCCTCCACAGTTTTTCTACACCAGTCACGGAGGCAATGGCACTGTACACGGGGAACCGCGCGAGCAACACCGGAACACCTACAGGAGATCTGTCACTCAACTTACGTTTCATCAAGGTGAGGAATTTTCCCACCTATTTGGAATGCCCAATTTGTGTGTGCTCACAACCTCCTCTGTCGATTTGCGAGAACGAAAACAAGCACGGGCCCCCTTTCTGATTTTCCATCCAGTAGCCCCACTTTAATTCTTTTTACATAAATCCTCTCTAAACAGGTAATATACAGTAGTATATGATACATGCCATTTAGCAGATGCTTTTATCCAAAGCGACTTACAGTAGTGAATGCATACATGTGCTCCCTGTGGGAATCAAACCCACAACCTAAGCGCTGTCAACGCCATGCTCTACCTACTGAGCCCACACAGAACCAGTGCACAGGGCCAGGTGAGTACTGGACAGGACACGCACGATGGCAGCGGCTGAACACCAGGAACCAGGACGACCTAAGGCTTCCTGTGTTTCCATGGAAACGGCGAGGCGCCTGGAGCAGCAGCAGAATACCCATCTCATTTCCCATTCAAATGCCAGGCGAGGCTGCGGGTTGTGGGCCGTCGAATGCACTCACTAATATGCAGCGGTTTCGGGGGAAAAACTGATGAATACATCACCAAATTTTATTCAATAAAATCATCGCCATGATTGGATTGTGATTTTAATATTCAGTTCTTAACTCCTGTCAAAAGGATAAATGTTTTAATTTCTTACTTTCAAAGACAGGAATGGTCTTGTTTTACACCCCAAAAATGGCTTAATATATTTGTTTACATTTCTGTACCATGCCACATAGAGAATTTCTGGCCAACCTTTTCCTGTGTGAGTTGAAGCCCCACAGTGTGTTGGTGATGCAGCACAGTGTATTATCCCACAATGCATGACCTGTTACCAAGAAACGGAAATGGAGGCCAATTATACCCTCTATTTATTTAGTCTCCCACCCCACATGAGTTCGCTGCTCGTCTCTCGGCAAGCTAATTCTCAGAGGGCAGCGAACCTCCTTCGAGACGGAATTTGCCCACCCACGTTCTGGAGTCACTTTTACGCGCTTCTCAGCAAACTCGTGCCAGCTCACCCTCCCCCTGGGGTGGACAGGGATCGGGGCTTTTCGATTGGGTTTCGAACCGCGACCGTGATAGGCAGCTCACACTTGTAAAGGACCAGACAACACAGGTGCGTTAGACCGCTACGCTATCGGAGGCTCCAAACTCAGTTTTGAGGACAAGCACGAAGAGAAATTGCCTGTCACAATGTACCAGACTGAAAGACACACAATGGAAGGAGCCTTATTGCCTGAGTAACTGTGCTGGTATGAGAGAGCACATTCATCATGTTCTCTCCAAAATCCTCCCTGTCATTGTCTTCACACAGCCTTTATGTGTCTTTGCTTGTGTACGGTTCAGTTGAGGAGCTTTTGAGTGAAAAAATGTTTCTTCCACGATAATGCGTTCAGGGCTCGTTTCTAGCGGGAATCATGTCCTTACAAGCCTCACTCAAATAAAATCTTACATTATGAAAATCTTACACGTGACATAATGCAGACTTTACATTCACAGAACAAATATTCCTGTCATTTCTTCCAGTGCAGTACAATGGTTTGGGAACTGGGCTTGTAACTTAGAAGTTGCATGCTTGAATCCCAGGCGGAGCACTGCTGCTGTACAAAGTACTTAACCTGAATTGCTTCAGTAAATATCTAACTGTATAAATGGATGGAGTGCAAAACTGTGTAAGTCGCTCTGGATAAGAATGTCTGTTAAATGCCAACATGGAAAATATATAAACGTGGTAACTCTTTTGCTGTTGGATGTTTCAGGCATTTCAACGTACAGGAAATACGCTCAAGTTCCAGGTGGGAAAGTCTGACGTGTTGAGCTAATGTAAATAGTTTTGAAAAATGCGCAGTGTATTAATGTTATTAATGAGACATCAGGGGAAATTACACTATAGGGCGTAACGAGTGGGGGGACAGGGTCCCCCCCAATATTTAAAACAGTCATATCTGTCCCCCCCCAATAATTTGTAGATATGAAACATTCCCTTTCATTATGTCCTGACCAATATTTTATATGTGATTATGTATATATGTATTAATATATGTACTGTAAATATGTACAAATAACTGCCAAAATAAAGGAAACACCAACATAAAGTGTCTTGATAGGAAAATGCACCCTGCACCATAACCGAGCCACCAGATCCTTTATCGTGGCAGCAACCTGTAGCTCAAAGGAGAGAAAGCATAAGGCATTCTGAAAACCAAAAGTCCATTCGACCCCATCCCCAATCGAAAACATATCCTTGCCCAAGACTAATAAGACATTCCGCAACAATAGATTTCAGAAGTTTGCTGCAGGGGGGATTAGACATCTATTTTTTTTGGACGAAGGGGTAATATTCTTGTGAGGAGAGAATTCATATTGCAGCCTGTGCTTATTAATTTTGCAGTTACAGTGAAGTAGCCCTGCCTGCATTTGTCTGTATAACCGAAAAATCTTAAGCTCAATTTGCACATTGCTCCGTGCGGAGATGGCCTACAGGCGTGTAGTGCCAAGATCCAGAGAGGCCGCACTACATAAGCTCTTAATCAATATAAATGGGACACCATTTCGTGTACAACATTGCGGGCTTTATTGGCAATAAATGACAGCGGCCCCCATTTTTACTGCTACCCAGACCTTTTCCCTCCTGTGAAGTACAGCCAAGAGAACAAAGGCATTCATTTCATTACCAGATGTTCTGACATATTTCCCTCAGCTCTGGAGAAGAAATGAGCAGGAAGACCTCATATCCAGGGAGCGCATTGATTGTGCCTCACTTTCGATCGATCAATCTTGATTTTTTTGTACGGCGCCATTTATAAAAAGTTTGTCGCACAGCACATCACAATGGGCATTTTCGGGGCTCATCCTGTTAAGGCACTGCTCCAGTGTGTGGATGAGCCCCGTGGACTGGAATTGAATCTGGATTGTGTGCACCCCTGGTGACCTTCCTCCAACTCGTGCCTCTGCAAGCTTAACTCGTGGACTGCGGAATGAAGTGACGGCTGACATCATGTGTTTTTGAGAGAGAGAGCGCGTGCTTGCCTGTGCTCTCTCTCAAGCATTTACTCTTGCATTTACATTTTACATTACATTTTAGGCATTTAGCAGACGCTCTTATTCTTTACATACAATCCATTTATACAGTTGGATATTCAGGTTAAGTACTTTGCTCAAGGGTACAACGGCAGTGTCTCACCTGGGAATTGGACCTGCAACCTCTGAGTTACAAGCCCAGCTCCCTAACCATTACACTACACTGCCATTTTCCAAAGGGAAGAAAACAGGGAAAAAAAACTATTGAGCCAATTTGGGATAAACTGGAAAATGATCCCCTGACCCCCCCTGACTGGGGCTTTTGGCAGCGACGGGGTGACTCAGGATGGCCAGCTCTACATGTAATTGACAAGAATTATGCTTTTAAAGGCTATGAATAAGCAATCTATTCACGTATCTGATTAGTCTGCATCTCATAGATTGCATAAAGGCATATAGCTTGATAATATTAGTATGTATATATGCATATAATTAGGTTTGGCGACGCTGCTGAAACAGAAACCAGTCATAGTTTAGAAATTGGTCGTTTCGAAAGGTCTCAAATATCATGCATTTTAATCAATGGATCTGTCAGTGGGAGGAAAGTGCTGGTCAGTTTCACTAAAAGCTATTTGGTGCAGTGTCATTGGAAGCAAGAAGACATTCATTCTTTTGAGGGCTCCAGTGATTTTTCTGGGGGCGTCGGGTATTTACCTTGAGCAAACCTTTGATAAATCTACCCCAATTTCAAGTATTTTATGTGCAATATTAAATATTGTAGCCACTATTGAGGTGTATAAATAATGAGTCTCGCGGTTGCCACTGGCTCTCGACAGGGTTGCCTGTGGTGGATGGGATTGGCACATAAATCCTGTCCCAGAACTCCGTCTCAGTCTGACCGGCTCTGCGTTTCCACGGCACAGACGATGACACCCAAGGTTGCCGTGCTTCAAAGGGCTGTGTTAGGGCTCCAGTGAACCCCACGCAGTCCCAACTAAACTCTGGCACAGAAGTACAGAAACCCGTGACCCCTAAGTGACCTTCGTTGTGACCTGCTGTCTCTGGCTGATGATGTCATGTCAACACGCAACACGAAGCTGGGCTTGTAACTCAGAGGTTGCAGGTTCAGTTCCCAGGTGGGGGCACTTCTGTTGTAACCTTGAGCAAGGAATTGCTTCAGTAAAAATATCCAGCTGTATAAATGGATTGTATGCAAAGAAATGTAAACTGTGTAAGTCGCTCTGGATAAAAGCGTCTGCTAAATGCCTAAAATGTCAAATGAAATGTAAAATGTAACACGGTGAACGACAAGGGCACATCCGAGACGTTTGTAGCATTTTTGCAACATGTCTTTGATAGGTTTACTCCTGTTTTGGGGTGTGCTGGGGTTGCAACCAGAAGCAGCGAGTGACTTATGTAAGAATTGTCTCTGTCAATTACCGTGTCCCCCTTTCCTTTTAACTGCTCACCTCAAGTACTGTTGCAGGAATAATTGACATGTTTCAGATGTTGGTCTCCTTCCGGATACATATGAAAAAAAAGATGTTGTAAAACATCACAAGTGTCACCATTGGTACAGCCACTTACAGGCTTGTATGACGGTGGATTATTCATCATTTGGACACGTCAAAGGATTACAATTATACGGAAGAATGCGATGCAGTCCACCTCAATGGCCTCATGAACCCTCAGCATAACTGAAAGGGGTACAGAGGTGCTCCCATCTCCAGATCGGGGAGGGAGGGGGGCAATCTGTTCAGCCAAATGTACCTGCTGCTCCTGCCTGAGTTACCCGATCCTTGATGGAGGGAGGGTAAAGACCCCTTGTCGGTTCTTGTCACAGATGCTACGCTAAAAGCAATTTTCTCATTTTCAGGACATTTTGCATCTAGGCGCACATTTCAAATGAATTTACAGGTCTTTGTGCAATTCAAATTGAATAATCTATTTCCCTCTTTGTGCAATTCTTTCCCTCGTCTCACTTTATATTTCACGTTTGCCTAGTTTGACTGAAGATTTCTGCCGTGACAGCTCAGCTGGATTTTTACTGTTAAATGCACACCCTCCTCTTTTGGTTGATTATGGTTCACTTGCTTTCTTCATTAAACTCAGCATATGCAAATTGTGCATTTTTATTGTGGGTGGTGTCATTTTTAATTGCCGAAAGGGATACGGATTATTGTCTTACCCAGTCTAACGACACACAAATGTTCATTTCGTGGCTCAGCATTATGTCACATTTCAAGAAAATTTAATTCTACCTATGCACTTTTCTCAAGTTAGGAGCTCTTTTAGGAGCTACAGGGTTGTTTTTACAATGCCAACAATATGCTATATTAGGCATAATGTGAAATTGCAGGTTTAAATTTGAAAGCAGGCAGTGACTTTTCCAGTTTTAGTCAATCTAGGAGCTAATCTTTTGAAACTTCTTTAGTTGTACTTCCTGCACTTACACAGCCATTATTCTGGAGTCAGGAAGAGGGCACGTTTGAAAAAGTCCATTCGGTGGACATTTGTTGAAGTGACAGGCAATTGAGTAAAAAAAACAAGCAGAGAATAAAAGCTGGAGCACTAGAGTTTTCCGTTTGAAAACACAATTCTGTGCCCGACGGACTTGGAGGCCAAGAAGATCCAGATTAAACTTTGATATCTGTATCTTCCTCAGAGACCGAACCCAGACTGCCAATACACAAACAGGAGCATGTACAGACACTTGGAAAAGAAAAGCCAACAGGACATGAGAACTTATTTGACTTGAGAAGTTTATCCATCATTTCTCTGTGCTTCTCCTTACACTCGCAAATATATGTATCCCTCCTTACTGTATTTGTGTATCCCAGATTTGATTATTTTCTCCCAGTTCGGAATGCCCAATCGTATTGGTGCAGTTGGCCTGCCTCGTTACCGCTACAACCACCACCGACAGGGGGCAGTGCAGACTGACTCTCAGAAACACATGTTTTCTCTCTGTAGTCCACAAGCTCAGCTGCGCAGTCGCTGCATTGGACAAATACACTTAATCTGCAGTTGGCGTAGCCAATCTGCAGGTACTCGATTGACCAGAGGGGTCACTCTTGAACAATGAAACAGAGAAAACCCTGCCATTTTAAACCTCTCTTCTTGTGGGGCTCCTGCGGTCAGTATTCAACACCACACTGTAGGCCATGTATGTACACTGGACTTATACTGACTGATGTGTGGTGAGCATTGTGGTACAAAATGGCTGCCATGAATCACCCGGTGGTACATATTGATGGTGGTTGAGGTGAGTTTCCCTCCTTCACTGTAAAGCACTTTGAGTATCATGAAAAGTTCTATATAAACGCAATCCATTATCATTATTATGAACCAGCGCTATATTAGGATGTGCCACTCAACAGCATGATGCCCCCCTAATAAATCCCCCGTATCTAGGGGCAGAGAAGCCCTGCTACCAGTGTCATAAATGACAATATGAATAATATGATATCAGGCTGATAATATCATTCATTTACACCCCTCTCAGTCCTCACACCTCTCCCTCTCTCTCCCTCTCTCTCTTTCTACCTGCATCTCTTTGTCTTTCACCCTCTCACCCACGGGCCCTTTCATAGTCATAGACATAGTGTGCAGATCTTCTGGCCTCATAGACAATGCTGCCTAAGAGGCCAGAAGAAAAGTATATATTATAAATAATGAAAGAAAGAGAAGAGGAATGTCCACAGGTCTGTAACTCTAAATCCACATCGGGCACATTCGCATCCGTCATCGAGTTGACATCAGGTTTGAATTGGGTGAAAGTCCAGTCTCGGGCACTTTTACGATTCAGTATTATTTAGGTCCTGAAGGTTCCTTGTTCTTCTGATTCTTGATTCCGTTTCATCTGATTCTGTGTGAAATTATTCACCAGGACTCACACATTTCTCAGATCAACTGGGATAACACCTTCCCAAGTCTTGTTCATTAATTACAGAAGGTCCACTGTACCTGCTGAAGTTCATTTCTGATTAACAGGTCAATTAAAAGCAGGAGATTTTCCAAAAACCCATGGCTGCTGTAAAGATGGACACAGCCAACGACAGGAATATCCCTTTGTAGCTTATTGCTGTGCCCCAACAGGTGACATTCATCTGTTGCGAATGACTTTCCTAAATACTGTGAATTATTCTGCGTGACAACCGAAGGGAACTGGGAACTGATATAACACCCAAGCAGTGCCAATCAGTGAGATATTTGTGAACTCCCAGACAGATAAATGATTCCTGGATGATACTGCAAGCCTCTCTCAGTACACAGACAAAGGATTGTTTAAAAAAATAAAAATGTTTATGCCTTTTTATTCCCCGGTTACACTCTAACCGTAACACACAGGACCACTCATATATGCAGCAAGCTCATATCTGTTTCTCTCCCCCCTCCCTGGGGCGGACAGCCAATTTCCGCCCCCTAGTGGCACTCACTGCCAGAGACCAAACTGGCGTGACCTAGGTGGAACCGAACCCCGGTTGCAGTGGGCAGTGTTGAACATTCCTACCATCACACCACCAGGGAGGCCACAAAGGATTGGTTTTTAAAATGGGTTTGTTTTGCTCATATTTTGTTCTAACTTACAATTGATATATTGGATGATACAAAATAAATGTACAAGCAGACAAACCTCTCTTTAGTTACAACAAATTAATTTGCATTTGAATAACTGCTAGGATGAAAATGCTATTAGTGTTCTGCAAGTTTGTGGCTGAATGCACTCACAGAGATAATTACATTTGTCTGATAAAAACAAGAAAAATTTAATGGAACAACATGCATCTTTGTTGACAACATATCTGGAAATTAAATTATGATGGGAGATTTATTTTCTGTTAATCCATGTCATGGCAACAGTGCTTTCAGTTGCAGTCAGTAGCCTAAATTTGTCTAATCTAAAGAAATACAACTAAATATATATTTAAAAAAACATGGATATCAACAACAAGAAACTTCACATTTTCTAAATCTAGATGAAAGATAGAATTTAATCAGAATTAATTTAAGCGGATTACTACCTAATTATGTAGTTGATAGCCATATGCTTTTTTATAACCATGACCATATAGCACTGATTGCTATTAAGATTGCTAATAAGATTAGTATAGTATGCATTTGTATAGTATTGTATATTATAGCCTTGTGTCATGGTCCCTTCTTCAGAGATGAGTTTTATGATGACCTCAGGCTCTCCCTCCATTTTTTTAACTACATATGATTTTTTTTGCCTCTCTCCTTGGATTTTGTCTGACCCCCCTCCAAGGGGGACAGTGGCGTGTTATTTGTGATGATTTTTCTTCAGCCAAAATGACCACATGGCACTGGGGCATTTGTGGATGAACCTATACGGTATATTATACGGTATATTCAATGACAAGCCTAGATTGGTGAATGACGAGCCTAGGTGGTCTGAATGGCCTGTTCTCGTCATTATGTGTCCTTACATTCTTATGTAAAGAGTGACACGAGCAACAAAATAGCACAGGCAGTAATGGGCACAGTATTGGGCAAAAGTCAAGAGGTCAAAGTTCAGCTCACACTTCTCACTGAGTAGCGAAAGGAACCAAAACAAAGACAGAACAGTCCACTCTAACAGAAAAATCCTATGGATTTCACGTGAAATGTCCAAAAACGCATGTATATGAAAGTGTCACAGCAGTGTATAAACTCAACTGAAAGGACTTATGGAGGCTCAGGAGATGGACACTGTAAAGATAACAGTGTTTTGAGATTGCAGCAGAAGATTGGCCTCACTCGTAGGTATGCTTATGCTTCCCGTGTAGTGTTCCCTGATTGTGTCATTGTCTAATTGTTTAATTGTTTTATTGTCCTGAGTGATTCCACCTGTGCCTTGTTTCATTGTTTGAGTGATTCCACCTTGTTTTTCATGCCCTCATTTAAGTTGCCTGTTTTCTTTGTTCTGTCCTCTGTCTTCAATGGTTATTCCCTGTGTTTACTAACCATAGTGTTTCAGTGTTACCATTTTGAGCCTTTGTCGTACAACTCGTGTTTGTTTGTGTTAGTGTTTTATTATTTATACTCCTGTTCATTTTCTTCCAGTTTGAGTTTTGTTCTTGTGTTTTCATTAGTTCCAACGTGTTCAATAAATATTCAGTTTATTGTATTGCTGCCTCTGGCTTCGTCTCTGCGCCTGGGTCCCATCTCTCTGCAACGTTTCATCCCTTCTAACATATATCAATGAAGTGGTTCCTCTATGTGGCCAAGGATTTTGATGTGGTTGCACATGCTCCTGGTAAACCTAGCTGTGGATGGGGATGGGTCTCTCTTGGCACACACACAAGAAACGTTTAAGCACTACTGTTTAGATCAGCCTTGGGAATGTAGGAACGGAGGGCAATCTGCCCTCTGATGCTGCTGGAATTGGTTTGGGGGTCAACAACGCTAAAAGAAATGCAGCCCTGAGCTGAGCTGCATCTCTGAGCTGACCCGGGACAGTCCACCCACACCTGGACATGGCCCCTGAAAGAGAGGCCTGGCAGTGGGGGGGTTATGGCCTATGTCATTAAGCCCTTTGATCAGCAGTGTATATATACATATATATATACCATTTAGCAGACGCTTTTATCCAAAGCGACTTACAGTAATGAATGCATACATTTTTCAGTATATGTGGTCCCAGTGGGAATTGAACCCACAACCTAAGTGTTGCCAACCCATGCTCTACCTACTGAGCCATACAGAACCAGTGTACCATGGAGCACTCTCTCACCTCATTATAACTTCACTTCATTATAAACTTAAATGATTATTTTTTTGATAAATTATTTCAGATTTTTTCCCAGTTTTTCTCCCAATTATACCCTATATTTTGTCCACAGGGAAGTCCTCCGCACTCCTCAGTGAGCTCATGCCACCTCACCCTCCACCCTCCCCCTGGGGCGGACAGTCAATCGCCCCTGATCTGGGCTCCCTGGCGCTGCCGGGTTTCGAACCATGGCTGTAGTGGGCAACCTGCATTCTGGGCAAGGCACCTACTTGATTATAAACTTACTGACCAAGATAAGGAATAAGAATTATAACCACTAATCTGGGCTTTCATGTGACAATAAATAATAATATGCCTTTTTGTTCTGGAGTTTAACCATTTTCGGGAGGGAGGGATCTCTTGAGTTTCAGGGGAAGGCCATGGATTTGAGCTGTGATCAGGCTGTGGCTATGATCTTTTCAACTAAAGCACAAGAGCTAAAATGGGTGACCTGAAGCTGGTTTAGCAGCAATGGCCCCTGTCAGCCAATCAGATAAAGATTCACCTGCTGGCGGAATTTCTCAGCCAATCAGATAAAGCCGCATCGCACTAGAGTAGGAGGCTTTTCTGCAAGTCACTGTTACAGTGTAATTCATACGCCCTCAGTCAGAGGAGCTCTGTTTTCCAGATTCACTTTGTGACTTCAAATGATTTTCCTTTAAAACAGGAAGGAGGAATATGCGCTGATGCCCTCGTATAATTAAACGCATTGTTAAATGACATTATTAAAACAGAAGAGCGATTGTGCGGATTTCCGTCATCCGTCTTCCCAGGTGGCATGTCTTCGCAGGTGATGAGTCCACATTCTCTCACCCCAGACATATCACGACTGTGGAACGTGTTCATGTAACCTTCCCAAGAACTACGCATTTCCGTCAAGCGATTCGTCCCTGACAGTTGCATGCAATCACATCACAAGACCAGTAAAATCGCATTACAAAAACTACTACAGAGTGTTACAAAAAATAATTAGGATAATGCGACTTAATTGCCACATTTTCATCCCAACAACATATGCAAAGTCCTGGGTAGACAAAATAAGTCCATAATAAGTTAGGAATTAATGTTAATCCCAGTGCAATGCACACACGCAACACCTGTTCAGCAGATGGAGACTGTTTACTCCCAAGAGGTGAAGATGGTGGAGGTCTACTGCAGGCGTGACATGAATGTGCTGACAGGCAAGGCCCGGTCTGTCCTACCCACATGTGCACAGCCAGGGCAATCAATCAACCAATCAATCGACCAATCAATCTGTCCACCGATCAATCACATTTGATACGCTGCTCATAAAAAAAGGAATTGACACAGTGCCATGTGGGAACTGCATTGCATACGAGTGAGTCATAATTTAAGAATATCATTATTCCGGTATTCCCAAGCTGCTAGACCTGAGGGGAAAATAATAATAATTTTCTCATTTTATAGTCTCATTTTAAAAATACTCATTTAAAAAATTTACATGAAAGCAATTTCCATCCAAATGTTTGTCCAAGAGTCAAACAAGCAAATACAGAACCACAGCACTGTTGTGTGTTCTGCGTAGTGTTGCCAGCAGCCAAGTATTAGCAGGCTGGGAATACAGGATGTCTCAGGTAATTCGGGGCTGTTAGCATCCTTAATCCTGCTTATATATTTACTTCCCTGTGCTCTCAATAAAAAAAGTAATTGCACCCCACATATATATTGTGCATCTCTGATTGGCTCAAGGATTCCCAGCAAGTCTTCAGAATTATACATGTAACCTTAGCAGTAATAGCATCATTTAGCAGCAGGTCCTGTAATCTCACATTTGCCCTATCACATTGCTGGATCAGATCAGGAGTTGTTGGCTCTTTACTTGGATTTACTCGCTCCCTTATGTTCAAAAGAGGATTCAGTCAGATCCTACATCGATACTGACAGATTAAAAAACATACAGCGTAGCAGTCTAACGCACACCTATTGGCTGGTCCGAGTGTGAGCTGGTTCGCAGGGTCGCAGTTCAAAACCCGACTGTATAAAACCCTGGTGGGGAGTCCTGATCGGGGGCGGCGTTTAGCTGTCTGCCCCAGGGGGAGGGTGAGCTGGCATGAAATTGCTGAGAAGCGCATAAGGGTGTCTCCAGAACGTGGGTGGGCGAATTCTGTCTTGAAGGAAGCGGAGATTGCTGCCCTTGGAGAATTAGCTTGCCTCATAGAGACAAGCGAGTTTGTGTGGGGAGGGCAAATCGAAATAAATAGAGGATATAATTGGCCACTAAATTCTGAAAAAAACAGGGAAAAATCTGAAACAAATTAATAAAAAATAAAAAAACATACTATGATTTCACATAGGCAGGCAGTGTAGTGTAATGGTTAGGGAACTGGGCTTGTAACGTTAAGGTTGCAGGTTCAATCCCCAGGTGGGACACTGCTGTTGTACCCCTTGAGCAAGGTACTTAACCTGAATTGCTTCAGTTAATATCCAGCTGTACAAATGGATTGTATGTAAATAAATGTAAAAACTGTGAGTCGCTCTGGATAAGAGCGTCTGCTAAATGCCTGTAATGTAATGTAATGTATCGCATCGGATGGAATTGCCTTACCTGAGTACCAGATTACATTTGACATTTTTAGGCATTTAGTAGACGCTCTTATCCAGAGCAACTTACACAGTTTACATTTTTCTTTTACATACAATCCATTTATACAGCTGGATATTTACTGAAGCAATTCAGGTTAAGTACCTTGCTCAAGGGTACAATGGCAGTGCCCCACCCAGGAATTGAACCAGCAACCTCTGAGTTACAAGTCCAGTTCCCTAACCATTACACTACACTGCTGCCAGATTCCAACCAATCACAACACAGGTATGCTTCGGTTTAAGTATGTAACAATTTTCAGCAAGCCTTACCTGCCGTGGGTCTGACGTGGCATTCACACAGTCTAATCACACCTGCGTTGAGCGCAGGCAATTCGGGCCTGGCTAACACCTCTGCGGCAGCGTTGCATTCTCCAGTTCTTCACACCTCCTATTTTTGATCCGAGGAAACGTGAAGGAGAGGGTGTCCTTTCATTCACCTCCTGTTTCTCGTTAACTCCGTACAGGTGTGGACGAAGGCGCTGACACCTACTGCATCTGTCCATCCCCTCCACTTTAAGCTTTTCACCTCTGTGCAATAGATATCCACGGCACGCAACGCCTCTCAGGTTTAATTTTCCGTGTTCTGCAGTTTGCCTTATTTTCGCTTCAGATCGGTTCCCACCACCATCTGTGTATCCCGGAGCAACGGAGCCCCACACATCTCCAGATGCTAAAGCAACCAGACCTCAGAACCATGTTGGACCCACTTCAATTCAAAATGGCTCCGAGTCAAACAATTCTAAGTTAATCAGAATCTTATCTCGCTTCACGGGCCAGAAACTCGCATTAATCAAGCAAGCAAAATGTTCCGGAAATTCAAGGCCAAAGAGAAGGCGGAGGAGACCGGCTCCCCTTAGAAAGGGAAGAGCTGGAGTTTGTTTAATATCTTTGGACAATGTTTTTGGACATGCTTTTGTGCTGCTGAATTCTTCCCTTCGTTTTTAAAATATTGTGACTTTCACCAGATGTGTCGATGTACTGAAGACAGTCAGATCTGATGGCTGACACGAAGGGGCAGTCATACTTTAATAACTCCAGATACGTTTGTTTAGACTGGAAATCCTACTTTGCATATGCAATAGCGATCCTTTGGAATCGCGAATAATATCGAAACAAAGGCTCCGTGTGACTATCCTGTTGGAACAAAGGAAGATAATTAAAGATCCTCATATGCAGCATCGGGGTGTGCATATGAGCGTCCCAACCGAGGGGAACCTGCAGCCGTACAGAAACATTTTGGGAGTGACACCTCGAATGAACCATGTTCCTAGGCACACAGGAGCAAGGAGCTAGTATTATCAGCTGAGAACCCCTATCCAATTCCCCCGGCCTCATCGCGCTCATACGCCTGACATTTAGTTTCCTGCTGGAGGCGGCAGGAGGGAGAGAGAGAGTTTCCATAGCAACCCGAGGAGTGACTATGAGCACACAGGTCCGCCGCCAGCCACCGCAGAGGCACACGAAGTTTTGGCTGCCAATTAATTGGTTTTCTTGCACTTGGTCTTTATTTCAACTCGGCCTAATTAAATTATTTACCGCTCTTAGTTTTGAAGTGGAAAATGCTCACTAATCGCCCCCTTGTACGATATGCAGTAATGCAAACACAAAATCCAAAACGTCAATGTTTCGCATATTTGATGAGATACGACATGACGCTGAAGTACTCTAAAAAGTTAGGATCACTATATGAATATTGTAAAATATGTGACGCTTATCTCTAAAGAAGAGAAGAGAGAAGAGAAGAGAAGAGAAGAGAAGAGAGTGGAGTGCTGGCTATTTATCTCTGACAGGCGTCAAAGAAATGAGTGGTAAAATTACCTGAACTATACACCAGGAGGCCTACGTGACAATGTCATAAGCATAACAAAACACATGTCGTCACCAGTCACAAGAGCGTATTGCGACTTAAGGCCAATGTCATAAAAATGTCACAATGTACACAGCAATAATTGAATCTCTTGTCAAACTCATCACATACACTATATGGCCAAAAGTCAGTGGACACCTGACCATCACACCTATATGAGCTTGTTGGACATCCCATTCTAAAACCATGGGCATTAATATGGAGTTGGACCCCCCTTTACGGCTATGACAGCTGCCACTCTTCTGGGAAGGCTTTCCACAAGATTTTGGAGTGTGTCTGTGGGAATTTGTGCCCATTCAGCCAAAAGAGCATCTGTGAGGTCAGACACTGATGTTGGACGAGAAGGCCTGGCTCGCAATCGGCGTTCTAATTCCTCCCAAAGGTGTTCAATGGGGTTGAGGTCAGGGCTCTGTGCAGGCCAATCGAGTTCCTCCACACAAAACTCATCTAACCATGTCTTTATGGACCTCGCTTTGTGCACAGGGGCACAGTCATGCTGGAACAAACTGTTGCCACAAAGTTGGAAGCGCCCAATTGGCTAAGATGTCTTCGTATCCTGTAGCATTAAGAGTACCCTTCAGTGGAACTAAGGGGCCTATCCCAAACCCTGAGAAACAGCCCCAGACCATTATCCCTCCTCCACCAAACTTTACAGTAGGCACTATGCATTCTGGAAGGTAGCGTCCGCCAAACCCAGATTCGTCCATCAGACTGCCAGATAGTGAAGTGTGATTCTTCACTCCAAAGAACACGTTTCCACTGCTCCAGAGTCCAGTTGCGGCGTGCTTTACACCACTCCAGCCGACGCTTGGAATTGCGCATGGTGATGTGAGGCTTGTGTGCAGCTGCTCGGCCATGGAAACCCATTCCATGAAGCTCCCGATGCACAGTTCTTGTGCTGATGGTGCTTCCAGAGGCAGTTTGGTACTCTGTAGTGAGCGATGCAGCAGATGATAGGTGATTTTTACATGTTATGCGCTTCAGCACTCGTCGGCCCCGGTCTGTGAGTTTGCGTGGTCTACCACTTCGTGGGCAAGCTGTTGTTGCTCCTAGGCGCTTCCACTTCACAATAATAGCACTTACAGTTGACCGGGGCACATCTGGTAGGGCAGAAATTTCACGAACTGACTTGTGGCAAAGGTGCTATCCTATGACAGTGCCACGTTTAAAGTCACTGAGCTCTTTACAGACCATTCTGAATTCGAAATGTTTGTCTGTGGAGATTGCATGGCTATGTACAGATTTTATGCACCTGTTGGCAATGGGTGTGTGAAACACCTGAACTCAACAATTAGTAGGGGTGTCCACTGACTTTTGGCCATATAGTGTAGATCATGACAGCATTATTAGCCATCATGAGAGGTTATGACAGGTGTTACATCATCCTCATGACAGCGTAAGTTGAAGTGAAGTGTCATCGAATGAGCTACACGTGGCAAAGTGTAACCTGTTGTGATAGCTCAGTACCAGCAAGTCACATACAAGGGAAACACCTGGACAAGATGCTCTTCCAGGAAGAGGGAGAGCTATGAACCACTGAACCAAAGGGAGGATTCGTGTTTGAGTTGGACAAATGTCTGCCTGATGTTTGGGAAGAAGGAAAGTCCATAATTCCTCTAATTTGCAGTCCACCCAGTTACAAACCCATCTCCCAAAAAAGTCTTGCCGCGATCCATCTGCGTTTGAGCAATTGAGGTCGCACTTTAGCCAAACTCCTTCCCTTACTCTTCTCCATGGTTGTGGTTTTGATCCATATAGCTGTTATAAGCTTCCAACTGGACATAGAGGTAAGAAATGGCAACAACTATTACATCATTTTATCATTCCACATATGCATAACTCTTGTATCATTTAACAGCATTATGTTGTGGGTTTTGTTTTTACAATAACTTCATAATTATTGCTTTATCACTCTCCTTTTCCAAATTCACAAAACCTTTTTCATGTCCCATGAGCGTAAAGCAGTGTCTGGTGTGTAAAATTCCACAGCACATAAAAATAATGTGCCTGTATACATGCTATTGAAAGAAGTGTAAAAACATTGATTTCAACTCTATTGCAATGCTTCCCGCTGAATCGCTTTCATTTGCATGTGTTCTGCAATGTTGGTAAAGTGCATTATGAGACAATAGAAGCTGCATGAGTTAAATGCCTTTGTAAAGAGACATGGTCTTACATAGAGGTCTAACATGTCTGCCTGTCGACACAAAATTGAAAATGTCAGTGATCGCAATTCCATCAAACTGCTACGTATTTGTAAAGCCCTTAATTGACTCCAGTGATCATTTATGCCTCCCAGGGAAAGAATGACACTTTTTTTGTAAAAGAACATTGAACATTATGACTCATTTCATTCATAATTGTGATGAAATGTGGTCATTTTCCTTGTACGGGGCCTATTGTTCACTAATGTGATTTCGGTGCATTTGCATGCATGTGACCATTTTCAATTGAAACACATTTTAACAACGTGTTATAAATTCCAATTCCTTGTAAAAAAAAAGGAGCCAGAGAGGTAAGATAATTACTCATTATTATAGGTATGTTATGGAGGTTCAGTTGTATGGAAACCTGTGCTGACACAAATCACACCTAAATGGAAAGATGGGCGTACAACCAACAGCATGGAACATTAAAGTCGAAACACAAATAATAATCATAATGGATCACATTTATATAGCACATTTGAAGGAACACGAAGTACTTGACAGTGAAGGAGGGAAACTCAAGCCTCAACCACCACCAGTGTGTTTGCACCTGGGTGATGCACGGCAGCCATTTTGTGACACAAAGCTCACCAGGCATTAGCAGAGGTGGAGAGGGAGGGCGTTATTGAGCAAATTAAACTGGGGGATGATTCGGTGGCAGATTGAAACGGCCATGCTGGGAATTTGAACAGGGGAATAAAGAGAATCCCCTACTCTTTGCGATAAGTTCCATGGGATATTTAATGACTACAGTGAGTCAAGACCTCAGTTTAAAATATCACATGAAAGCCAGAGATAAAAACGAACTAACAATTATACTGTAACAGTTTCTTCTGTACTGCTTATTTGCGTTGAATCATCAAAGTAGCCATTGGCATGTCTCTTGTTACCATGAACAACCTTTTTAATTGGATTTTGTCTTTCTTCCTGTAACTCAGGGTCTCCTCAGAAGTGGATTCTGACAAATCTCCCCAAAGCACTGTTTATTAGCGCTTGTGTTGGTTGTAAAAAAACGAATTGACAAGAACAATGTTCTTTATAGTCTCCGTAATTTATGCTCAACCACTGTTGCACTAAATTTACATTTAGGCGACCGGTAATAATATTTAGCATGGCAGCTGTTACAGAGAAATGTTCTCAAGGACTGAAGTCAAAGTAATTCTGGTTGCTGGAGAAAAGGTTTCATGCTAAGCGGGCTGTGCACAATCAGGGCTCTGAATTGAGATGAATGGGGTACAACGAGGGCCAGATGCCAATGAGTCATGGCTGAAGGCCCCAGCTCTGAAACAGAGCCCCTTTGAAAAGAGTAGCTGTTGGTTTTTATGTACATTTGTTTCCGATTTTTTCCACATTTTTTCCCAACTGTGCCCTCTTCTTGTTCAACTATCCCGCCCCCTTGCTGCTGCAACTCTGAGACCGGCAGCGACAAAGACGTCAAACCGTCTCCTCCAGGACAGAACTGGCCAAGCCATCGACCGCAACCCCAACACACCCTGAGCCACTTGCATGCGGAAAACTCATGCCGGCTTACCTACCCCCTCCCCCTGGGGCCAGACAGCCAATTGCTGCTCCCGAACGGGACTCCGGGGCCTGAACCCAGGTTCTAACCTGAGCTTAGAACAAGTGTCTTTACTTGCTGCAACACTCTTTCCAAAGAACAGCTGAATGTAACACTCTTTCCAAAGAACAGCTGAACATAACACTCTTTCCAAAGAACAGCTGAATATTACACACTCTCCAAAGAACGGCTAAATCTCTTTCCAAAGAGCAGGTGAGTTGCAACGTTCTTTCCAAAGAGTAGCTGAATATAACACTTGGAATATAGCACAGCTGAGTATGACTCTTTCCAAAGAACAGCTGAATGTAACACGCTTTCCAAAGAGCAGCTGTATTTAACACACTTTCCAAAGAACAGCTGTATTTAACACTCTCTTCAAGAAAAGTGCCCGACGTGAATGTGAATAAAACAGTGTCTCAAGTGCAGCTGCAAAGCAGGGCTCTCGAAATAGCGGAATGAAACTCTCTTCAAACAACAGCATCATAAAAAATCCCAACCACAGCAGCTGCTAGGCAGCAGCAGCAAGTCTCGTTGAATACATTTTCCCAAATAGGAAAATCATACTGTGAATATGAATATACTTGAATTCTAGAATGCCTTCTGGAATGTGAAGCTCATTGCCAAAACCCAGGGTGAAGACAGAGCAGATCAGTAATGATCTATAGCAAAACACAATGGTTCCCATTTAATTAGGTAGAATGTGAATTTAGAGTGTGTCTTAATTTTTTACGTGTACTGTTCTAATAGTAATGGTTTTTAATTGTAATAGTGCTATTATCTCCTTTGTTAAAATACTGTATATCCATACTTGGTATTTATCCACATGTGCTTTATGAGAGTTAAATGAGAAATGCATTCCAAGCTTTTGATGTGATGAAATTATACTACGGCGCATTTAAGTAATGTATCGGAAGTATTGTGGTCCCTCACCTATGACGGTGCCCTCCCTCGTTGCTGCAATTACACCCCCACCCGTAAAAATAATTGTTTTTTGCTGCATGCAATGGTGAAAAGCTTTTGTGCATTTCAATAAAGGAACATTAAAAGTCTCTCTCTTTCTCTCTCGCAAATTCATATGTGCCCTAATTGCATCACACGTGAACTTGTGTTGCTAAAGCATTAAAACATATATGGCACACAAAAAAATACTATATTACAAGAACAACCCATCCCAAGAACAGGAAAAAAACCACAAGTTTCCCTGCCACCTTACATTTTTAAACATAATTTTTAAAAACATATTCAGAAACCTGTGTCTCAGTATTAATGAGGAGCACATGCATCTCTCTCTTGGCAGTGATGTGGTGAACATTCTGTATGCAGTATATGAATTGAGGAATTGTAAAGAATATTTATATTTGAAATGTTCTGAGGTCTCATGCCAGCTCAACTCGTCGTAAGCGTTGGTGCAGCTGCGGTGAATTGGATGAGGCAGCCAATTCTCAGCACAGCGGGGGACACTCCAGCCTGATGTAATACCATACATCGGAAGAGTACATTTGAAGTGAATGCATTTCTGTTAAAAAGTCCTCACTTCTAATAAAACCCAAGTGTGTTCATAAGTCTGAATCCTGTAGATTTGAATATCAGCTGCTGGGAAATCTGCAGCTCATGAATGTGGCATCGTATGATGGGAATATTGGTTTTTGCGTGATGAAAACCTTAGATCAAAGCTTGATGAGATGCAGGATAATCTCACAATTTCCACAGTGTCTTGTTAGCCAAGCTCCCAATCATTGTCTTTTCCATGAGACAATAGTTTTTGTTGAGAATTTTAAGTGCCATTTTGGTAAGATGTACCAACAAAATAGATTCATAAAATGCATACTGTAATGATCAGTTGTGGTTTATGTTGCAGGTTCTATTCCTGAAAATGAATATACTCATAGGCAAAGGAGAACTGTCCAGGCCTTGTAAGCCTTCAGTGAAGGCCCAAGAAAAATATAAAAAATGACAATCATGAAATCTATTAAATCATAATCGAATTTAGATTGAACTTTTTCATTCCTTAAAATGATATCGGTCATCATTATGTCACATCTCTTGGAATTTAGTTCATTTCGGAAAGGAAAGGGTGCATTTCAAAAAAATAGAAAAATGGTCCAATATGGATTTTTATTTTGGTAGTCTCTGAGGGGAACAATACAACTAACTGTGACTCCTCCTGGATAGGCCTTCAGTGGCTGGAATGAAGGTGTCTGCTATTCCAGTGAATTAAGGCAGATGTTTGGAGTGACAGGTGGATTAGCCAATCATATTTTGATTTGTAATGGGTGGGACTTCTTTTAATATTCCCACCACTTCTGAGCCATGGCCCTGGCATACATCACTATGTGTAGTTTCCCCGTGCTAGCTAGCAGCGGGGGGGATGCTACAACGAGGAATCGCACTGCTTAGCATAATGGGACAGCAGAGGGAGACAACGAAGCGATGCACCATGGGATATTTTTACATCTATATTTTTTTCTATTTTTACATTTCCTTTATGGTGTGGATATAACTGAGTTGTTTTAAGCAAATCTAATCAACTTTAAGACATGAATTTTCTTCTCTGGAGAGAAAAATGACTATTTTGAGTGCTGACATAGGCAAAGCAATTGCGACAGCACACAAATGTTTTGCTGCAAGCGTGAGATTTTTAGATGGTTGGCTGGTGCATGGTGTCTCCCCATTATGATACTGCCTTAGAGACAAAGACCAAGTTGATTGTATTACTATATTCTAATTTCAGTGAAAAAAACTAGGTGGTTAGCTTCAGAGAGGTATCTTTCGACTTCAGAGGAAAGATTATAGCGTTTTAGCCTAGAATCTGCTAAAAACCCGTTAGGATTAGAGTTAGGGTTGCCAACGGCAATGGATTGAAATGACGGTTTGATTGCTCCAGTGGGTTTTCAATTTTACGGTATGTTATGTTTTTCTGAACTACAAGACGTGTGGGTACATCAAGTCGACTGAAGCTGGGGGATCTTTTACTTAAGAGTGAATGGAAATCGTGAATGAAGACTGTGGGGCAGGATTTCAAAGCATAAACTAATCAGCATCATCCCCGATGCCTATATTGGTTGGCTAGAGAAATCTGTCAAGATGACAAAAACAAGCACATTTTGAATCAATCACTTGGGCCTCCCTGCAGCAGCTGGCTAGCTATCTAGTTATACTTTTCATCAAAAAAATGTAAGTCACAGAATAAGGCAAAGTTCACCATCTTACCATATTCTGCAGTGAAAAACAACTTGCTGGTTCTTAAATTGAAATAGTATTAGTGTTCTTTGTCTAATTATTTTGATTCAGCAAATAACCAGCAGTATAAATTGATTGTATGTAAAGCCATATCAACTGTTTAAATTTCTCAGTCATCGTCCAAATGCCTGTAATGTTATGTGCTGTAAGCCCTGTTCGCCCAGGCTGGACTGGATGGCTTGTTACTGGCCACAATGACAGTTTCTTCCCCCCGGAGAAGAAATGCAATATCTTACAATTCATCATAAACACTTCCCTAGCCATTATACCTCCAGGAGATAGCGTGGGATTTATTACAGTCAACTCAGCATAGCTCGGACAACATTGCTGGAACTAGAATATGGTTCTATAATGGTTAGGGTATAATGGTTAGGGAGTCGGGCCACAATGTCATGACCTCTTTGTTCTGTCTTAAATGAATCTGAGAGACCACACAACTCCTGGTCCAGGCCCTGGTGATCTCACGTCTGGACTAATGCAATTCCTTGCTGGCAGGCCTACTGGCCTGTGCCATCAAGCCACTGCATCTGGTCCAGAATGCTGCTGCACATCTGGTCTTCAATCAAACCAAGTTCACGCACGTCACCCCTCTACTCTCCTCTCTGCACTGGCTCCCCATTGCAGTGCTTATCAAGCGGCTAGACTAGAGGAACTGCTCCACCTTATCTCCAGACACTCATCACACCCTACACCCCAGCCAGACCCCTCCGCTCCGCCTCCTCTGGCAAACTGACTGTTCCATCCCTCCGGGCGCCCGGCAGCCGCTCCTTGCAGTCTCGCCTCTTCTCTGTCCTGACCCCTCGGTGGTGGAATTATCTTCCGCACTCGGTCAGAACCGTGGAATCACTTGCGATCTTCCACAGGAGACTCAAGACCCACCTTTTCAGACTCCACTACCTCTGAATTCTGTACATCTAACCAATTGTCATCACCACTGCCTACATGTTTATTACTGCTTTTTGTATCTGTATGCTTGTTTAAAACTTCCTCCCAAAAAAATAAGAAATAAAAATAATAATTTTACTAACCTTTTCTTTCCCAGTGTGACAGGTATGGTATGCAGCTGCCAACAACAATGTCTATCACTGTATTACTGCACTGATCTCTTTACTGCAAAAATGACTGATCATATAATGTATTAATGCACATCTTGTAAGTCGCTCTGGATAAGAGCATCTGCTAAATGCGTAAAATGTAAAATGTAAATGTAATTACACTCAACTTCTCAATTGCTGGACAACTAGAATATAGCTAACATTTACATGATTAATTCATGTCTCTTTATGATATAATGGTTAGGGAAGTCGGGCCACAATGACATGACTTCTTTGTTCTGTCTTTAACGAACTCTGCTAGCTAGCTGGCGCTAGCCATCATTGTCACACAGCTAGATTGAACCAAGCATTATCAGAGATGCTATGTTTCAGTTATTTGTATGAGACGTTTTGCAAGATATTTGTTCCCACTGAAGGCCTAGCGCCAATAGTCAGGGTTCGCCACTGCACATAGGCGCACAAATAAACACAAACACGTAAACACACAAAATACACATTTATGATGAATGTTTTTCTATAGCTTTACAGGTCGATGGAAGCAATGATGAATGAGGAACACACCCGCTGTCCAATCTCCACTCAGAATTGCAACACCGTTAAACCACCCACATAACAAACCCACTCCCGCGCGTGCAGTCAGTATCATCAGTCAGACAGGCTACAGGAATTGCAAGTAAGCAAGCAGAATGACCACATAACATTAGCAAGAGCTACTGTAAAACACAGAAGAAATTAATATGCTCTGTATTACTATAATACTATCGCATTCATAAACAACTTTCTGATAGTTCCCAGTTTTGCTCAGGTGGGGTTAATTTTGAAATATCAGCTGGCAAGAACCAACGGGTGGATGTGTTTTTTAATTAATTGAGACTAGACTTTTGCTCCTGGCAGGTAGGTTCATAAAAAATATGAAATTCCAGGCCTGGTATGTGTACTGTATGTACTTACAGAAGGAGCATCACAAAAAACATCACAATCAATTTTTATGATCTGCATAAGCTTGCAAACACACTACTACTCAACTAATGCAGAAACCACAAACAAGCCCCTTGGGTAGATTGTCATATCTTAAAAAATATATTTATTTCTAAGTATTGAGACAAAGGGTTATCACCTAAAGTTAATATTTACCATGGACCTCCATGTACATGCATAAACTGTCACCAAAGAGCTCACACAGCACAGCACGTAATCAGCATATCTACATTGTTTATGAAAGGGCTTCTCCGGTGTTCAGTAGTGTAGAACGCGGTCAACCTCCACGGGTCTCATTGCCCACAATACGCCGCGTGAAAGCCGCTGCCTTCACATAGTTGTCTCTAAAAATGATCTCGAGGTCTTTCGATTACGCATCGGCTACACGCTGTGCATTTAAATCCCCTGGACCTGTCACCGGCAGATAATTTTACAGGTCGCGCGGCAGTGATGTGAAAGCGCGGCGATACACGGAAGGAAAAACGTATGCGGTTTAAATGAAGTGGAATAAATTAAATAACTTTTGGGCAGTTGCCTATCAATGTAATTATGGTGTGCTCAAATTCGAAAGGCTTATCTCCAACGAGCAGTGATCAACTCAGCATCATTTCTACTCGGCTTAGTATTGGTCCAGCAGACAGCGTTTACCTTCGGTGCGCGACAGCTGTTGCTAATTTTCTATAACAGTGCAGGACACTGTTCAATGTTAAATAACTGCTGGCCAGATTTGTTCTGTGGATCAAAGCCTAATGCCTTGAACATACTGTGTCCTGAGTGAATGGTGTCGTAGTTGTTAAATATATATATAAAATAGTATATATATACTGTATATTTAGTGATGCTTGAAAGTTTGTGAACCCCTTGTGAAAACAATCATCTGGAAATCTAGAGTTTTTGTCATGAAATCCTTATTTAATCAGAACCAGTCTTTTCTTAACTGAAATAAAGGGTCTATATTGACCGATTTCAAATGCTTTAGAGGAAATTGTGCATATAGTGGAATAAAAATTGGGAAAAAAGAATTAGTGAAGGGGCAAAAATAAGCGCACCTCCAGTTTCATCAGTTAAATCAAGTAGGTAAGTAGATAATTGGGTACCAAGTTAACCAATCAAAGGTCAGATCTTTAGGAAGGAGTTTGGGCTCTTTAGCAAAATTTCTATAATATATGAAAATAATGACCACCACACAAACTGGTGAGTGAGTGAGTAGGGCTCACAAACCTTTAAGTATCACTCTATATATATATATAAATATATATATGCACAACTGTCTTCGTATTTGGATAGCTTGACATTCACACAACAACTACAAATTTCATACTTCACCGTGGCGACTAACTAAAAATGCTCTCATTATTTCTGTTACATTTTCTTTCTGGGTGGAAGGATTCAACCAAGCAACAGATGATACATACTAACATGCTTATTCTTCCTCCGTTGGAGACCGCGATTATGCAGGGTCCTTTTCAACAGAAATGGTGAAACACAGCTAAGCCCGCCCCTGACTGTGTGCGACCAATGAAAATCCTGTTTGTGGCCATACCTGACAGCTGGCCTCAGGCCAGAGCTTGTCTGTGAATGCTCCTCATTGCCTAGGTAATCATCTTTTGCAGTGGTGATCTGCTTAAGTTTTGATTCATGTTTTATGAATTTGTGAGAGCATTTATTTTTTTGCACAGTTTAAATTCAGCCTTCTCAAAGAATTATGTTCTTAACGCCATTGATTGGTGGATCTCAAGACTCACCGTGATCCACCAAAGGGAAGTGGACACCACTGGTATTTGGTCACAGGCTACTTGAAGTTTGCAATTTACATATGTAATTACATAGTAGTTAACAATTGGGTACTCACCAACTGAAACAAATCATTGTGTAAAAGGTAGTTACGTAGTTACATCAGTTACGCAGCTGTTATAATGTAATTACAGAAGTAAATTGTATACTTGATATAAAGAGTCATTTATTTCAAAATTTCTGGTGCGCTAGAAAATAAACCTGAATCTATTTGGTATAGTTCTTTGAACAATCATTCATTAGTGAAACATCCTTTGCCTCATGACAGTATGTTGGTTGGTAACGCAAACCATCTGCAAGGACGTAAGCAATGCACTGCCTTTGCAAAAGGCTTTGTATAATGGAGTGTTGTATTGTCACATCACAGGTTGCATTTACTTTATTGTTTATCGAAGGACACAATTCTATGAGGTGCAATTGTGGGAGTGCATAATGTTTCCAATGTATGTGCATAATGTATGCTGAAGTGTCTAAACACTATGGGCCCCCAATGTGCACTTCCCTGGTAATAGACCATACCTCTGCAGTTATTAATACATCACTGCGATCACATGCCTGGACATTACATTGCTTCATGGGATACATTCTCAGTCTGGCTTGCCATCACTTTCTACACAATTGACAACTTATAGATGTGTGTCCTTTGAGGAAACACGCACACTCGGTTTTCCATCATAAAATCTGGAATTAGTGCATAACCACATTGGAATGCAGAGGCTCCATTTGCACTTTGCATTTTCTTTACCCTGAACAATACAGGGTAAAGAAAATTGAGAAGAGGATTTTATGTTGAGAGACCGTAAGACAGGCATCTCAAACTCTATTCCTGGAGGGCCACAGTGTATGCAGGTTTAACTCCAGGCCTGGAGGGGCGCAGTGTCTGCAGGTTTACAGTCCTGGAGGGGCGCAGTGTCTGCAGGTTTAACTCCAGTCCTGGAGGACCACAGTGTCTGCAGGCTTAAATTAACTTAAAGTTAATTTCATTCAAAGATTACCTAAAGAATCTCCACACCTTGTTTACAAGCCACAAAAACCTGCAGACACTGCGGCTCCCCAGGACTGGAGTTAAACCAGCAGACACTGTGGCCCTCCAGGACTGGAGTTAAGCCTGCAGATACTGCAGCCCTCCAGGACTAGAGTTTGAAATCCTTGAACTGAGACCTACAGTACACAAACTGTGGTCTAAAAACACCCCAAGATTCGCACCACCAGTCATCTCCAGGAGTGCTGTGAATTTTAAATAGTCACATTGAAAATGATTGGCAGTGCATCATGGCATTACTGCATTGGCCAGAGAGACAATTTGAAAAAATCACAAAGAACGAGGAAAATATAGTTTTTTTTTTCTCTGCAAGAACAGCGACTGACCTACCGTACCTGCTCTACAAAGACAGGCTTCTGAGTCTTTATCACCAAACCTCGGCTCACATTTCGGAATCTTGCCCAGCATTCCTCGCTTGTGCTCCAAAATGCTGCAAGTCATTTTAGCTCCTTATCAGCTCAGTTCACACAGCATCCATTAGGAAGACGCTCCAGCCGTATCCGTATGAAATACTGGAGATTTCCCCACCGGCTGTGGATTTATAAATGTTATCTAGCAACCACTATTGTTGTGTAAATGTTAACTACTACACACAAATAATAAGGATCTCTTATGCTAATACTGAGTTGTGCTGTTGGGGAAAGGGGAGGGGATTTCTTGGAAGGTAAATGGAAATGACTAATGTCAAAGATTGAGGTGGAGGATTTGGATGTGCTGTCGCAAGTTATCCTTGGCCATGTGTGAAGGGGCATGCTGGTTCTGTTAGAAGCTTTCTGTGTCTTTATTGGTATATATTACATGGGTAATTAATCTCTTGTCTCTTAATAATGAACCCAGACATAATCATTTCTTCACGGATTCATATTTGTTCTGCAGCAGTATTAGAATTAAATTGAGTTTTGAGGGCTTTTCTTTAGAAATGTCATATTGACACTCAGTATTAGACAGGGAGAGAGAGAGTGAAGGAGCGAGAGAGAGAGCAGGAGAGAGGGAAAGAGAGAGGGAGGGAGAGAGAGAGAGAGAGAGCCAGACAGGGTGTAATTGGCATTCGCACACTGAGGGCACTATCATGACAGGCCATATCAAAGTTCAGCACCAGACATCAAATATGATACATCCCAGCTCCTCAGATCATGAGAGCGACCACAGTCCGTCCAATACGTCACCTGAATGTGTTGTAGGCCCGATGTAATCGTGTCACACAGAAAACCTGGAATGCATTTTCATGAGATCCACAGTTGGGGGACGGGCAGTGTTGTCAGGACATTTTATTAGTGTTTTCAGGCAGTTCTGCTGGTGGCTATGGAGGCTGGCTACAGTACATCAATAGACTAAACATTTACAAAAGGTGTTTTAATGCTCACGTGGTGCTGAATTTAATGTCGCAAAACGCTCCCAAGACTGTAAGTGAGTTTGTTTGTCTTCAGTGTCCCCAACCAACTGATTCAGAAATATAGCCAAATAATATATGAGATGCCCGCCTAACCACTAGTAATATTGGAGCTACCTAACCACTATGGAGCTGCAATTTAATTTGAAATGTAACACAATAATAAACAGAGATGATGTATTCAAACAACTAATTTACTCAATGACTCAACACAATTTAGAAAGTCCTCTGTTGGTTGTAAATGTCCAGTGCAGAACTTAAGTATATTTTTATAGCACTACTAAGTGTCTGTTGCAAACTTTTGATCATCCAGAGACGGTACTCCTCCAGCTAGTGGTAGCCATTGGCACGTTGACACGCCCAGGAAACCAAGGAGTACTTCCTTCGAAGTGCTTTGCAAAAAGGGCAAACCAGCGACCCCTTCATCTGCCCAATGAAGCGCATTCAACGCTCTTCTGCAAGAACACAGGGGGGAACCTCAATGGGCTGGCTGCACAGCGAGCACCTGGAAACCAGTTCTACTGCCACTGAATTCCACTGCCTTTCCTTTCAGAATTTACTACAGGGGTGTCAAAACCCCAATGTAACCCCCCGCCCCCAGTTCATAATCTGTATGACAGATTAACACATCAAGTCTTTCAAATAAGCTTGCTCTGCAACATCCATTTGGGAAAATTAACAGTTAGTGCTTAGCCTGTACTGGAAGTCTTCTGTTCGTTTTTCTCTCTCGCTAATCTGCTATTAAAGCCCCCCCACCCCTTCCAGAGGGAGCCGTCGACCCTGGACTGTATCAATAAGGATGTGGAGCTGGCCAGAGGTCTCGGTTAAGGTAGATGGAATTACACTGAAAAGCTTACTACTCCGGACAGAAAGGGGATACGCCATTTCTAAGAAGTATCCGGTAAAAAAAAAAAGGCTGCACGGACCGTTTAAAACCCGGGCAGCAGGAGAAGACGGCGGGGATGTTTCCCGGGAATAAGGCCCTGCCGGAGAACGGGTGCTGAATTGAAGCTGAGCTCATTAGTGATCATCAGGAAGCCCAAATTCCCCAACTGCGTCCGCTCATCACACGGGTCTTTAAAGTGAATGATGGCACCCAACTTCACATAACCTGGAAATCAGAGGCTAAATCTTCAAATGAAAAACCTATCAGCCAGCCAGGTTCACCATAATGACTTCTTCTTTTCTCCCCTCCCGCTGTGATTAACCTTGTTTAAAATCACCCACCGTTAAATTGCCGCAAAGGACCCAGAAGACATGCAATAACTAAATGAATTGGAGGGAAAAAAATTGTGTACTTTATAGCTGTCCACGGAGCGTTTTGTTTTGGGAGAAAATGTTGGTTTGTGTGTGATTGGGAAAAAAATCAACAAACCTGCTTTTCCTGACTTTGGATGCGAAAGTAATTAAAGTGAATTAGAAAACCTCGGAGATTGAATTCGAGGCAGGCCGTTTGTCATCATCCCCGTCGCTTGCAGCGCATCCATCAAACGGGGGATAAAATAAATAAATCTGTGTATCGCTGCCGTGGGAAGAGGTCTTAATCCCTGATGCGAAAATACTGGCGGAGAAGTCAAATCGTCAGGCTAAAAATTGGGGGACGGTTTTCCTGCGGTAGGATATATAAAGTTGTGCCTTCTCCCATCTAAGTCCATCAGATTCAGGCAGGCAATTACTTTCCCTTGACCTCACTTCTTACTCTTTGACGTCACCGGCCACCTGAGATTGTGGCTTCTCTGTGTTAATCTCCGTACAGCTGAATTGAATGCTGTTTCTCCTGCAGCACTTTAGAGAATGTATTGGGCTTTTCAAGTCACAGCGGTTGGTACTGATACTGCCTGTCTGTTCACTGGCCTCCTTCCTCTTTGTTGTCCTTGGCAAAAGACAGAGCTCGGCGGGAGGGGATGCAGTTTGTGTCTAAGGGACTCATTTTACAGCCTGTGACAGGTTAAACCTCCATCTGAAGGCCGGAGAGAGTCGCAGCAATGTGTCATTGCACCAGAAATCACAGTCTTTTGAGCGACTGTGGGGTCTTTTCATTTTAATGAAACCCTTTATAATCCTTCTTTCTGCCAGCAGGATGTATGTGTGCATATGGGACTGTGTGTGAGTGCGTGTGTGTGTGTGTGTGTGTGTGTGGATGTGCTGTGCATGTGCATTTGTTGGTGAGGTGCACGTGTTTTTGTATGTGTGCATGTGTCCACCTTGGACTGACCATGACATGGTCTTTTTTGGACATACCCTGTGCCGGCCAGAAGAGGATGGGCTCCCCCCCTTTTTAGTCTGGTTCCTCCCAAGGTTTCTCCCTACCAAGGGAGTTTTTCCTTGCCACTGTTGCCTTTAGGCTTGCTTTTGGGGGGGTCTAGGCCTGGGTTCCCCCTCTGTTAAGCGTTTTGTGACAATTCTATTGTGAAAAGCGCTATACAAATAAATTTGATTTGATTTGATTTGTGTGTTTGTGTGTGCATGTGTGTGTATGTGTTGTGTGTGTGTGTGTACATGGATACTGAGCTGTGGAAAAGGTCAGGGCATCTGCAGGTCCTTGGGGCAGAGTGATGGTTTGGTCTAAGAACAGTGTACTGAGATAATTGATCTATACCATAATTGATCATTTAAAGAGAAAAAGCCTACAGAGACACACACACCCAGACACAGACACACACACACACACACGCACACACAAACACTTTTTCTAATTTTTTTTTCTTTCAAATTGATGATGCAACCGCACAATCTTAAAAATGTCTCCCTTCTCAAATTCGCCAACCCCAAACTCGCAGTTTATCCAGGCAATCTGTAGCATTGTGGGAAAGCAGACCGTTCTCAAACCGCGGACAGAATGCAAGCGAAACTGTCAGGGGAGCGGAGAACGGAGCCGAGTGGAGTGATGACTCCTGCGCGGACGTTTACTCAGCGAGGCCCAAAGCCCTCCCCTGATCTCTGGAGTGTGCCCGGAGGCGCGAACCGCCCGCCCCAGCGCCCAACTCAAGCTCTCGTGCCGCCCCCCCCCCGACACCTCACCCGTAGTTTACAGACAGGCTTTGGGAAGGGAAAACAAAGGTTACGAGGGCCATCCCATAATGTGTAAACAGTAACGGCGGAAGACTGCAGGGGCCCGCCGCGCGGAGGCATCCATCACTTTGAGTAATGCCGTTAATTAAAGGCGTCTGATTGCTCCTCGTCACGCGGGCTCTCCGTCACTGTCACCGCCGTAGGTTGGGCCTAATGAACCGCCGCGACTCGAACGCGCATCAAACGGAGAAAAAAGACACCCCTCCCCAGCTCTCTTATCACTCACTTTATTTTCGTCTGCTTCTCGCTCGAGCCTGCCTCGCCCGCTGAAAGTTTTTCGGCTCGTGTCGAACGCGCGTAATTTACATCGTTGTTTATTTTACGGCGAGTCACAAAAGCTGGCAGCTGCGCACCAGCTTACGGCATTCTATCAATCTGACTATCTATCTGACATTCATTTAACAATGAATCTCTTATCCAGGTGGACTTACTTATCTATCTATATGTCTATATATCTATCTGCACACCCACGCTGAACGGGGAAATCATTCGGGACAACAGTGTGATCCGTCCAGCTTTCTTGAACAACGGGGCAGGCAGAGGGCTAACAGACAAATCATGGTTTTGGAGAGAGAAAGAAATCAATGGTGTGAATAAAGGTGGACATCTATTATGTAATGTGGAGTGGCAATTAAATGAATCGGTGCCTTGTGCACAGCCTATTGATTCCGGGAAGAATGTATGCCAGTTAAATATAAAAAGCCATTCCAGGACACGGCTCGAGGTATGTGATTCAAGATCTCTAATATTCACCGGTGGAATATGCCTAGAAAACACATGGGCGTATGATAGTTATCTTCCTTTCAATAAATAAACCAGGTGTGTTTCCCAGAGGGAGAGAAAAGAATAGTTTTTTGCCCTGGGTTTGTTATACGCCGAAAGGCAAGGAAAGCAAGCTTCTGAAGAGGGCGGGAAAGCACAACGGTACACTGGCTTGGAGGTCAGTCCAGGGGCGTCATGCAAGGCAAAAATCTGAGGGGGCACAACTCAAAACCACTAGTTTTTAATAATAATAATAATAATAATAATAATAAACTTTATTTGTATAGCACTTTTCATAAAAACCCAAAACGGACAAAAATCAACGTGGTGAAATGAAATGGTATTTCTATCCAAATCAGCCATTGCAACTTCGACTGATTCTGTCAGAGCACGTCACAAATCTCACTTAGATAGCTAGCTTAGCTAGCTAACCTACCTCGTCTTGCCCTGTCTGTATCCTGCCTCAGGGAAGGGATGGGGCTTTCTGCTTGCTTAACAAAAAACGCTGATATTTTCCTCTGCATGCCTGTCACCTGGAGATATCAAAAGGAATTCAGTCTTTTGTTAACTATAACCTGTGATAGTGATGGTGGTAACTATCAGCTCTGCAATCAAAAAGTCAACTCGTGACAGACAGCTGAGCTAGCTAAACAACTGGATTGAGGGATGCTAACTTTAGCTAGCTAGCTGGTAGCTAGCCAACTATCTTGCAAAGCAAACGAGATATTTCTTAAACGCAATAAGTTTGTCAAACTAATTGCATTTCATTTCACAAGTTTGAAAAGGGGATTATTGCTCTACTAACCTCTTGAGCAGCCAACTGCACCTGCAGCCGCCTTTACCACTCTCATTGATATGACCGGTCCGGTCAGTGCGCGCACTTTGCAAAACAAAACTTTTACACTTGGAAGAAACCAACCATAGGCAAAGGGGGTGTGTGACTTTTTGAGGTATGATCTATGACATAATTATAAGAATACGTTTCACCCATAATATAAAACGATCATAACTACATAATATATTTTTTTTAATGGTAATAAAATAAAATAAAAAATCTGAAAAAAACGAAATCAATAAAAAATCTGAGTGGGCACGTGCCAGTTTGTATGGGCATGACGCTTCTGGTTCAGTCGACCATGGCACCCGCTTGTAATCGGCCCTGTGTACGCCGGCGTTCTGTACGCCGTATGAGGATTCGGAGAAGAGCAGACATTAATCAGATGCGAGTGGGTCGGTCGTTCATTCGAGGGTAAAATACTGTGGCATTTGTAACTTTGACAGCTGCAAGGCTTCAACCCAGATCGAGGACGATTCAATCAAAAGCGTTTCGCATCTGTAACAAAGTATGACATCTGACACAGAAAATAAATGTCTCGTATTTGATACATTATGCTTCAATATCGAATGTGTTCCACTACCACTGATTCTGTACATTAATTAACTGCCATCATCACTGTTTACATGTTTAAAAATGTTTTTTAAAAACAAACAAAAAACCCCGCTAACTTTTCTTTCCCTGTGTTACAGGTTCGATGTGCAACTGACAACAGTGATGTCCATTGCAGCTCTGGAGGTGTCTGCTAAATGCTGCAAATGTAAATATAGAAATGTAAATGTTCCGATTCTTCCTCTGTTCATTTTGCTTGGCCACTCCTCCCGTGTCATTTATGAGCTGCAATGTGCCACGCGCCCCCAGTGCGACACGGAACACAGAACGTTGTGAAGGCCTGCTCACCTGAAACAGATGGTTCTACCTGTCTGCTTCAATCCCAGGCCCTCTTAAAGCAGGAGCGCACAAATTTGCATTACTTTGGGAATTCTGATGGTCCGTGTGATGCGGCTCGCCTTTCCCCTCCAATTACATTACCCATAATCCTCTTGGAGCTATCTCCCCTGTGCAGTTGCATTCTGAGCCCTCCATAAAAAATCTTCATAGTAAGGGAATAAAATAAAATAAAAGTGGATTCTGTTGCGCTAATATTTTATTCTCAATAATGATAGATTCATACGCAACAGATTCTGCGGTGTCATATTACGCCACTTTGTAATAAAAATGCAGGCTTTTTGCCATGAACGGTCGTATGAAGTTACATTGTTTTCCGGGTGAGTTAATCTGAAATTGCATTTAATGAATCAAGACATTTTAATTGATTTGAACACTAATAGGTAATACTTTGGCGATCCCAGCAGCACAAGGCAATAAAGCCGGAGACTGGATTGTGCTGCACTTTACGCACACAGCTCGGTGCACTCTGGGAAATCTCCTTCCAGCCGTCTGTGTTAGCGAAATTTCAGCAGGGAATTGAATCGGGAACGGAGAGAAAATACACTCCCAGTATTGACAACTTATCCTTGGTTCTAGCCAGTCGCCGGAGGCTCAAATAACTGGAAAATAGATTCCTTGACCCTCTGAGCATGGACTGACCAGTTGCTCTGTTGCTCAGGATGGCATCCAAGGGTCACAAAGGCCACTCGCACCATTGTGTCTTTTCAGTTTCGTTACAGTAGTTGGGAGACCTGGGCCAAAAATAGTTGCACTCGATTTTTTATTTGTGAATGCCATCTCTTTAAAATAGTACAGGAGCATTGTACAGGAGTATTCAAATATAGATATGCTGATTAATATCTGAAATATACTCATTAATAAATGATAATATTCAGATACTGGTCACAAAAAAATGAATGACTAATTACTACACGATGTTTGATTGAGGAGGATTCCAAGTGAGGAGCAGGAACAAGTTTAAATCTTTTAATTCAGGATAATAATTAAGCAGCTTTATGCTAAATGGCAGTTTATAGAAGTCTGATGCACTACAACTGCTTAATAAATATTTAAATATTTGTATAATACAAATAGTTAAGAACAAGTTCATTTCTGAGATTGCTATTCAAATATTGTCAATAAATTACATTTAATTATCTTTGAACATCAGTTACCTTCTGCATATATGCATGTATTTATTTCTTTAAATAAGAGTCACTTTTCACAAAGGATGTTGAAAGCGATATTCTTCCCAGGTCTGGTTGGATGTAATCTCATTCTCAGTTGATTTCAGAAGTACTTTTCATATTGTAGCAGATAGAGGATCAACCTCTAAGAAAATGGTGATTTGTCATATTAAATATTAAATCATTGATGAGGGGGGGTCAACAGGGTTCCTCCCTGCAATGTGGGCGGGCTTATCACCTAAGAAACCTTTTTTCCAAAATGACAGATTTTTGTCTGCGTTTTCTCCCAAATTGGTGGCCAATTCTACCCTCTATTTCTTTTGAACCCTGGCTGCAGTGGGCAACTTGCATTCCGGGCAAATGCTTTGACCGTTACACCACCCGAGGCCCCTACAAAGTGCTTTTACATCCGCCTGGCTCGCAAGACTAGGCAGGACGCAATGAGTTACATTCTGAAATCGCAATTCAATTATGTTCAATTACTTACAAATGGTATTTCATTGGTTTTGATGAATATCTACTTTCTGACACATGTATTTCACTATTTATAAATAATATGATACATTTCACAGAATATTTAAAGCTATATTTATCCCAGGCTTGTTTGGCTGCATTGATGTTCAACTGTACGCAGTTTAAACGCGTGCCCTGTGAACTGGCAATACACAGAACTAACTAACTACTAAGAAAATGGCCACCTCCTCCCTGTGAGTTCTGCCTTTAAGTGTTTCCTGGGTCTGGCCTTCACACAGCCGGACGTGAGTATGACCGGGAGCTCCCAAGGTCGCTGCGCTTTATTGATTTTTGTCATTTGACCCGGAGTGTTATTGTTCGCTTAGTCACTGTGGATGTACACATCCTATTTTGTGAAATTGAGCTTAGTGCCGTTTATTCTTACATTCCGTTCATCCCTCCCCCCCTCCTATCCTGCCTGCTCGTTACATTTTTAAACGAGACCTTCCCCTTCCGCTCTTTGCAACGACACTTGTTCTCCAACGTGTTTCTCATAAATTATTTGTTCTTGTCGGGTCAAAAGTATAAAGTAGTTTCATGAAGAATAGTCGTTCATTACTTTTTTTTTTTTTGTTGGCTGGCTCCTTCAGATATGGAATCGTTCGAAGACATACTGTAGAATTGATCAGAATATGAATAGGTTGTATGACCTCTGGCTGTGGAAGACATTACATATCAATTCCTATATATCAGGCTCATAATATTTCTAAGCACAACACCCACTGAGTAAGTGACCTGTGGCTCACTCCTTAGTGAAATGTGCCTTAAGATAAGTTCAAATATGAAAATGAAACAGATTTTTAAAATGCATTTCAAAACACCTGCATGTACACCCGTGCAGCGTTTAGTTTGATCAGCGTGAATGTCAATCCCATTTGCTAATCACGCAGAGGGGGACAGCACACGTTTTCATGTGTATGACTTGTATGTGAAATAGATTGATTCGCCTCTACTCCTCTCACGACCCACCGTTTGGGAACCACTGTATCGGGGGGTCTTCGCGTTTCCTCTGTGCAGGAGAACGGCTTTGTGCGCGAAGTCTTCAAGCGCCATCGTTAGATGCAACTGCTGAATGAGTCACCCAGAGGGCTCCCCTAAGGGAGTGTGCAGCTGAGTCATAATCCCCAGAGAGCCCCGCCCATGGGGTGACAGAACTGGCAGCCCATTGTTCCGCTTCGGAGCTGAAACGTGCAGCACCCCAGCCTGGATGGAAGGGCATGCCTACAGGGCCTCGCAAATCCAATAGACGCCTGACGGATTGGGAGGCAAGCTGTCAGTGTCACATTTCAAACTGGATGAGGATCCGGCTGCCGCTTAGAGGGCCGTATTGAGCTGCAGAGAGGGCTGCGGCCGTGGGACTGGCTGAGATTTCACGGCTCGGGGGTGACAGCCCGCGAGCGGGAAAAGATGCGATTTTTTTCTTAGAGCAGTCGTTCGCCAGATGCAGGGGCGTTAAGTGCCGTTTCCGCTGGCTGTCACGGACCAGACGAAGGTTTCCATGTGGACTTGCTCCAGAGAGTGCATCGGAAGAGGAGAAGATTTGGGATTTCAGAACTCATGCAGAAAACACGGTCTGCACATCAGTCTGTTTCAGTCAAAATGCATCTTAGGCTATCAAGCAGCACTGCTCCATTATGGAATGTTTTTCTCCTTGGCGCCATGCCAGGCCTGGGTCAAATGCGTATTTAACTCTTTAGATGCAGGTAAAAAAAATTGAAAGACCTCCAGATCCCTGAGATTTTCAACGAAACATGTTGAAACTAACGAAAACATACAATCCTATAAAAATAAGAATTTGGTTCGGAATATTGTCGAAAATAGACATTTCTTTTAAAATGAGCAGGAATGGTTGTTTATGGAGCTTCTGTGTCTGTAACAGATGGAAGAGTGCTTCTACAGATCTAACTTTTTTTTTGACGATCTGTGATTCGCTAATTGTATTGTATTATACATATTGTCTTTCCCCATATAGCCATTTGTCACACTGCATGTCTTCCACACCAAGAGGTGTGAGTTTTGCTACAGTCAGTGGTGTCTTCTGCACCTCCTCTGCTGTTGTCACTTGACAGCCTCTGTGTGACCTGGCCTCTGGCCACTCCCCAGACAGAGTACGTTTCATGAGTATAGTGTGGAGCCACAATGCAGCAGCTGAGGATATTGTTCACCAATTGCCACATGCAAGGGTTCAGGATAAGTGTTATACAGGATACATTCCTTGCATCCACCTGGCTTTTATTGTCATGGTTTGGTGTCAATTCCATTTAAATTCAGTCAATTCAGGAAATAGAATTGAATTTCAATTCAACTCAATGAATAATCCTCATAGAACATTATGATCTTTTTTTCAGTTCATTTCCTGAATTGAAATGGAATTGACCCAAACCATGACCGCAAATGCTAGGTGGATGCAAGGAATGTATTTCAGTTTTACTTCGTTCTGTTAATTCAAGGCCTTGCAAATACTGCTGACTGTCAATCTTACCCTGCCATTTAGCGGATTAAGCTATGCTCAGTTACATTGTCCACGTTAACTCATAGACGCTAAGGCTGTGACAACAATAGGTTATGCGTCAAAAACGCAGACTTTCTGCCATTGTTTTCAATGACACTAGTGCATTGGTGCATCACAGAGGCCAATGCAAGTTACAACGCTCCGTTGTCCTTTAAAAACGTTCACCAGAGTTGAACTTTTGACAGAGTGCCCTCTGACATATTAATGTGTCAACCATTTGGAGCAGGAGCTGGAATTCAGTCAGCGGGCTTTCTGCTTGCATTTTTTAAACAAGGTGGAGGAAAAACTGATTGCCGCGGTTTGCGTTCAACCGGTCCTATTCGATACATCCAGGATAAGCTCACAGCGAGCATTTGCTTGGCGCACTATCAGTGTGTACACAGGTCTATCGGGTTAGTGTAAACAACATATGTGCATTTATTTACCTGACAAATCCCATAAAGCTAAATAGATACAGCAGTACATGATATGAGAGATTATTATATTAATAATAATAATAATACACTTTATTTGTATAGCACCTTTCATACATGATATGCAGCTCAAAGTGCTTCACAAATAGCAAATAGAATTAAAAAGCAGAAATAAAATAAGATTATAAAAAATGCATAGGTAGAAGATTATGCGAAAATTGTAATTTACCTCAGAAAGACGAGGCTAGTTAACGTATATGCATCACTAGGATATGACGGGTTGGCAAAAAAGATAAATATTAAATCATGACCATGACCATAGCTATGTTCTGTAATTTTGTTTGACTTAATTAAATGTCGCTAGTTTATGTTTTCCAAATGAAACGTAACTGCCTGGGAAGCCTATTAGGTAACAAAAAACAGAAAAACATCAACGTCAACAATTGCGTCTCCACCCCCACTCTCTGAAATCACCAATGCATACCTATCCATCAATCTCACAGCCTAATGCTGCTCTCCAATCAAACAGCTCAGCTAGTAGACCCTTCCCGCAAAGTAAGAATGATGGGGTGCTGGGAGGTGTCTGTGTATTTGCGCCAGAGCCTGCTCCCGCTCATTCATATTCCCCAGGGCCTGGCTTAAAGCAAGAGTACCCAATCGTGAGAGAGGAATCCTACACACATATGCAGCACTGTAGCAACCCAGGGGTGCCCCAATCACACTTTTAAAATGGTCAATTATAAATCGCATTCGATTGCTTTTTCTCTCAATGGGCCCTGACGGAGGTCCCGAATATGAACGCATGCGAGTTATCGATTGCTTCAGTTGCTCTGTTAAGTGTGGCTATCAGATTGACGCCTCTGTGCTTTCAACAGGAAGTTCAGGAGATAGGAGCGCGACGGTTTAACAGGGCGCCAGTCTTTCACAGGGTAACAACCATATAATTAAACAGCTTCTGTAAAATGTATATACAAATATATATATGTTGTTACGGTCGGCGTTGTGGAGGCCAAGCAGGTACTGTTTGCCCTCTTGATTGCTGCCTGATTGTCTGTCCAATTGCCTCCATTACCGCCGATTGCGTCCTGCTGTGAAGTGTTGGCCATGGCCAGCCCATGGAACTAAAGGCGGGCTGCACCGCAGTTTTGAGCGGGCCTTGATTTTATGCAGCTGGTTTTCAGCTTATGTGCTTTTTGGAGCTTTGGAAAATGTGTTGCTCCATAGTCTGTTTTTTGGAAGTGTTCTTTTGTCTGTGGTACTTTTTTGTTTTCTTTAACCATTGTGTCCTTTATGTATCGCTTAGGTGCTTTTTGGATGTCTGCTTGCTGTGTGGCTTTAAACCAGCTTTCCTTTGTTTTTGTGCACCTTTTTTTTTTGTTAGGCAAAGGATAGTGTAGGTAAGCAGATTGTGGAAGACTCACCTTTCTTTTGACACCGGGAGAGAGGGAAAGTTTTCCTTTGTTTAGAATAGGCACAGCATAGGGACCTTGTTTTGTTTAGCTTCTGTTCTGTTATATGTAAGCATGTCCTTCATCTATATTTTGTAAGTAAAACTTGTGACTGTTGCTCTTTTGCCCGGGGGTCTTTTATTGTGTTATATATTTTATTGTGTTTGTTCCCTCGGCTATTGTAGTGCGGGCATATATATATATATAAGTTGATGTGTTGGAAGCAGGAAAAATGGGCAAGCGTAAGGATCTGAGCGACTTTGACAAGGGCCAAATTGTGATGGCTAGACGACTGGGTCAAAGCATCTCCAAAATGGCAGGTCTTGTGGGATGGTTAGTACCTACCAAAAGTGGTCCAAGGAAGGACAACCGGTGAACCGGCGACAGGGTCATGGGTGCCCAAGGCTCACTGATGCGCGTGGGGAGCGAAGGTTAGCCCGTCTGGTCCGATCCCACAGAAGCGCTACTGTAGCACAAATTGCTGAAAAAGTTAATGCTGGCTATGATAGAAAGGTGTCAGAACACACAATGCATCGTGTGCCCATGGTCAGAGTGCCCATGCTGACCCCTGTCCACCGCCGAAAGCGCCTACAATGGGCACGTGAGCGTCAGAACGGGACCATGGAGCAATGGAAGAGGGTGGGCTGGTCTGATGAACATGACAAAGAGCTCAAGGTGTTGACTTGGCCTCCAAATTGCCCAGATCTCAATCCGATCGAGCATCTGTGGGATGTGCTGGACCAACAAGTCCGATCCATGGAGGCATCACCTCGCAACTTACAGGACTTAAAGGATCTGCTGCTAACGTCTTGGTGCCAGATACCACAGGACACCTTCAGAGGTCTTGTGGAGTCCATGCCTCGATGGGTCAGAGCTGTTTTGGTGGCAGGGGGGGGACCTGCACAATATTAGGCAGGTGGTTTTAATGCTGTGGCTGATCGGTGTATATCCCCCCTGTTACCAACACAAAAGGCAAAGAGTCTGCCTTTTTAAATTTTTATTTCTGATTTTTCCCCATTTTTCTCCCAATTTAGTAGCCAATTATACCCGCTATTTTATTTTCAAATCCCCCCCTCACGAGTCCGCCGCCGTAGTCCTCCGGGAACGAGATTCGTATTCCTGGACCTATTTCCCGCCTTCTTTCGAGACGGAGATCTTCCACGGACTCCATTAACCTTCTCCTCGGCGGACTCGTGCGGCTCTCCCTCCCCCCCCCCCCTGGGGCGGACAGCCAAATGCCGCCTCCGGTGGGCTGACCGACCAGGGCCGGTCTGGTAGAAACGCGGGTTTCGATCCGGTCTCTGACGGGCAGCGCACACCGCTCCAAAGCGCGGTGCACTAGACCGCTGGGCCATCCGCCAGCCCTAGAGTCTGCCTTTTTAACAAGACTGGATCCCTCTCCTGTGGAAACACCTTTAGTGACACGGTTCACAACGCTACTAATCAGCTGCATCAGGTGAATTATGGGAAAAAAAACTGCAGATATCATGATGGTGGGGAAACGTTGAACTGTAATGAAGATTCAGCTTCAATGAAAGGAATGCAGCATCAGTGCTTCAGTCTGCTGCAGGGCAGCGGAGCTTCAGATGGACACACCGCCGCTTGTCGCTACTAATTGGAGAACTACGTTGGCGTGAACCGACGACTTAATTAATACTTGTGGCAGGATCAGGGGTGTTGGGTTTCAACGACGCCAAATATCAATAACAAAATCACCATACACCGGCAAAATAGGAAACAGGAGGACATTTATTTGGGGAATAAATACAAGAGGGGAATAGGGGGAAGCAAACCAGTACAGTCCGTGATCCGTTCTCTTTGTCTTTATCCGTAAACCGAAGTCGTCAATCCAATCCGGGCCCTCAAACAATCAATGGTTGGTACACAAACAGGGTTTTCACAAGCAATCCAACTCAATCCAGGTAATCAATACAAAAACAATTCTCTCTCTCTCTCTCTCTTTGTGGAGCTTCTCCTAATGACATTTTTGAATTAATGGGTTTTGATTAAATCAAATGTTCAACAGCAAGAAAGGTCAAGTGGAAGACTGTCACCGGCAGTGCAAATTAAACGTATATATATTTTTCTCCACATTTTTAAGGTGACAAAGCCGAACGGGATTCAGGGTGGGGCAGATATCTTGGCTGGAGGGACGGACACTAGCTTGATATTCGCTTAGAGGAGTGCGGTTCAGGGAGGCGATCTAATCTGTCCATGCCCAGGACACACACTGCTGCAATCCTATTTTCCAAAGGGGACATGGTATGGGTACTTCAGGATCACATAATCAGAGTGTCATTCTCAGTTCAGATTAAATACAGTGATCAAAGCCTGGGCAGCAAGCCAGCAGAGGCCTGAAATAGTTAAACACATGAAAGAATGGAGATATCAGGCGCACTGTTAATGTTTCAATGTGAATAATTTCAAAGACTGTCATTTCCTGCTGCTCAGTGGGTTGCTGGAATAACACGCATGCAACATTAATCATTCAAACATCATATCCAACACCAGTCAGAAAAGTGAAAAGTATTGTACCACACGTTTTATGAATATGAATTTATGAATATGAATGCACACCATTCAATTCCATTCAAAGTTCATCAAGAGCACGCCACTTGTTTTTTTGTACGCACACAATGTAAATGACTAGTAAATTGAATTAATACTCATTACATCAATTCCAAGTAGTGATCATTTTCCTTGGAGGTTTTCTGCATAGGAGGTACAGTAGGTCTGCATTTTGTGTGTGTGTGTGTGTGTGTGTGTGCGTATCTGCATATGTCTGTGCCTGCATGGTGCTTAGGCGCCTAGGTCCACGCAGTTCGTTCCCACCCAAGCGAGTCTGTGCTTGCGGTTTTATTGGACCCCGCGAGGTGAACGGGTCTGTGTACAGTATGTGCTTTTAGCGGAACTCGCGAGCGTCGACGTTGTGTGCGCATGCATGCAAATGAAGCCGCTCGTCTCCGCAGCTCATAACCTCTTCCCGCGCCGCTCGGTGCCCAGCTCAGCCTGTGGCGCTATTTCAGTCAGAATCTAACAGGAAGTGATGAGGGATCCCCCAAACGCGCGGAGCTGTGAGAGTCGGCCGCAGGGCTCAGCTGCCTCTCCTCCCACTGCCGGAGCTTAGGCCTCCGCGCGGCACGTTCTGCTCCCATCGTTCCCAACAAAGGAACCCTGTGGTCTCCCCCAGGGTTTGGGTCCAAGCAGATGGAGTGTTTGCCACAGACCCACGCTCCGCCACAAGCCTCGCCGTTCTCGCTTCCCTATTCAGCGGGAGCTGCTGTTTGGAGTTTATAACGAAAGAGAGACACTCAACACCGCCCCTCCCCCCTCCTGCCACGCAAGACAACAACAAGCACTGTACAATGTGCATGCATTAGAAATCAATAACCCAGATGTAAATACACACATACACATATGCCATTGAGCAGATAAATCAATGATATGGAATTATTTGTCACTATTCTTATATGGATGCACAGGTAACTGCCAAAATAAAGGAAACACTTGAGGGATACAGCGTATGTTGAAAGCAGTTTCCTGAGTTAATGAAGCAATTACAAACCCATCACGCTTAGGATCATGTATAAAAATGCTGGGCAGGCCCAGTTGGCCATTATTTTGGCTACCATGTCTAGAAGAGATGTCAGTGACTTTGAAAGAGGAATGATTGTTGGGGCACGTTTGACAGGAACTTATGCAGGAGCAGTCAGGAAGACTGCTCAACTTTCTGATGTTTCATGAGGAACAGTGGCTAAGGTGAGGTTGGCATGGAAGTCAGAGGGAAAGACCTCATCAACAAGGGCAACTGTGGTTGAAATTGCATGCTCTCCAGGCCAGGTTTGGCAATCCTGGGGTTTGTGAGATCACTGGCAGGTGCTCAGAAGGCTAGCGCCAAGGTCATAATGAATTAATCAATTAGTGTTAATTGGTGTAAATGTCAAGTGATAATTCACATGTTGGTTTGGTCTGTGAGTGGGTGTGGTGTATGAATTGTGTTGTGTTCATTGATTGTGTTTATGTGTAAGTATGTGTGCGTGGGGTGTGGTTATGTGGAGTGTATTTTGTGAGTGGCGGTGTTTAAGTGGTTTGCGTTATATTTGATGGTGATTAGGTGTGTGAACAACGGTGATTGCCCCACCTGAGCAGGGCAGCAATTAAGCCTGTTGAAGAGCAGGTGGGGCGACTGGGGAATCAGTGTATTGTACTTGTCATTCATGTGTGCGTATCATTGGTGTGAGTTGTGCCATTTAATGTGAGATGTGACGTACTGTTTGGGTTCCCCGGAAGGGGATTCCCACCTCGGAGGAGGCAGACTTTTATTTAGTTTTGTTCATTTAGTTTTTTATATTTTAGTTTGTCGTTTTTGCCTGGAAGCTTTGCGGCAAGTAGAGTGAAGACTTTGTGTTTTGTGTTTGTTTTGTTTATTCCTGCTCTCACCTGCTGTTTAGCAGATGCTCTTATCCAGAGCGACTTACAAGATGTGCATTAATACATGGTAGGAACAATCATAGTTTGTGCAAGAGATCAGTGCAGTAATACAGCGATAGACATAATTGCAGGCAGCTGCGTACCATACCTGTAACACTGGGAAGGAAAAGGTTAGTAAGGGAGAGCGATGGAAAAATAAGATCCGGTCTGGAGACCGGCAAACCCTACTCCTCTGCCACTCCTTACCATCTGCTGCTTGGCTCACATCCGGGGGAATGTCACGTGGCCTGTGACAACTGCAAATGTCAGTATAATAATAATAATAATAATAACCCCTCATTTATATAGCACTTTTCATTGCAAAGCGGTCTCAAAGTGCTTAACAAAAAAGAAAAAGAAAAAGAAAAACAGAAAACAGAGCAAAACTAAAATGTATTCAAATTTAATATAATTTTAAAAACTGTGTATGTGTGTGTGTGCGCACACGCATGCCAAACTCAGCCATAAAACTTAATGAATAGGTATGTTTTGAGTCTGAATTTTAAAACATTAATGGAATCAGCCTCCCTAATAGAATTGGGGAGGCTGTTCCATAGAAAAGGAGCTCTAAAATTAAGAAAATATAGGGCAGGAGCAGACCGTTTCATTAAGAACAGTCCATTGAGAACTTCATAGAGGGATACTATGGTCAGGTTGCAGTGCATAAACCCCTTATTACACCTAAAAAAGCATGTTTGTGAGTGAAGTGGTGCAAAGGATGCAGGTAGTGGTCAGATGAGTCATCCTTCACCCTGTTCTCAACAAGCGGACGAGTGCATGTGTGGCACACGCTAAGAGAAACCTGTAGGCCCGAGTGCTTGTTTCCAGCATTGAAAGGTTCTGCCAATGATCATCTCAGTCACCAGATCTTGACCCAATTGAACCCTTCTGGAGCCGTGCCTGAGACTGCGTTTGCCACCACCATCAACAAAACCCCAAATGATGGAATTTCTCAAAAGAATGGTGTTGCATCCTTCCAGTGGAGTTCTAGACACTTGTAGAATCTATGCCAAGGCACATTGAAGTTGTTCCGGTGGCTTGTGGTGAGCCAACGCACTGTTAAGACACTTTATGTTTGTGTTTCCTTTATTTTGGCAGTTACCTGTATATATACTGTCCCCGTAAATGTTTAAAAATGTTTAAAAAATGAAGCGTCAGTGCAGTAATTCATTAAATCAATCCTTCATCCATCCATCCATTAATTATTTCATGCGTTCAGTACATGTAGTGGCAGGATGAATGGATACCGATATTGATTTGTGTGAGAGATTTCCAGTAAGAGCAGCCGTGCCTGTGTTCTGGGAACCCGGGCTGCAGCATTTGACCAGATAGGCGCACGCAGAGTGCATACAGAGCTCATGCTGAGTGCGTGCTGCGCCCCTGCTGCGCCCCTGCTGCGCCCCTGCTCCCTAATTGGGTCAGGTGGACTGCCCGCGTTCTGTAAAGTGAATAATGCGAGCCTGCACATGCGTGTGGTCTGCGTCGGCTCTGTGCCTCCCAGGTACCTTTTCCACAGTCTGTGTGCTGCCAGGCCTGTGTTTCCCATCGCCTGCTGCTTCCATAAGTATGGATTAGGAAAGCCCCATTTGCCTGAGTGGAAGTGCCCCAGGGATACCTCATTCTAATAATTAGGTGTCATTTCTTTGACAGCTGAATAAATGTACATTTATTTATCGTATACTTATTTTATTTCAGCTCTAATCCAGAGTAGAGTAAGCAGTAAGGTTTGATGAGCACCACAATAGATACAAAAATGTACTATAATATCATCAAAAGAAAGAGTCATTGTAAAAACAATAAATTGTCATGCATAAGTGCTGAAGGGGAAATATTTTTTATTTTATTTTTAAAAATGTGTTTCTCATATTTTTCCCCTGTTTTTCTCCCAATTTGGTAGCCAATTACCCCCTCAAGGTGGGAAATGTGAATACCTACAATACAAAGCCATTACATCAATTACAGAGGGCATCAGTAGTAACGAAGCTGAACCAATGAATTCATTCAGTTTCTGAATCTACTGAATTGAAATGGAACTGAAAAACGCCCATAATGTTCGACGGGACTTGAATTGAATTGAATTGCCAATTGAATTTCAATGAATTTCCTGAATTGGCAGATTTAAATGGAATTGACGCCCAGCCCTGGTCCAAATACAAACAGCATTGCTGCACTCCACAGAACTGGATCTACAGCAGTCCAGCAGCCCTTTGAGTTCTTGTCCCATGCGCGAGTCCCAGAGGTGCAGTTCAGATGGAGCGCTCATCGGCGTTCATCAGGATCCGTAACTCCCTCATGTGACGCGCATGATCTTTACCTGTCACTGTTCGGGGCACCTGAGAGTGAAAACGATGGGTGCAAACACCGCAGTCGGCTCACATCGATGTTGCGCCAACTCTCAGAGGTGATGGAAATTAATTGAATGCGAGCTTGACTGAGGGCTGGAGATCCATAATGAAGCCTTGAGAATATGGATGTCCATTGCTGCCGTGTTCCTTCCTTTATTGAAAGCCATCATTCCCGTAGCTAATCGCCGGCATACTTTCCAGCTGAAAGAACTGATGACGAATCAGGGGGAATGTTATCGCTTACATCTCTGAGTAGAATATGGTGTGTAAATTATCACATCAACGCAGTGTAATTGTTTGCGGGGGGGAGGTTTTTATTATTGTTATATAAAAATGTATATCTGATTTCCCCCCGTTTTTCTCCCAGTTTGGTGGCCAGTTGTACCCTCTATTGATTCACCCCCAATACACATAGAGAACCTTTCTGTACATGCGCCGAGCTCAAGCCGGCTCCCCTCCACCCTCCCTCCCCCTCCCCCCTCCCCAAGGGTGGACAGCCAATAGCCGCCCACGAACGGGACTCCCGGCCAGTGCCGGGCTGGCTCAGCAAAGAATCGAACCCAGGCTGCAGTGGTCAAGCTGCACATCCAGGGGCCTGAGGTTTTTATTATTAATGCATTTTCAATGCAAATACTTTCAAATTTATGCACATATAATACATATCTCCATATGTATGCTGAGTGGTTTTGAGGGGGTAAATGTGGGAATAACCATTTATAATGCATGGAACACAGCCTCCTGTTGCATGTTCATATGAGTACGTGTGCTTTCTCCCCTCTCAGAAATGCATTATGTTAATTACAGGTGGAATGATCAGATTTTTTTTTATACTGCTGTTAAACTAAAAAAAAAAGAGAAAGATTTTCAACAAGTATTTATGCCTATCGCTGTCATAATGATGAATAATGAGACAGAAGCCCGGAGGAAATTAAATACATTTTTGAAGCACACATCTTTGGTGAATCAATCCTAACATTCCACAGTATTTAATAAAAAAAAGTTATTTTCCATCTTCAGGTCAGGCATTGATTGATTGAATTGATCATTGGATTTATATAGGGCTTTTCAAGGAACCCAAATCGCTTTACAATGACAGGTACAACCACAACCAATGTGCAGCACCCACCTGGGTGAATGTGACGGCAGTGGAGAGGCGAGAAGGGAGGGAATTAATAAATTCCATGTATGTATATACAGTATATATATATATATATATATATATATATATATATTGTCTTGGTTGGGAATTGGGCTAGGACACTGGGTTAACACCCTACTCTTTTCAAAAAGCACCATGGGATCACAGGACCCCAGTTTTTACCGTCCCATCCGAACAACGGACATGTAGTCCCGTGGGATCGAACCCACAGCCTTGTCATTGCCAGCGCCATGCTCTACCAACTGAGCTACAGGAATCCTTTTAGGCCTGAACTTGAGTTATTCAAAAATGTTTAAAATATAATTAATGGAGGGCTGGCGGATGGCCCAGCGGTCTAGTGCACCGCGCTTTGGAGCGGTGTGCGCTGCCCGTCAGAGACGCGGATCGAAACCCGCGTTTCTACCAGACCGGCCCTGGTCGTCAGCCCGATCGGAGGCGGCATTTGGCTGTCCGCTCCGGGGGAGGGGGGGGGAGAGCCGGCACGAGTCCGCCGAGGAGAAGGTTAATGGAGTCCGTGGAAGATCTCCGTCTCGAAAGAAGGCGGGGAAATAGGTCCAGGAATACGAATCTCGTTCCCGGAGGACGGGCGGCGGACTCGTGAGGGTGGGGAATTGAAAATAAAATAGAAGGGTATAATTGGCTACTAAATTGGGAGGAAAACAGGGGAAAAATCTGAAATAAATTGTAAAAAAAAAAATATATATAATTAATGGTGAATTCAGTTAAAAAAATCTATGAAACACTTGCAATTGTAATGAGACCCAAATGTTAGGGAAATACATAGTGAAATAAATCAACTCCAGTCCATTTGAGATGCCATTTGTGTGAGTGCACCATAAGTTGCAGCGTCGACATTTGTCCTTGACAATTCCAGAATCGCTGGTATTCCCATTTATAATAGAAAAGGATATTTATCCATAATAATATATTTATTTATTCATCTTTAAACGAATGAAGGCCCAACATGCAGCATGCAGTGCTGACTCTCAAAGAGGAACAGTCTATGGTAAAATACACTGGGCGTCTCCTTCGGTCTATTTTACAGGACAGCTGGGACAAGAGAGAGCTGTAGCCCAGGCTAAAGGCCAATCAAAATGGTTCAATTGACGCTGCTTATTCTAGACCTACTCTACAGCATGTCTTGTACGGAGAGCAGACACTGATTGGCTGTCCCCATTGTACAACTAGGGCATGTGCGAATGTACAAAATTAGCATAGTTTCAGTGAACATAAGTAACGCTCATTAACATTAAAGCAGTTGTTCATTTTGTCCAGACACAGTAAAAAATTGGGGCAGAGCCAAAGATTTTCTCTCTTTTTTTATTGCATTAGCTTTTCACTTTCATAATGAATTGAGCTGAATACAGCATTTGTGTCCGTGGTAAGAGAGCTGGGAAAACAAACAGGCCAAAAGGAATGAGTTCCATGGTTTCTGGCCTCAAAATAAGGAACGGACAACTGTTGACTCAGGGTTTCCGTGGTTACGATTATATCAGTAGCTGCTCAGAAAGAAAAGAGAATGCCAGTACAATCAGAGAGACGGTGAAAACGACTGCATCACTGCAGGATGCTGGCTGATTCCAGCTCTGCTTATCTTCAAAAGCATGTGTTTTGAAGATTAAAACCAGGGCAGTTGTACGAAATTAATTAAGAGAATATTATGAGTATGGAATTATTCATCTGTGGCAGATAGAGGTGCAAACATTTGGGGAAATAATACGTGCTAAATAAATCATATATATTAAAGAAAAATAATTTGGTGAGGATTGCATAGTTGATGACTCCTCTTGATCCTGTTGGTAATTCATGCAGCTTCGCTGAGAGGGAAACGGCGGAGGCCTGCATTGGCTGGGAGCCGTTTCCCACAATGCTTTGGGGGCAAAAGATACCATTGTTTTCCTAATCACAGAATCAGGCACGGGTTGTAGTGATGAATGACGATGACCGGTGTGACAGTTCTGTGTCTGTGTATGCACCATGCAGCGTGTCTATCTACACACAGAAGAATGAATTAAAAAATATATATATAAATCATCTGAATTTCAAAAATCATCTTAAAATTATATAATAAAATAACAGAGAAGGTTTAGTTAAAAACCTACGTTGAAAGAAGAGCGGAACACACATTTTCTCCACGTTTCCTTTTGACTTCATCTTTTGCAGGGACAAATTAGAGACAGCATAGACAAGCAGATTATTTCAGGTCAGTCACTGCAGACTCCAGAAAATAAATTAAATATTCTGTACATCTGCTTAACAAATTCTAAGGTGCAATATCGGGCAATATGTGCAATATTACTTGTAAGTGCATGCGCAATTTCAGGCGGACGTGCGATCATTTTTATGCATCGCTTATTAATTGAGGAGTGTGTGATGTCACCTGTATTGAGGCTATGTTGTATCTGTGACAATGTCTGCCTCCTGCTTCTGTAGTTGTATCTGCGTGTTTTTAAAGTATGCTTAGACTCAAGGCCAACCTTCGCTCCGGTAGACAATAAAGAGAACGGTAATCCTAAATAAACCCCACCGTGAGAGCAGCAGGGATTAGAGAGGGAATAAGTGACGTATATACAGTATGAATACTGTAATACTTTACATAATACTACGAATGTTGTATTGGTGCCAAACTACACTATGAATGTTGTATTGGTGCTAAACTACATTATGAATGTTGTATTATGTGAGTTATAATAATAGCTGGAGAACAGTGGCGGCGTTGTTTTCTGGTGACCCGTGTGCTGCATGCAGAGCGTACCCCAGGTGACTTTCAGGTGCATGACTCATCCTGGTGCACGCTTCTATTTGCACAGCTGCTGAAACTCATACAGCGATGGTGTTATTTTACTGGTTGGGTGGGATGAGGTCTGTTTGCTGTTGAAAACAATGGGCGATGGACATACTTGTACGCCCCTGGTTCAGGTTTTTTAGGAACTGCCCTTGAAGTAGACGTGGCCAAAACGTACTGGTAGGTTTTTTTTTCAGCCAATAAAAAAAGTTTTCATGATTTCGTTTTGTTTCTGCTGACATCGGCACAAACTCAAGATTATTACCGCACATTTTACACCATTATACCGATTCTCGAGCAGAGATAAGGTCTCCGTTTGATTTAATATACATTCGGAGTTTGGGAACGGAGAGAGGGACAAAAAAGCAAATTAGTCAAATTAAGAGCCAGGACCTCAGATTTTTGTCATCACTGTCATCTGGGGGTACGAAGCGACCCGAAGGCTGATGCCCCTGGAGGCTGATGCCCCTGGAGATATGGGTAACAGCCTTGCAGCACTGGTAGTGTTCTCTGTGCTATCACCCTTTCTTTATCCTTTATTCTCATTCACTGTTTTAATACATTTACCATTAAACCTCTATTTACAGACCCGGGCAGAGAGTTAGAAACAGAATAGCCACTAATCACATATCATTGTGAAGACTGACAGCTATCCAATGACCCCACTCAATGTGCTGACCTTTGACCCCTGGCCCATTTTTCAGTATTTGAATGACTATAGAGCTTCACTAATGGAAGCTGAGACTCCTTTCACTCGAAATACAACGAGGAGACAGCGAGGTTGCCCCCCCGTAGAGGCGATCAATAAACACGGAGGAGACCCTAAAGAAAGAAAAAACAGGCCTTACAGAGCGGCGTGACAAGGTGACATTACATAGATCTTTTTCAGACCTTTTCTCTCCATTTAAGTAGGGGCTTGAAAGTGACGTTTAAAAGAATGTTAGCCCGTGGTCACTTGTCTCTCCGTACTCCTGTGGTTTCCATTTGAGGGTTGAACCCCCGGTTTCGCACAAGGCCCTGAAGGCAGTCACAGGAAGTTGATGGGACTGGACAGATAAACAGCAGTATTAATATGCTCACGAGCAGCCGAGCTAGCTAAAATCAATAATGATTTACACTAGAGGCTTTGGGCTGGGCTGACTGTGCTGGTGTCAGGATTTTTCATTTTGCTTTATGGAGAGATGGAGGCCAATAGTGAACTGTGTAATGATTTCAAACACACTCAGGGTAAGGGTAAAATGCAATACATATTATTATGACATAATCCTTTACCTAAGAGCTTAGTGAGAAAGGGCCAAGGCTGGGGTTTACTGCCATAAACCCATGGAAATGAAGGGACAATCTGGTCAGTCAAGGTGGAATTTCCAAATATGGCGACTCTGTCATAAAAATCCCAAATTCCTCATCTTCAGCGGTATGTAATCTGTCATAAGCATGCTAAGGGCTGTGATTGAATCCATTGCCCCCCCGCACCTTTCAATTTCCAGCTCTGCAGCATTTTTTTTACGACTCACTGCTGCCACCCACATGTGTGACAGCGGTACTGCAGCCTTGCTGTTGACGTAACCGTAAACTGAACGGCAACCTGGTGCGGAAGAACTCCCTTCTGAGAAGAACAAGCGCTCATCTTCCGGGCTGTTATCAGACTCGCTGTGGCAGTGGACAGAGTTGGACACTTCCCCGCACAGGCCCAGACTTCTGCACTACACGGCCTTTCTAATCTGCCCAGGATGAAGGGGAATAGGGAGATGCTGTTTCCCTCCTCAGGTGCAAAGAGGCTGCAGAGGCTGCAGGCAAACTCGGGGGCTTACAACACCTGTGCAACAAAAAAACGTTCCAAAGACTGTAATAAAAGGGATATCACACTTAAATGTGTTTGCCCAGTTTGGAGCATATACAAGCAAAGCTCAGGGAATAACAGCTGTCTTCCACATTAGCTTGTATTCTTGCACGCAACATAGCCACCACGCCATGTGACACAAGTCTTATGTCTCCCTAGGAAGTAACATTTTGAACATGTTTGCCAGGTTTGAAGGTTATGCGAGCATCAGATGAGGAGAAATGGCTTGTAACTAAATAATGCACATTCGCCATAGGCAAGATGGCCGACGAGTCATGTGACCTGCCATGTTTTGTGTTATATATGGAAAGGGAGTAATATTTGAACCTTTTTGCAGAAGCTTACACAAGCATTCGATCAAACAGAACGTCAAAAAATTGTGTGGCCTCCAGACCATATGCACCACCGATGATTCCTTTGCAATTATTGCAGCCCTATGTATTTCCTCAAAGTACATCCCTGCCAGATGTGCCACGGGAAGCATACATGTATCAGCAATATATGGAAAAACACCATTATTTAAGGGCCTCCTCCGAGCCGAAACTCGCCATGCCGTCAGCTGCAACTCCAGTACACATAAAGCCACTGTTATACATAGCGAGCTCATATCAGCTTCCCCCGCCTCCCTGGGGCGGACAGCCAATTGCCATCCCCTAGTGGCACTTCCTGGGAGAGCCGAGTTGGCGCAGCCGGTGGAATCGAATCCCAGTCGCAGTAGGCAACATGCGTCCTGGTCGGACACTCTTACCGCTACACCACCTGGGAGGCCATGATTGATTTGGATTTCTAAGATGCCCTACTCATGGGCCACATGCATGGCTTGCGTTTTAGGTTTTGTCCATTATTATAACTGGATATGATTATGGAGGCCATTTAGGAACCTTCAAGGGCACAGCGGCATTGCCTCATGCAAGATTTTAAATTTCAAACCTCTGTTTATAAGATCTCACGCACTACAAACGTTGCTCCACATTCTGTACTGAGAAAATAAGGAAAACACCATTACTGGTTATTCCAGTCATCATTGTCACATTGTGAACCATGGCACCACATTGCTGTCCCTTAAAGTAATCTCCTTTAAGATGTACCGTGCACCACATTTATTCTGCTTTTACATACACACAAGCACAAACGCATGAGCACACACACACACACACACACACACACACACACACACACACAACAATCCCATACATTGAATGCCACACAAGATTATTACAAATGATAAGTTTATATCTCCGGGCCATTTTGAGCTCGGCGGCACTTTGATTATTCACGTGGCATCACACCTGCCTTCAAATTGCCTACCTTTCAAAATGTTGTTCAAAGCGGAGAACAATTACAGAATTTATGCAGAACAGGACAACCATCCAACAATGCATATTCATAAGGTGATATTTAAAGGACGTGTGCGGTGACTGTACCCTTTGTGGGAGCACTGCTACACTTTGGGAGAAGCGATGGACAAATTAGGTATCGTGACAGCAAAAAAAGGGGTGGAGCCCCCTTACTACCATACCAGCAACTCAGTAACTGAGCTGAACCAATCACTGTGTTTTGTTGTTTGAACAAATCAAAATGATTTGCCCATTCAAAAGTCTGTGATTGACAGCTAATTGTAGCCCCACCCAATGTTGGTGTCATGATTCTCCCATCACTAGTTGGGACGTGTTTAGAACAGGGAAATGTGGTATGCTTTGTAACCCCAGTTTTAGATCGTTTACCACATAAGCGGAGCGAGTTAGTGAGAACAGCAAACCCAGCGCTCGTGAACATCACACAGGAAGCTGCACTCAACGACTCCAAATATGGTTGATGGAAGGCCATATGGAAAGGCACGTGCGGAAATACACTGCGTAATTGTTGTGAAGAAGAATTGCCCGTGCATGTAATCACTCAGCCTAACATGAGTCTGTGTGCATGGGAGGCGATCGAGGCCACCAAATGGCCCATTTCTCTCTGTCCTGCTTATTTTCCCATTGCTGTACTTATGTGCGCTTTGTACTTATTCCCTGTATCACTCACCGCAATAGAAGTTTTACTCTGGAATCGTGGCTCGATGACAGGTGCAGCCGCCGTAGCGGGTGTCGAATGGCGGTTGAAAACAAGCAAATACAACAAATAGGATAAACTGAAAATATAGCCCAGTATTACTGAAATCGCAAACAAACGAACCTTTCACACACATGGAATAACTCAACGGTTGAGCTGAGCTGATTAGCAGTCACCCGCTGTGTAAAAGTGTATATGCGCGGTAATGCTGCTGTCCCAGGTCCTGAAAGGCTCCCGTGGCCTTTTAATACTGCCGAGTCGTGCTAGGGTCAGCACTGGTAGGAGAGGTGTCAAACAGTATTTCCAGCACCACTCGACTCGTTAAACTCGGCCCTACTTAGAACCCGGTGCTGTCCCCAGCTTTTCCGGGCCGGGGCGGTGCTATGCATCCATTAATCGGTATCAAGAGCTTGGTAACTTACTGAACCTTTGAGTAATTCTAAAGAAACCTGAATTTGCCAGTAACCCAAAGTTGTCGGATAAGGCTGAATAGCTAGCTAACTAGCCACATGTTTGCCTTACTAAACTTTGCACAACTTAATTGAGCAGCCTATACTGATTAGGGACTAAACACATGACAACCTAAACATACAAACCACAAAGATAACGTTAGCTAACGTAACGTTAGCTACGTCCGATTGTAATGTTCGCAACAATAGTCGTAGCTAACGTTACTGTATCATTTATTCGGTAGCTAATACCCCATTACTCATTACATTATAGTTTATTTTATACGATCTCTTTTGTTAAACTTTATCAAGGGTCTGAATAAAAAAGCCTACTGTAGGCTATATAGTCTGACATCCTCCTGCCTACAGACAACACATAGGCTATAGCCAGACTGTTGGGTGACAGAACAGAGAAGTCCCAACTTTATCATGTGGAACCTAGAGCCAAGTAAAATTAATTACATCAGCCAGTCCAAACATAATCCTCCAAAAATGATCACATGAAATCATTTTTGTAAAAATTCAAAACCGTTCACGTTCAAATTAGTATTAATGTGAAGGAATGTAAAACTGCTCCGGTTAAAAATGAGCAGGGGAGCAGTAAATTAAAGAATAATTTGTGAAACACTCACAGGAAAGAATAGGAATATTAGAGGAAATATCAAAGGGGGTGTTAGAAAGAAACAAGGCAAGTCGACTGAAGGCACAGCAATGAAGAAAAGGAAAAGACCTTGGAGAACGGAGGGGATGTAGAGGGATATATTAAAGAGGCGTCTTAAGACAGCTACACAAATGAGACTGTCACGTTGAGCCATTTAAGCAAGCGAGCAAGCAAGAGCGAGCGCGCGAGAGCGTTTCAGAATAACGGTCGACCTCCCGACGGCGCGCGGCGCAGTTTGGATCTGTATTATATTTTTTTTCAAGACCGGAATCAAAGACCGCAGCCCCCGGGAGGTCTGTGTCTCGGCTCGGGTCAGATCACGTGCCGAACACAGATAGAAAGAGGGGGGTGGGTAGGGACCAAGCTGAGGCCGCGAGAGGGGCTTTGCGCCCAAAAAGGGCTTCTATTCCAATCTACCTCCGGGGAGAGGGGATGCTGCGCTAATCCGCGCAGGGGAAAAATGAAGAGAGCAGAAACATGACGTATTGCGTGTCTGTCAGACCTGTGCAGTCAATTTCGCAAGTGTATTTCCAGCGCGGTAATCCGTTAATACGAAGATCAAAGGACGCATTTACGGCACTAGAACAGTTGAAAATGCACATAGAAGACCAGGTTCCAGGTGTTAGAGGGTTAGCCTACTACTAAAAACGGAATGGAAGGATGCATGTCTGTGCACACTGGTAGACTACAGCCAGTGTACTGTATAAGGTCTAGGAACACAACAATTACAATTGCATTACCTCAAAATGGCTCAGTGGAATGTTTAATGTTTTTCTCTATTCAGCTGACAGAGGATCATTCCTAAACACTTGAAACCCTTGAGTCAGAAATACCAGATGGCAGACAGGGATTTACAGGGCACACCCCAGTAATCTACACTCACCTTTCATGCATGGGTTCTGTCAACAGCCATTGCAACGTTAAGGACAAATCTAGACAGAGCTGTGAAGCCAGTGGAAAAGGCAATAGCACAAGTAACCGTGGTGATGATGAAAATCAAAGGTACGATCTTATTTGGTACCTTCTGAGAAACGGTATTCACACATTCTACTAAGGGTCAGAATGTTTTCAGAATGCGTACATAACACCTTTACGAGCATAACATCTCCACTTGTATAAAGCATTCATGAGCAAAATATGACTAACATACAGTAATATACTGCAGCACATTTTAACATGCGTGGTTTCATTTTTCCACAGCATGCTGCATATCGCTCTGTTTGCTGCCAGAAAGCGCTGCAGTTGGCCACACATGCACGGGTCAGTGTCACGGAGTACAGCATGAAGACAAATGGACCGAACCGCTTGCGTTTTAATAGCCCCTCCTCCGTACTACAAGAAAACAAACCTCGGAACGGATCGCCTTGACATCTGCGGTAGAGCATAACGCACAGCGTCAACCTGACGTGCCGTCTGCTCGACCGGCGTAAATACTGGCAGCGAATTTAACCCGAGCACATCACGCAGCACCGAGTGATCTGACTGACTAAAAGACAGATTGACGGCCGGCGCGTGCAAGCGATGGCCGCGCAGAGTGTATAACACGAGAGTCTGCCTACACCTCGCTCTCGGACATTACAGGGGGAATTCTCCTTTAGAGCATTCGATATGGGATGTCAGGCTAAATTTGGTATCGGTAACAACCAGAGTTGGCGGCACATTCCATTTAAATTGCAACAAATGTAGGAAATGAACTGAGATTCTACTCGTGAATGGACAAACTGGTATAAACGTCTTGTACGGATTTTTCGATTTATTTAAAGGTGTCATTTCAATTAATTTCCTGAATTGACTGAACTAAATGAGAATTGACCCCAACTCTGGTAGCAGCATTGCCAGGGTGGGGGAAGGGGGGTTAGAGTGAGAGAGCATGGGAAGATAATCGCAGAGGCACTTGAGAAATTGAAATCACCCCTGCAGACCTCACTCACAACATGGGTCTGGAATAACAACACAAAAACACAATGTATTCAGTTTCCATGTGGATCCATTTGACACATTTACTTCGATTTATTCACATATATATATATTTATTCATCTCTTTATTATGAAGCATTGACAATATACACCTCCATAAATATGCCTCCAATATCATTTTATTACAGAATATGAATAATTAAAAAACAGGTCTATGGTTTACTTGATGTTTACTATGCCTTCTGTAAAACAATGATGTATCGACGTATTTCTGTTTTGGGGACATTTGAGGAGCAAAATTATAAACAAATCATCAATAAAATATTAGTTTTGCGTAAAAAAAAGTGCAAGGCATGTTTTATGTGTTGCACTGCTGTATAAAACATTGACAAATATTTCCCCTCATTTCCACCGCAAGATACATGACGTAATGCTATGTAGCAGAAAATGCGATTTGGCAGGTTTCGGCCAGAGTGAATGGGCAATACTCCATCTACTGGCGAAGAGATAACACTGCATCCCAATATGCACTCATGAGCAGAGCGATCTCAAACCACTGTTGGAAAACCTCTCACAGGGAAAATCATTCCACAGAATGAAAATGCTAGATCTAAAAAAATAACAAATAAAAATCAATGCTAGATTTTAATGAAAGGAAATACTTATTTGTATGAGAAATCTATTTGAAACCATGGTGCTTCTGATATCGCATTTGGTAATTGTATAACATTTATAACATCCACAATTCATGTACACCCTCTCCCCACCCAAAAAATACATCACATACAGAAAAATTCAATACATATCCAAATGTAGCAATTTGTAAGGTTTTGATAGAATTAAAAAAAGAAAATACAACATATCAGATTAATACATTCAAAATGCTTTCATTTGCTTCAGACATGAAAATAAGACAGTAAAAAGTGCACAAAGAATCTTCAAGAGGCAACATTTTTGGATCCTTTTCCATTTCTTTAAGTCTTCAAAATTCAGTCTGACCAAAAAGAGACAATCGTGCTGTTAAAATATTTTTAATCTCATTGCCTTGTGAGTTGTCACTTGGCATTTTGGTCATTTGAGATCACGGGACCTAAAATCAAAGGCATTGGAATGGCGAGTCACACCCTGCGTAACTGCGTTACAGTTGCTCTTGAATATCCAAAGCACATTTGGGAAAATGCAGCCAATGGACGGAGTGTGGCCCGGACACAGGCTGAATTCTATTTAAACAATTCCTACGCATCCTTCATTGGTTCAGTTCTGTACATTTTATTCATTTGGCGTAAAACGTTTCACACTTGTGCTAAAAGAGTTTTTAAGAGGAGTGATCCCATCATCCTTGAATTACACACAGAAAGCAGGTTTCCTTTTCGCAATATAACTTTTGCCACGATTAAAAACAAAAATTTAAATTCAGAAATGTAGCGAAACATTATTGTAGATTTAAGAACATGGTCACTTCTTTTCAGCAGGACATTAGTCTCCTGAAAGGTTGGGCCCTTCCCAGCCGGCCTTACCGCGGTGACCAGGAGACCGTACGGCCACAGCAGCACCGGGGCAGAAGCCCCCTCTTCTGGGCCATGAAACCGGTCACCGTGACTACCACCAGGAGGGACGAGAGGCCCACAAGCTTCAGGAACCCTGGGACGGACGGGAGGTTCCTCTCCCAAAACGTGGTGACAAAAGGCCGAGCAGGGACGTCCTGGGAACGGCACACAGCAGACAGTTACAGTATATCCCAGAGCTCCCATTGGGAGAAATATCCCTATTCAAATTTTTCCCAGTTTTTTCTCCCAATTTGGTTGCCAATTATACCCTCTATTTATCTCAATTCTTTTTATTTTATTTAACCTCCCCAAGCCATTAAGAACAAATTCCGGTGGCCTGCCCGTCCTCCGGGTCGAGACACTATTTCCAGGCCGATTTATCCGCCTCTTCCGAGACGGAATTCTACCACGGATGCCTTTTCCTGCTCTTTGACGGACTCTCCGGCTCCCCCTCCCCTCCCCTCCCCTCCCCCCCCTCCCTGGAGGCGGACAGCCAAACGCTGCCTCCGATCGGGGCTGACAACCAGGGCCGGTTTGGAACCGGGTTTCTGACAGGCAGTGCACACCACACCGGACCAGCCAAAGTGTGGTGCGTTAGACCGCTACACTATCCGCCAGCCCAGCCTCCTTTTCTGAAACTGCACTGCATGCAGACAGGAATGCGTGCTCGCTTCACAGACACTCTTGCTATTCCCATGTGTGCTAACAGGGAGATGGCAGGTATAAACTGTCGTCAAAGGGTTCACAATAATTGCACGCTAATAATTACATAATTGCTGCAGCACGGTACCAGTTTCCGGTTTCAAGTCAAAACTAGGCAAATGAAAAGATCACTTACCTGGAATATATCATGTAATTCAAAACATGAACTCAGGGACATATAAACTGTGCCTGGCTCCAAGACCTTGGCACTGGGCTGTCCATTTAATTAAGGCTGTCCACTGTTAAACAGGTCCATTCCTCACTGCTGTGAGTTGGTTACGCTGCACTTCAGTATTGCCACCATCATCTCTCTAACGCTGCACTGGCCTGAATCTTTCCCGGCCGAAAAACGTAATAACACAAAGTGCCACGACATTCACTGTGTGCACAGCATGTCTATAGTGAAGCACCAGACATTCAGGCCAGCCATTAAAGAGCCATTTCCACACTCACCACTGACTCAGGCTCCGACTGCCAGACTTCGCTCGGACGGATCTGTCCCATTGTGCAGAGAATCTGAAAGGCACAAAGCAAGCAAATGTTCCACAGAACAATCTATCACGCAGGTTTACAGCATACGGTTTTGACCTTAATGGTGCAGTGGAGACCAATTCTGTATGAAGAATTTACCACATGAAACATTGGTCCTTTTTTGCCTGAGACCATGTAGGGCTGTTCTGATTGGCTGTTATCAGTGTTGAGTCAGCCAATCAGCGTGCTCTGATGTGACCTCTCACCTCTCTGGCAGCCCTCTCGCCTGCCTGCACAGCTCCTTCCATGTACCCACTCCACGCGGTGGCTGTCTCAGTGCCTGCGAAGTAGAGCTTGTCCACTGGCTCCCGTAACACCCTGAGGGCAAAGGGCAAGGGTTAAGGGTCAAAGGTCACAGATGGGAGTGTGGGACGGTGGGTAGGTGGCACTAGCCGGAGGGTATAGTCATTGGGCATCATTTGTGGGTTGAAAACATTACACACCAGTGCAATAACAATTATTTTAATAATATATACTACACTAATAATTATTGGAATAATTGTATAATTATATCATAATAACCAATTAATTAACCAATATTCAGAACAAAATTATTCTTTCAAATGATACGAAAGTACATTGTGGTCAGTGACATACATCTTTGAAAATTCCCAGGGCTTTGCAGGAGTGTTTTTTTACACTTTACCAGCAACTACAGAGTTAAAATATTTGAAACATGTACTTGACCCGGGTCCGACCCATACTTTAGAATGATCTTTTTTTGAGCTGCATTTCCAACTGTGGAGCGCTGCTGGGCAAACTAACAACCATTCCAACTGACAACTGCGTAATCAAGACGGAAGTGGCCGGCAGTGTGTGTGTGTGTGTGGCAGGCATTAGAGCTGAGCGCTCGGGCTCTCCGTAATGATGAGGGTAGATACTCACCTGCCATACTGTGTGAGGATGCCGGGGGGGTAGTATGCTGTGTAGCAGCCCCCAGAGTACTCTTCCTCACACCAGTTCTTCTCCTCATAATGCACAGGCTGAGGAGAGGGAAGGAGGGAGGGAGAGAGAGGGGGAGAGGGATAAATACATTCATATCTTTTAGGTGTAGAATGTTCTTTCATTCTTTGTCATATACATTTTTACTGTAATTCAGTTTGTTACTGTTTTGTTACTGTTTGGCTTGTTAGCATATGCTTTGGAGCAGCAACTTTATTATTTGTCTTTAAACGGTAAAACAACCCTCCAAAGAAATCTGCTCACAATTATTTAATTGTCTACCACTGACTGCTGACCTTCCAAATATTTCTCTAAACTCCAGAGGATAAACCTTACATTGATTGTTTAAATGATTGGACTGGATTCACTAATTACTATCTCGATTTATCAACTGAGTACTAATCACAGCGCTTGTCCAATATAGTCAGAGTCAGAGGCTCACCATCTCCCAATGATGAAATAAAATGTAATGTGTGTGTGTGTCGCGAGAAGAGAAGGGCGACATTCTGATAAACTGTCTTAACAACTGGCGATTCCACATCAGCAAAGGAATGCAAATCCTGTCCTAAAAAACTCCTTTGTTATATTGTTGTGTTGAGTCCTTGCACTCACTTGATTAAGTGCCTAAGCAGATATATATATAATAATACATTGGGCCACCCTTGACTGCTGTTGTTGTGTGTGGCGGTAAAAACCCAGTGCACTCACATGCAAGGCCTCTTCTGTGCCCAGCACCCGGGCATAGATCTCACAGATCCTCCTTTTCCTGTAGGAGTAGAGATGCTCCGGATTACACCTTTCCTTACCCACAATTCTACTGGATTACACCTTTCCTTACCCACAATTCTACTGGATTACACCTTTCCTTACCCACAATTCTACTGGATTACACCTTTCCTTACCCACAATTCTACTGGATTACACCTTTTTTACTCACAATTCTATTGGGTTAAATCTTTCCTTACATAAAATTCTACTGGATTACACCTTTTCTTTCCTGGAATTCCAGCCCTCTCTCTCTCTCTCTCTCTCTCTCTCTCTCAAGAGAGACTTGTAGACGTATAGCAGTCCATAGTTTCTCTCTCTCTTTCTCTGGCCAGTGAGAGAACTGTGGACTGCTATAAGTCTACACCCCCAACCCCTACTGGAACCAGGGCCCCGGCAATAGAGGAAGTGATACAGAAAGTATGTTACAGCACGAAGAGGTCAACCAGTGTGCCGGACTCACCTTTCTTCCTTGGTCAGTCCTGCGAGCCTCCGGGCTTTTCTGGAGAGGATGAAACTACAACACAGGAGCAGGAAGGTTCAGCTCAATCAAACTGTGATGTCACAGACCTGCACATCTTCACTGCAGCATGACATCATTTACTGCCTGACTGGACTACATACTCACCCCATGATAGCAGGGACAGTCCCATCAGGTTTGGTGTCATCCAGAGTCAAGCCAATGGGAGACTCTTCCTCTTCGATCACCATACTGCCACAATAACCTGAGAAAACCACATGTGACCATACAGTTACCTGAGAAAGCCCCATGGATGATTGGATGACTCAATCGCCTGGTCTAATGACATATACGTCTGCAGGTGATGCCAATTAAACAATTTGGATGCAATGTGAATACTTAACTCTGCTCTCGTGTGCTCGATGTCATACTGATGATGGTCATTTGACCGAAACGTCTGTCTTTTTTGTCTCTTAAATCCTCTGTTTCATTTTTATGGATTAAAAGACTTTTGAATTGTACATCGAGCCTTTGCCTCGTTTTGGGATATTCCCTCTTTTTACACACAGTGTGCGGGTTCAACTTTCATTCATATATAATGACTCAATATCACCCTATGCAGTGATTGCTGCAGCTTAACACGGCTGGAGTATCTCCATTACTGACCGTTCTTGTCAATGAGTCGGTCTCTACACAGCTATAAGTGGAATGCTGAGGTAATTTGAGCTGAGGCAATTTGAGCTTCTACAGAGAGGAATTGCCAGTTCCTCTCGAATTAACCTGTACACCAGTGGTCGTGGGTTAGAGCAGGGGTGTCCAATCTTATCTGGAAAGGACCAGTGTGGGCGCAGGTTTTGTTCTAGCCCGGCACTGAAACGCCTGATTAAACTAATCAAGGTCTTGATTGAAGACCATGATTAGTTGATTAGTTAAATCGGTTGTTGTAGTGCTGGGCTAGAGCAAAAGTGTGCACCCACACCGGTCCTTCTCAAATAGGTTTGGGCACCCCCGTTTTAGAGTCAGGGTACATAAGGTTGCAAACAGCCCATAACACCATTTCATGGTTGAAGGCAGCATGCAGAAACATTGAATCTATAGGCTCATCTTTGCTGACAAACATTGCGTTTGGATCTTTTATGAACGCAGTTTGAAGTAGAAAGCTACCAACTAATGTTATAGCGGCGATACGCTTTGGTGTAGCACAGGGGTTCCCAAACTTGGCCCTGGGGCGCTCCCATGTATCCTGGTTTCCTTTGCATTCATCATTGCAATTCCTGAAGTATGACAAGCTCTTAATTCTTTTTAATAAGACACTTTTAATTTCTAATGAGGGATGATTTACCTTCTTAATGCCATATTATGTCAGGCATTCATGTTACAAATGATGAATATTCAATACTCGTTTAACGGCTTTTAATCTGTCAGATCAGCTCTCAGACAACAAATGCTTTCATTTTCTATAACTATGAAAGTCTATATAAATAGACTATAATACGTCTATTTAACTGACTTATTGATAGACCTACAGCTGAAATCGGTGAGATCCTACATGTTGAATGTGTGGACACCTGGTCATTGAAACTAAACCATTTGTGAGAAATGAAGAGTTCAAAGGCAAAGCAAATAAAGGACCAAACCTGCACTGTGTTAAAGTCTGTGTTAAAGTTTGGGAACCACTGGTGTAGAGAAAAAACTCACAGCCGTGTGTGTGTGTGCGTGTGTGCGTGCGTGCGCGTCAGTGTGTGTGTGTGTGTATGTGTGGGTCCCAACATTTACATTTAGGCATTTTTATCCATAAAATATTCATATACAGCTGGATATTTCCGAAGCAACTCTGATTAAGTGCCTTGCTCAAAGGTACAATGACTGTGTCCCACCTCGTAATCAAACCTGCAACCCTTGGGAGCTGCAAGCCTGATACCTGAACCATTAACAACACAACACTGCCCCCTACCCATTTTCCTCCAGAAGTTCTCCTTGTAGTAGACCATGCACTTGATGACGGAGCCCATGGGCACACGGTGGATGAGCTGGTTTCTCATGGGCGGCAGCGAGGGGTTAAAGTGAATCTTTAGGTTCAACCCCGGGGGTGTGGCAATGATGGCGTATTTGGCCTGAAATTTAACAGAGAGGCTTTACAAGCTCATTCAAAACCTCAGGCCTCTTCTGTGCCCAGGACCTGGGCATAGATCTCACAGACCTTCCTTACACACTTTAACACACACACACACACACACTAGCCTGCTGGGTAAGGCAGCCCTGCTGCAGTGGCTAATGAGCTCCATCAGGGGACGAGAGGAAACAGCCAGGGGAGTGAGATGAGGACAGTGTTATTGATTCAAAACTTCCTGGCTTACCACAAGCGTGAGCTAGGGGGAAAAGGTGAGTCTCCGCACGGATCTCGCCAACTGAGCACTGACTGGCTGCGGGAGCGTTCGTGCGGTTTGGTGGGTGGAGGCTTGTCGCTAAGTGACACCGTTGAAGAGTGGGTGGAGTCTCATCGCTTGCAGAGTGGGTGGAGTCTCATCGCTAAGTGACACCGTTACAGAGTGGGTGGAGTTTCATTGCTAAGTGACACCGTTACAGAGTGGGTGGAGTTTCATTGCTAAGTGACACCGTTACAGAGTGGGTGGAGTTTCATTGCTAAGTGACACCGTTGCAGGATGGGAGGATTCTCGCCACTGAAATACATTATTTATTCATAAACCTCTATTGAACTAGGAAGGTCAAATGAGAACTGATTTGTAATTTACACTGACGACCTAGGGAAAGCAGGGCGTGAAGGGAAAGCAGGAGATCACGTTGCCAAAAAAAAACATAGGGGTGGCTAGAGATCGAGAGAGCCAGCTAGGGAATCTGATATCACATCTGGGGGGGGGGGTCTCTCACCTGGAAGATCTCCTGGTTGAGCGTCCTCACCACCACACCATCGCCACTCTGGTCAATGCTGTAGACCGCTCTCTCCAGCTTCACCTTGTCCCCCAGCCTCTGGGCCATGTGCTCGCTGATCTGGCTCGAGCCGCCCATGAACTTCCGCTCCTGCCAGGAATGCAAAACACCCACCCGTCAGTGGTATGGGACGAGGGCTAACACCCACTCACTCCAAAGGGCGATCAGGAGGACCCTACACACTCAGAAGCAGTGCACCGGCCTGAGTCTCATGGCTGTATCATCTGTATCATCTCATAAATTCAATCCAAATTCAAAACGAAAAAGACTTTATCCTGAGAGGGCACTTACAGTTGGACAAGGCAGTTAGAGACTTAATAAATGCATAGACATTCTCCTTTCGGTACGGTATACACTCTACAGGCAGCTTAGGAGAGCGGGAGCCTGCAGTAAAGCAGCCTTGCGAGACAGACTTTGCTTACTGGGTGCTGTAACAGCCAGCCAACTAAGCCAAGGGGGTACTTCAGAAATCCTGCAGCGGAAATTGAAAGCTATCACCTTTTTTATAAACAAATCTGATCAGATGGTAAGCCAAGGACCTGTCATCTGAGAATGAGATTAGCAATAAAGTGACTTGGGAGTGTGTGACACGGGAGGGGAGGGGAGGGGGTTGTCAAAGTCAGTAGAGGGCTGGGAGGGGGGACTGGAGTTTAAGAGCCAAACAGCGACAGGCACAAAACCGTCCTCTGGTTGCTCCTAAATCATGCGCAGCGGCTGTCCTGACCCAAGGGCAACACTACCATCGGGACTGTGCGTCAACTTCCTGCAAGGCGCAATTCAGTCACTAACCTACAGATGTCTCTGCTGTCACAGAGTACTAAACTGAAATAGAGTGACCTCATTCCAGTAGCTCTGGGCATTCCCACAGAGCAGCACAGGCTATGTCATGTAGGTACTTCATACTAAACACTGCGCAAGTCACACTGCCTCTGAGCAACGGGCCATTTTATCCCATTTTGGTGTTCTTGCCCATGCTACAGGAAAACCCCCGACATGTTTGTATGTGGAGAGGAAGACCCATTATTATTGTATGTAGTTCAAAATGGTGGCGCCCGACGCGATTCGGCCCAGCTATTGTAAAGAGGGGTAGAATGATGCTCAGCAACCAGGAAAAATTATAAAATAATCCTTATCTGAGTAACTTTCAAAAGACTAACCTGAGGAACAAGAAGAGCTGGAGCACACCGAGCTTTAGAGCCATTTAGCACATTCGGTGAACAAGACAGGACTGATGTTTGTGTGACTGCATTTAGTGTGGATGACATGGGTGAGGTTTTTTTCCCCATCAAATAAAAGTGTAAAGCAGAATTCATGACATTTAGTGGGACATTTTGCTCACTGCTGTTTGCTCACTAGATGCAGGCAACTTGGTAGTCCCTAGAATATCAAAAAATACAGCAGGTGGCAGAGCTTTCTCCTATAGAGCTCCTTTACTGTGGAACAGTCTACCCATCTCTGTGAAGGAGTCAGACACGGTCTCAATTTTCAAGTCTAGGTTAAAAACGCATCTCTTTAGTCTCTCTTATAGTCATTAGGTGCAGATGTGGAGGGGGCGTAGCAATAGAGCCTTCTGGTGCAATGAGCTATCCTTACTGTCACCAATCATAAGTGATGATCCGCCCCTATCAGGACTGCTGATGATGTGGTGGGATGGTCTCTGAGTGCCCTCATGGCTGCGTGCTCCCTGTGCCACTCACCTAATTAGTTATGCTGCCCTAGATTACTTCTGCTGGTGCAAAAGTGTTATCACTACTCTTCCCCCTGATCCGGCGTGATATTTATCATAGTCATAATTGCACCTTTCCTCTTTTCTCCCCGGCTCCGTGGCACCTGCCCGGAGCTCACCTGCCCCAGAGTCAACACCCCACCCCTGCCATGTGTTAGCCGGATGCCGCTGGCCCAGACCCTAGCTGCTGGTTCCATCCCCCGCCCTGCCCTGGTATCTGGAGGGATGAGGTCCACCCCACTCCTACACTTAGAATGCCCTTCCAGTGGTCTGTTAAGCCACATGAGCCTCAAGGACTATTTGTGTTGTTTTTCTCTGTATCCCACAATTTTCCAGGAGTTCATCTCGACCGCCTTTTAGGGGTCAGGGAATAATTTTCAGTTTCCTACATTGGCTCCAATGGTTTTCTGGTTTTTTGATTCCCTCTGGAAAATGCCAATTGTGAAGCGCTGTGTGACAACCTGTTTGTAAATGGCGCTATACAAAAATAAAGATTGATTGATTGATTGATTGATTGATTGCTGTTGAAGTTCTTCCTGTACTCTAGTGAAATGGTAAGGACGTCGTTTAGAGCATTCCTTCGTCATGACCATACAGGTTGAAGCAAGCCCATAAAAGCACATAGCTTGAGCCCCTGACTAGTTATATTACCATAGGCCCTAGGGTAAAGGGACAACGAGATATAACCTACTGAGATTGGCACAAAGACATCAACATATTTCTTCAATATATTTCCTCAATATACCTCCTTTATTTCCTCAATACATTTGTAAAACAGTCACTTGAGATCATCTCTGTCTGGGGGGAGGGGAGGGGAGGGGAGGAGAGGGGGAGTGCTGCAGGAAGACCTCTAATTAATCAGAAACCCCTATTCCTTTGTTTCCATGGTAGCGGTTCGCTCAGGATTCCTAATAACTGAAAGGCTGGCCTGTCTGTCCAAAGTTTGATTACCCAAATTAGAGAGGACAGAAAGGAGTCCCCTCGGGCAGATTGGCCCCAGCTCCAGCTTGGCTGGGCTTCTCTTAGCCTACACCTGCACCCTCTCGGTCACTGTACCAGCTCCGAGCTCAGCAGCACCACAGACCCTACAGACACACCAGATACTCAGCTCTACCGCTGAAGCTGAACAATTCTGATTTGATGCATTGTCTGAAAAGTCATTAGGGGGAGTGACCAAAGACAATATTGTGGCAGTACATGTTCTCTACGGTAATATAGCACCAGAAAACACTTTTGCCAACCAGAAGCTCCTGTTTCAGTTACAAGAAGTCTGTATTGCCCCCGGAGGGCAACATTGAAAAAACATGCGAACATCAGGTCGTATCACACAACATATTGAGATGGCAGGTATACCATCTGCTTGTTACTGGTTGGCAGAGCATGCCCCATACCAATGTAACGGAGCTGGTTCTGCCTGCAGCGAGTTTCCAACCGAGGGATCTTGACGCGACAAGAGAGCGATTTAGCTCGCTGAGCTAAAGACTCAAGTCCCTAACTCCGGGAACTAATCACGTTCTTATCCACGTCACTTTCTGTAGCGGGCTCTCACGTACCAGAGCACACCCACTACACCTATACAGCACCAAGATTCTGGCACTTTCCAGGGTCTCCAACAGAAATAAATCGAATGGCCTCAGAATCTCAGTCCGTACAGACATTAACTGTTGTACTCTCTGAGCTCATGCAAATACACAGAATTCAGATACAACTTTACCCAGGTACACAATAAAGCCACAAACTCGGGTTATCTTGTGTTTCTTCCTTATCTTCTACTTCCGCTTCTTCATTTTCTAAAATAATACTTCATAAAAATACCAACAAAGTGTCTTAATGGAGTTGGTGTTGGGCCTCCAAAAGCCACCAGAACAGCTCAATGCACCATGGCATAGGTTCTACTGTGTCTGGAGATGTTTTCCATGAGAAATTCCATCATTTGATGTTTTGATGGTGGTGGAAAATGCTGTCTCAGGTGCCGCTCCAGAATCTCCCATAAGTTTTCAATTTGGTTGAGATCTCATGCCTGAAATGGCCATGGCATATGGTTTACATCGTTTTCATGTTCTTCAAACCATTCAGTGACTACTCCATTGTCATCCTGGAAGAGACCACTCCCATCAGGATAGAAATGCTTCACCACATGACGAAGGTGATCACTCAAAAGAATGGCTTTGCATTTATTGGTGATTACCTTGCCCTCTAAGGGGTTGAGTAGACCTAAACCATGCCAGGAAAATGCACACCACACCATAACAGAGCCACCAGAACCCTTCACCATAGAAAACAAGCACTTGGGCCTGTTGGTTCCTTTTGGCATGCACCACACATGCACTTGTCCATTTGTTAAGAACAGGGTGAACTCATCTGACAATATGACTTTTTCCCACTGCTCAGTAGACCACTACCTGTGTTCTTTGCACCACTTTACTCACAAACGTGCATTTTTAGATATAATAAGGGGTTTATGCACTGCAACCCAAACTGTGAAATTCTCAACTGAGAGAAACTTGATGAAACTGCCTGCTCACACCCTAAATTGATATTTTCAGTCAACTGATTCAGAGCTGCATGTCTGTTTTGCCTTGCATCCCAAAATAAATACAGGAAGTATTGCTTTGGAACAGTGCTTGTTTAGTTTCTGTGAAATATATTGATTAAAGTTAAATTGGCATCATTTTGATATCAAACTTTTTTCCGAATTTAGGAATTGTGTTTTACAGATACACAGAGAGCACATGCATTGTATATGTGAGTAACGTGGCTTTTTTACTCTGAGAAAGTAAAGAAGTTGCCTGTTAGAGCGAATAGCAGTAACAAGAAGCAGAGAGGACGGACGGAACGCATGAGCTGGGTATCTGGTGAGTCTATAGAACCTGTGGCAGCACAGAGCCGCAATGCTGCTGCCGTCACACCCCGTATTCACCTCCTGCTACTGCTTGATTAAACAGCACACAGAAACATGATCTACTGCTGGAGAGAAAATGTTATCACACTCTTCAGGAGTGACATAGAAATGTGCGTTCCTTTGATAAGTGCTATTTATGAGGCGTAACGATGTGTTTTTAGCCTCCCGTTTCTGTTCGCTTTTTTTGCTAATTAATCTCCACATGGGCAAACACGAAATGCTGGCATTTCGTTTTAAGATTGACTTGGGATTAAATCTTAAAGAGAGGGCATTTTTGAAGAGGCCATGGCTATAATGACAAATATGAGATTATACTGACCGAGCCTCCCAGTTCTGTACTGACTCAATCTCCTGGTTTTACATTGACCAAGTCTCCCTTTACTTATGTGGTCTCTCTTATGACCCAGACTCTTGGTTCTGTACTGACCCGGTCTCTCAGCAGTACCGACCGGGTGTGCTGGTTCTGTAATGACTCAATCTCCTGGTTTTACATTGACCAAGTCACCCTGCACTAAATGTGGTCTCTGTTCTGACTGAGTCTCCTGGTCCTGCACTGACCCCCCCTGGTGTCGTGTTTGGCTCACCTGTCCTCCGTTGGAGGTGGAGAATATCCTCATGGTGCCGCCGCACTGCTTGATGTACCACAGGAACCAGAGAGCGGACACCTCGTGTGGCTCCGAGGTCACGTTCACGTTGACGAAGAGGGTGGCGAATCGGCGGGCACCACTGTCGACAGGTGGAACGCGGGAGGAGGGAAGAAGAGACGTGCTGAGAAACTGAGCTCCACACCAGACACTCAATTACCGCCAAAGCTACCTCAATTATTCTTCAAAGACAGCAAGAAAGATCCTGTTAATTTCACCATTATTTGGGACCTGATTAAGTTCAACAGTCAAAAGTTATTTACTTTCCATAAGAAGATTGCTTCTCATTTGACACTACCTGGTTAAATAAAGGTCAAATAATAATAATAATAATAATAATACATTTTATTTATATAGCGCTTTTCATTTTACAATGATGTAAAATTCAAATCTATCATTCAATGGTGGAATCTAACCATCAAAATATCAGCACAGAGAAGAGAGGAGCAAGCTTGACTGGGTACCATGTCCAGCACAGCTTGTCGAAGAGCTCCTTCATGGTCATCTTGTCCCACTCTTCAGCATGAGGGGCCCTCCAAGGAGCATCCTGTGGAATCTGCATTGGACACACTCACCGTGAGACACTCCCACATTCCGCTCATTCAGCCAATCGCAGGCATGGCGATGTCACTATTCACTCAGCTCTGTTCAGTGCAACAGAACGAGCAGAAGAGACTCCGCTCTGTACCTCCATGCCCATTTCGTCCATTGTCCTCCACAGGTTGTTGTAGTCCATTAAGGCGAGGGGGTTCCACATGGGCGGGAACGGTCCCTTGAATGCGTACGACTTCCCCTAAAACAGAGGGGGCACAACGTCTTCACGGTTAAGGGTAATCTCTTGACACCACACGCTCCTCTTGACTTCATTTCAGCCGCAGCATATCAATGTCGATTTTGTTTTGTCAGAATAATTCGCTGTGATAGACGTCATAGCCCTGCGGAACTGCTGACTACAGCTGGCACGGGCATGGCCTGGATTTGATACCAGACCATGGGGCCCATCCACACACCAGGACACAAATACACATCCACACACCAGGTACGTAAATACAATTGACTAATTGATCGTTTTTCTTGAGTTTTCAAAGAGCATAATGGGTTCAAAATGTCCAGCTATACAATACCTGTGACCAGTCTGTTCTACTGAAACCTGAGCCCTGTGATATCCTGACCATGAGGATATCCACAGAGGCATGACCTCAAGCTGACACGCTTCTCACGTTTCTCCGACGCGCTGTCGGCTGGTGACTGGCCACAGGCTGCGATTGACCTATGACCTCACCCTCCCATGACCAATGTGATTTAAGCAAAGAAACTGGATTGTACTGTCACTGAGCACTTGTGCAAATCTGACTGAGCCATTGGGAAGGAATGGAGCTAGTCAGACCAGCATAGTTTTCAAACCTTTTTCTGAACAAAAAACTAAACAATACATACTAGGGTGCGTGAAAAACACATGAAGTTGTCACACGCGTTTGCTCCACTTAATGAGAAGACCTGGCAGTATAAAAATCAGTTCAATGTTTAGGGGTCATGTACAGTGAATTAATCATTAATAAATAGGGCCCCTAATAAATAGGGTTATTCATTCACTGTGCGCAACGTATCAGTATTGAACTGATACCTTGAACTGATATGTTGAACTGATATGCGAGCGAAGGCATGTTCATGTTTTTTTGACGCACCCTAATACACACATATCATTATGACAAAGCATTTATTAACATGTTAATAAATCCCCCCCAAAAATGATTTATTAACACGTATCACAACATGCGTATGAGCAAAAACAACTTGGGGCCGGCAGAAATTGTTCCCCATCATGAATATTCATTTTTATTCAAATCATTTTGCTTGGAGGTCGGACTAACCGACCTCCAAGCAAAATGACATGAATAATAATTGAATGTTCACAAAAGGGAAGATTTAGCGTTGTTTTTGCATGTGCCTACGTCGCACAGCATGTGTGATAAATCCTATTTTTGTAAACAGCACTGACACAATGATGTAACTGCGTTTATTGTCATTTAGTATTGCATAGTCTGGTACATATTTCAGCCAAGCCGTGGATAGCATTTAAATGTATGCAAGCTGTGGTTCCCTGTGGCTCAGTTGGTAGAGCACAGCGTTGGCAACGCTTAGGTTGTGGGTTCAATCCCCACTGGGGCCACATATACTGAAAATGTATGCATTCACTACTGTAAGTCGCTTTGGATAAAAGCGTCTGCTAAATGGCGTATATTATTAATCGTTGACATTCATCTGCCATGTAATACTTGAGAAAAAAGACAGTTTACCACACATTTGTTTTTCCATTCAGCATACAACCATTCAGCATAAAACATTTATTTGGATGGAACATTGTTAGTTTTGAAATCTGTCATCATTTAATAAAGATCTATTTAAAAAAGTAAAGTTATATAAATATATTGCCTTTAAATACTGCTCTTGCGGGGGTACTTTCAAATATGAAGAAAAATGAAGTGGATTTCATGGCTGCTATGCTGTAGTTACAATAGCAGAGCTGATGTAAGCCCCATCTCCACTTGATACTGAAAGACTCGATTAGTTGCATGCAAAGGGCAAACGAGATTGTGATCCTAGTTCTGAAAATAAATAAGCTGGCCAAAGCCAATCACAAGACTTTTATGTCGCTTCTGATTGATACAATGCGCGTAGGGAACGTGAGAAAGAAGAGCCGTATTAATTCTTCACCGACTGACGTGACATGGCGTTTACGACTTAAATCACCGTTTATTTCTTGCCAAACGTTCAGAGCAATGACTAGTTTTAAAGAGGTGCACCGAAATGATTTAAGGTAGAAATCATTTCGCAATCTCCGTCTCTTTGGGGAGGAATTGCGCAAAATATACGGGCTGCGCGCGGGCTTCAGCAGACTGTAAATTGCCGCGTGAGGACCCCCGGAGTGCTGCTTCGGTTCAGGCGTGAGAGGAGTACTTTAGCGGCACACTCTCGCTGCTGAGAGACACTAACAATGCATCTTCCTCAACGCGGGGAGTGCAAACGGGGACAAAGAGATAGGGGGGGGGGGGCGGGCACTCGTATTCACTCTAACAAAACAAAAAAACTACACTTAGCAGGGTACACAAAGAAGTTTGAGCAAGAAACTTGCATAAAGCAGGATTGTGCATGGAGCTGCAGTCTTCAGGAGGCCCAGGGCGGATTTGTCTGCAGCGCTCGCTCACTCGGAGGAGGGCCGAACAGCAGTGGCCCAAAAACAACCTGAGAACACATTGCGCCATACTCAATCCCCCCCCCCTGTGATAGAAATGCACCCTTTTACTGCACCCCTCCACGCTAGGCATACAGCCACAAGCTGCACGTAGCGGAATAGTATTCATTGGCTGGGCAAATATCCATCGCATAGGTTTTCACACGTTACTCATGTATATAGATTACATACTACTATTTGTTCAACCAATGGGGGTTTTATCCTTGCCACTGTCGTCCTAGGCTTGCTTTTGTGGCGATTTAGGCCAGGGTGTGCTGTAAAGCGTATTGTGACAAGAATGCTTTGCAAAATGCGTAATACAAACGAATTAGATTGGGTTTGATTTGATTAGCTTTGCCTGAAGTGATCACAGTGGGTTATGGGAGGGGTTGAGAGAAAAAACAACTGGCTGGAGATAATATGCTTCCCACTGACATTCACACCAGCCAGATGAAACACTGTGCTCGTTACACGCAGTGAACTCACTAGATGCAGTTGTTTTGACATGCAAAAACACTTTAATCCCGCATCTTAAGATGCATCAGGCTGCAATTCAATAAGGGGTGGGTCACAGAAAACACAGTGGGTATAAAAAGTATTCACTGCCTTTGGCATTTTTCACATTTAATTTTCTTACTTCATGGAAGAATCAAAATGGATTTAATTGGGATTCCTCACCACTGATCGACACAAACTACACTATAATGTCAAATGAAAAAAAAAACTCTAAAGGTTTTTGTTAATTCATTACCAATGCGTTACAATGGGTTAAGGGCACGATGGGTTAATTACAAATTAAGTGGGTCATGGCCTCAGGAAGTTTGGGAACTGTTCTTACTGCACCACACTGCTATCCCATGAGCACCGGGGGCAGCAGCTGGTGGCCTGATGACACAACTGCTGCCAGGACTGGAGGGGAAATGAGGTCCTGGGAGAAACTCTTTCACGTAGTTGGTGTGAACCAGGATTGGACAGTACACCGGCCCTATCCCCTCACTGCCCCACAGCATTTCCCTAAGGCTCATGGGGCACTTCAACACATTGTCACTTTAAAACAAGTCTCCCAAACCTAACTCCGCCTCCAAGATTCACCTGATTTATAGTTTGCTGAATGGAGAACTGGCCTTGGCCTTTAGAATAAGTGACAATTAAAGATGATTATATGTGCCGCCTGCTCGGACATGAACTCTAATTTTGGTTATGACACACTGCATATGCTTCTATGGCTTTGACAAAAGTACACAAATCAATCCAAGATAATGTGCGCCACATCTTTTCGTCTTCCTCGTCCCAGACAACTATATCAGTTATCCTACTGAGAAAAGGAAATGGATACACATGTACGTTAGTTTAGTTTAGCTTAGTTTAGCACTGTCACAAGATACACTATCCAATTATGGACAGATTTTATCGTAGCGAAAGCAAGTCTCTTAACCCATTCAGACCTAAAATGCCTGCTAAAAACGCCTATTAAAACCTAAGCAATTATTCTACACAACCTCTTAAAACCTGAGGGTTTTCTGGAAAAAATTTCAACAAAAAAGCCGACACCAACGTGACTTCATTTCCCCCACGTCTATTTCAGCGAATCACAGCGCATTTCATTAATCGTCGATTCACTCCAGGTCTTAATGGGATAACCACTTCATTGGACATGAAGAAATTGTCATTTCACTATGGCAAAGGTATTAAAGGGGGTAAAAGCTGATGATCTGATTGAAAATGAACCAAATCCTCATACCCATAGGTCATTTATTCTTCTTAAACCAACCTGCTTTACAACTGCCCCACATGTGCGCTATCGTCCTTTGTCTACTGTAAGGGCAAGGACATGCCTTAAGGCGCCTCTGCCCTGGATTAGCACTAATATCTGCACATTGCACTTTGATAACGAACCTACAGCCCTAAATGTCACAAGGCTGATCACTTTCCAGGGCAAGACATGACAAAATCTGTGCCATAGGTCAAGAAACAGCCAAGCCAGGCGCTGCACACAGTGATTCAGTAGATTTTTTTTATCAAGATGTGGTACAACCTCATTTCAGGTCATACAGTGCGTTCTGAGCCCATTCTAATGTTGTCACTGGCATGGTAGCGGTGTGAAGAACTTCTTATGTCATCTGAGCCCAACAGGGTTCTCATAACATGCTTTAATTAGCTATTAATTTGGCATTGGCAAGCCGTGCTCATGGAGATTATGTCACATAAGTACTCCACCAAATGGCACACTATAAATAGCACCCCTGACACGCTGTAATCATTTTCACTGGCCCCCAAATCAAACGTACACACATCGTTAGATTTTTTTGTCGATTCTTACATTTAAAATACGCTGTCTGCGTTTTGTGGAGTAGGGGCCTCAGCTCAGGGAACACTGAATCCCATCAGACACTCACAGGACTGTGATTCACAGCACCTAAAACATTCTATTATTCTATACTCTGATTCTATTCATCTGCTTCTTATCCTTGAATACAGTTAACACATGTACAGAATTTGTTATCTGGATTTAACAGTCAACAAAATTGATTATTTGCTTAAATCCATTACTCAAGGTAAAGAACCTAGATACCATTCACAAAACATGCAAATCAACAGTCTGGGTCCTACTCTTAGAAGGAGTATTTTAGCTTCATTTGTCCATTTCTGTGTTGAAAACATTTCCCCCCCAAAATTCTCAGCGCCACATGCATTATAATCCATCAACTAAATGCATTTAAAATCATTCACCAAATATTCAGTCGTGACTGAAGGCATCTTCCCTTTGCCTTTGCTAATGTTACTGAAAAGTGTATCAGAGTGTGATTGGGGATATGGAGAGATGACTGATCCCCCCCATATTGTCTGGTTACATTAATCCCCCTCCCCCCTGTCACTGTACTATCCACCCCCCCCCCCCTCCCCCCTGAACGTGGCTGGGTGCACTGACATGAATTCCTGTTCGAAAAGCAGACTCTCTCTGAAATAGGTCATGTCAATAATAGTACTCAGTGAGCCATGGTCTGAAAATAACCTGAAGGGTAAACTTTGTTGTGGAGCCCAGAAAGAAGCTCCCCCTACTCCCAGGGTCCCCAGCAGCATGACAGAGCCCAAACAGCAACTTCCTGGTTATGGAAAACAACAATAAATAAAACAACAATTTGAATAAACCATTCCCCCCCATGTGTGCCTTTGTAGATGTGGCTGCTAAGGGAAACTACATGTGCGTAGGTGTATATACACTGCCTTGCCAAAAAAGTCACCACCTGGATTTAACTAAGCAAATAGGTAAGAGCCTTCCATTGGATAATTACTGCAGTGATTAATATGTTTTAGTTGGCAACAAGTTATTTAACCCTAACTGATGCAGTGAGTAGCTTCTCATTTCTTAAACAATCATGTCGGAAGACATATCTTGTGGTCGTGGAAAAGATGTTAATCTGTTTCAGAAGGGTAAAATTATTGGCCTGCATCAAGCAAAGAAAACAGCTAAGGAGATTGCTGAAATGACTAAAATTGGGTTAAGAACTGTCCAACGCATTATTAAAACCTGGAAGGATAGTGGTGAACCATCATCTTCGAGGAAGAAATGTGGTCGGAAAAAAATCTTGAATGATGAAATGATGAAATCATATCGTAAAAAATCTACAGTAGAACTCACGGCTATGTTTAATAGTGAAAGTAAGAGCATTTCCACATGCACAATGCGAAGGGAACTCAAGGGATTGGGACTAAACAGCTGTGTAGCCTTAAGAAAACCACTTGTCAGTGAGGCTAATCGGAAAAAAAGGCTTCAATTTGCTAGGGAGCATAAAGATTGCACTCTGGAGCAATGAAAGAAGGTAATGTGGTCTGATGAGTCCAGATTTACCCTGTTCCAGAGTGATGGGCGCATCAGGGTAAGAAGAGAGGCGGATGAAGTGATGCACCCATCATGCCTAGTGCCTACCGTACAAGCCTGTGGGGGCAGTGTTATGATCTGGGGTTGCTGCAGTTAATCAGGTCTAGGTTCAGCAACGTTATGTGCCCAAAGAATCAGGTCAGCTGACTACCTGAATATACTGAATGACCAGGTTTTTCCATCAATGGATTTTTTTCTTCCCTGATGGCACAGGTATATTCCAAGATGACAATGCCACGATTCATCAGGCTCAAATTGTGAAAGAGTGGTTCAGGGATCATGAGACATCATTTTCACACATGGATTGGCCACCACAGAGTCCAGACCTTAACCCCATTGAGAATCTTTGGGATGTGCTGGAGAAGACTTTGCGCAGCGGTCCGACTCTCCCATCATCAATACATTACAGGCATTTAGCAGATCAATACAAGATCTTGGCAAAAAATATATGCAACTCTGGACGGAAATAAATGTTGTGACATTGCAGAAGCTTATCGAAATGATGCCACGGCAAATGCATGCTGTAATCAAAGCTAAAGGTGGTCCAACAAAATATTGTGTGACTTTTTTTTGGACGGGCAGTGTATGTGCATGAGAATGCGTGTGCGTGTATCAGCGTGTGTGTGTGTGTCTGTCTGTCTATGCTCATATGCACATTTGTGTCTGTGTGTGTGTGTGTGTGAACATGTATGTACATATGAGTATGTGTGTTTGTGCATACGTGCGTGCGTGTGTGCGCATGTGCATCCCAGACACAATGATGGAATGGACAAAACGCTGACGCATTCGTCAAAAAAGGCTGTGCATTACACAAATCAAATATGTTCAGATTAACAACAAAGATAGCAGGGCAGAGCAATATTAGAGGGAAGTCTGAGGCCAAATCCAATCGGGAGATGCAGCACGCCAGGGTTAAGGGCAGTCATGAGTCCCTGATAGATATGGAACATGGATATGGGTCGACAAGGAAACGGCTGCACGATTTTCCTCCTTTCTCTTCACCCACTCAGCAACGAGGAAGCCCCATTACGGTGTTCCTTCAGGGCACAGATTATCTCCCGACACAGGCCAACACACATGGCGCCAATGCCACAGACCCCATCCTGGTTCACCCTGGGGGGCCCTCTCTGGGAAACAGTCATTATCTGTTGCTCATTACCCATTTGTGTGCACATTCTCCTTATTGTTAAAATAATTGTTTTTTGTTTTCCTCTCTGACATGGAGACAACAGCCATGCCCCTTGAGTTACTGCAGTGTCGCCTATAGGGGTCGCAGGGCCCTGCCTGTGCTCACAGTGGGAGGCCGTCACCCAGGATGACCTGTCCGCTATGTTGAAATATAGGAGATTGTTGCTTTTCTGTGAAAGCTCACAGGCTCTGGAATGGTCTTTCCAATGGCACCTGGGCAGTATTGTAATTGGCAGTTTCGTGGTCGGCCATAAAGGTGTTTAGGGGGGGGGTGTCAATAAAAACATTCGGCGATGTTTTTCGTGTGTGATCATTTGTTTGCATTTTCATTCACCCGGACCATCTCTTAACTCAAACGCAAGGCGTTATGTGCTAGTTTGGTGACGTTATTAATAGGCACATATGGGCAAATAGGGCAGATATGCGATAAATCCCCCATCACACAATACGGATGTTCTGTTTGTGGATGCTTTGTATTTCACCTCACTCCGAGGCAAATCGTTCAATATAAGAACATAAGAATACATAATGATGAGAATGGGCCGTTCGGCCCATCTAGGCTCATCATGTCCTAATCTAAAGAGTATCTAGTACTACATCTAGCCTGGACTTGAATAGCCCAAGCGTTTCTGCCTCTACTACCTGACCTGGCAAGCTGTTCCAGGCATTGACAACTCTCTGTGTAAAGAAAAACTTCCTAATATCTGTGCGGAATTTGCCTTTAATAATTTCCACCTGTGGCCTCTTGTTCTGCTGACTATCTGAAATACAATCCGTATTCAACTAAGCAGTTCAAAGTATTTGAGCTTTGCACTTTGTTAGGAGTGGTTCAATGCACATCAATGAGAAAGACTGTCTCTACACTCATGTAATTGTCTATGATACAAGTTTTTAAAATAAATAAGCTATATGTATGTATGTATGTATGCATGTATGCGCATTGGTTTATGTTATGTTAAATATTAAATGTTCACTACTATGGGAGGAGGGACCTTACAACATGGAATAATAACGAATGAAAACGTATTGCTGATGCCTGTATTTTATATCCATAAAAGTTTGTACTTTATGTTAAATGCGTTAATAGTCTGAAACTAATAATTCTGAAACAACATTAATTGGCACAAGGTGATGATATTGCTGAGTGGGGGGTAATGGATAAAAAAGTTTTAATATATGTGGCTTTGATGAAAATTCACAAACTAAACTAAACTAAACTAAAGTGTATCTTTTCCTCTTCCTCCACCTATATCAATTTTCTACTAAGAAAATAAATTTTCACTGTAGGAAACGGATACATATGCATTTTAGTGTAGTTTAGTTGAGTATTTCTACATAATACCGTCCAATTGCATACTCCATTTTATCATTCTCTGTGCTTGTCCCTAAACTAATAAATAAATAAATTGTAGTGAAAGCAATTCTCGTAACGTGCTATTCGTATGCCACTGCGCTTGCTCTTCATTGTGCATCACGAAATTGCTATTTCACTATGCCAAAGGTATTAAAGGGAAAAAAGCTGATGAACTAAACCCTCACCACACCCATAGATTATTTATTCTTCTCAAACCAAACCTGTTGTACAACTGTGCCACAGGTGCGCTATCGTCTCTTGCCATGAAACTACCGCTCAGTAGACAGTGACACTCCTTTGGGTCTTTCACACTGAGAGCACAATCACGCAGTTGCCACATGCCACTCGTTGTTTTCAACGGAGGCTAAAGCGCACAAGAGCACAAGCTGAACATACAGCCAAAGTTCACATTTCTGCAACTCTGATATTCTGGCAATATCGACAAAAGTATTTCCTGCCAAAAAAGCTACTTGAATTTGAGTCTGACTCATTTTTTAAACTTGCTGTTAACTGCACGCAGAGCTTTTTAAGACTGAATTGCTCATTTTTTTGAATTTTTCATGTTTTTACAACGTTTTTATTTTTTGTGCGTTTCGACAGCAACCTGCCTTTTATTCTGTGGTATACCCTTTATGGTTCCGTGTAGCTCAGTAGGTAGAGCGCGGCGTTGATAACGCTTAGGTTGTGGGTTCAATTCCCACTGGGGCCACATATACTGAAAAATGTATGCATTCACTACTGTAAGTCGCTTTGGATAAAAGCGTCTGCTAAATGGCATATATTATATTATTACTCATTCTGTTTCGTGTTTCCTTTCTATTTTATTTACGCAACCGCTGCGTAAATAAAATGATTGTTAGTCATTGTCGCTGATGTGAGCCGGGCGGAGCGTGTTCCCCCTTACCTTCACATGGTGCACCAGCCTCTCCTGCTCGTTCACCTTGTACGTCGCCACCCCGAACTCCTTGGCCAGCCGCAGGATGCGGTTCTGGGTGGGCCCGATGTAGGCTCCGCCCAGGTCCACATACTTTGTCTCCTTATTCTGGTGTTGGACAGAGAGAGGGAGAGCCAATCAGGGGGAGAAGACTCACGGACCCCTGACCAGACTGGGGCAGCCAGGATTTGATTCTGGAACGGGTTATTCATGTGTGAGCATTTTTCTGTGAAATTCTGATATTTCTAAATATAGAGCAGGGGTAGACAGCCCCTGGTCCTGGAGTGGCAGAGATGTTTCTGTTTTTTGTTCAGTCCAATTCCAATTCAGTCAATTCGGGAAATTAATTGATATTAATAAAGTCCAATGAGGATTTAGTGGGGTGTTTTTCACATTTATTTCAGATTTTTCCATTTTTTCCCAATTTTGTGGCCAAATATAGTATCATTATATCCAATTATATGTCAACTAACCCTTTCCCTCATACTACGAGTTCGCCGCCTGGAACTCTGGGACCGGCAGTGACAAAGGCTAACTGAACCGCTTCCTCCCCCTCACTCTGGGGCGGTCAGCCAATTTCCGCCCCCAAGCCGGACTCTCCGCCAGAGCTGCAGTGGGCAATCTGCATTTATAACAACTGCCTTTACCGATCGCACCACCACCATCTGTTATCTGTCTCTGTACTGCCCCCCTTCAGACAACCGTCTGTAGGCAGCCAGTTGATAGGAGCAATAAACTATCTGGCGCCATGTCAGTCCTGCGCCTATGGTCATTTCATGGATCCATGTTTCTCCACCTCGCTGCAGGGAAAACATTTTTAAACGAGGGATACTTTCCTGACTTGACCGAACTGGAATAGAACTGGCTGCAACTCTGGTGTTTAAGCAGTTGTGCTAGAGACAGGAAGTGCGGGGATGGGTGTTTCAGCGGGTTGGTGGCTGAGTGGTTGCTCGGTGACAGGTATCTTACCCGTACGGTGAAGGTTCTCCCACCTACACGGTTCCGGGCCTCCAGAACCACAGGACTCAGGCCCGACTCAACCAGCAGCTTGGCGGCAGACAGCCCTGTCACAGAGACAAAGCGGAAAGTGTTAGGGAGGCTGTGGGTGGAACATTACCGCCACTGTCACAAACGGGGCCGCGTAGTCAGCATGAACCACACTGTCTGCTGTCTGTGATGGGTGTACTGTAAACGGCATGTCTCAGATCTAGAATGATCCTGTGTGAAATATGAGGCGAGCATTGTTGTAGCCTAATTGATTAACGAGGGCCAACACTGTGAAATCCAACACAGCTGTGATACTGAGCATTTTTATGGTAGCTGTAATATCCATATTGTTGTTGTTATCCTGGAGATATAGAATCGCAGAATAAATATAATTCTGACTACTTTAAAAATGCCATGAGTTTAAGGAGGGGATTTGGCTCTCTGATTGGAACGTGACTGATGTTTCCTGTGTATGTTCTGCTGTGTCAGGGTCTTGTGTTTTCCCATCGCCCCCCCTCCTCCTATGATGTATCTGTGAGACATCTGTTTTCCCTACTCTCTGCTGTCTCTCATCTGTTGCCTCTCTGTGCTGCCCCCCTATGGACAACAGTCTTCAGGCAGCCAGTTGATTGGAGCAATAAACCAATCATCTGGTGCCTTGTCAGTCCGGTGCCTTTGGTCACTTGGTGGATCCATGTGTTTCTCCCCCTCGCTGGAGGGACAATTGTCATACACCCATATATAGTATCTTTACCATCTGTAATACAAATGTCTACACTCTGTGCCACCTTTTGAGACATCCATGTCGATGGCCCTGTTGTGTAAGCAGGAAACTCTGTTTGTTGTCCATGTATGGCTGTATTCAGACGTGGAATGTGGTCATCTGGAAAAACAGACTGGCCAGTCAGACTATTATTTGGGAACTTTGTTTTACGGGGGCAGGGATCTGAAACACGCAGCGGCTCTGGGCACTTAAGGGGAGAGAGAAGAATTGTTCGGGGGACTCTTGCATGCGGTTCCCTGGCACCCGTCATGTACTGTACATCTGTCTGTCTTTGTCAGTGTTTCAGTAGCTTTGTCTTGTTTGTTGTGTTTTGCTGTTCTTGACCATTATTAATTAAAGGCATCTGGTCACATGTCACGTGGTACCAAACTTAAATCCTTACAGTTATTGCAATATCCCTTAAAGTTACCAGCCTGTTTTGTGCTTGAGCAGTTTTTCGAAGAGAGGGCAACGAGCCAACTGGGTAGAAATGGAGACTTGATGAGTTGACTATTTTAGAGGGATCTTTTATGATGATGCATTACATCCAGACAAAAGATAAGAATGCAACCTAATATTAACCTAGACTAATATTCTAACCTTGAACCATGCAATACCACGTCGAAACATTGGAGGTTAAAGGTTCACTCTTCTTTCCACTGACCTATCAATGAATTGCACTGGCAGGCAGTAAAGCGTTACAGCACAATGAGACCCAGGTCATGAGAGGTAAGACCTGCTATAAAAGCCTTCCAGCACCGGTAGATGAAAAGCGCTTCACATACGTATAACATTTACCATCATCATTTTTTATTATTCCTCTCTTTTGTAATTGGGCTGGTGTGGCGCAGACCTGGGTCAAATGATTTCACATACTTTAACCCTTTAGACAGCAGGAACATTCCCTGCGGATTACTCGAAGAAACATCAATTTTCACCAATATTCAGAATTTTTCTTCCACAAGATTGTACGTGTCAGTTAGCGACATGCTTCCTTGAAGATCCTCAGGTGTTTTCAAATTCTAATTTTACCAGCATTTAAACAGTTAAAGCATTTCATGTAATTATTTGCCCCAATGACTGTACTGCAACTAGCCTGGACTGCAACTAGCCTGAAGAATTAGGAGAGCTAGAGTACATGGAGCTCTGTAGCTAGTGCATTTAACGAACAGGACAGGAAGTGGCGTCCATTTTGACAACGATGCCATCCTGTGAGACTGCACGTTTAATGGCCTCTGAGGAGGGGGTTGTAGACATCGAGCCCTCAGGTTGTTCTTGTCCTGTTCAATAAATGCACCCATCTCAGAGAAAGGCAAACGTTACCGCGATCTGGAGAGTTAAAGTATTCAGCACACGTAGGTCTGGTGTGGTGTGTGCAGGGGGCAAGGGTGGCACGTTGGGTGTATGTACTGGGTGGGTAAACTCACTACACTCCGCTCAACCCAGGGCTCCTTCACTAGGGAGCGCCTGCAGAGAAAAACTCTTCATCTATATCCTCGGAGGTACACATAAACGCTCAAGCACATTCAAACGTTTTTATTTGGTGCAAAAATCCACTACCTGCTTCCCTTGAAAAAAGGCCCAGTCGAACCATCGGGCAGGCTTGTTATAGCGTTTGATATCAATAAAGTACATTTCAAAGTAGATAAGAAGCCTATTTTTTTTTGCATGTGCACCCTACTTTGTTTGGTTCACCGTGTCTCTCAGTACTTTTGTGGTAAGCACTCCAGCTTGTTTTTCCTTCCTTTTTGCTTGGAACAGGAACTCTCACTCTCTTTAGTGCAGATGAAAACACAGAGAGCGCTAAGGAAATGGAGGATTTCCTACAATCACTGAAGGCTTTGTGATTTCACGCGGTGCTCTGTTCCAGGGTGTCCCCGTCCTCCCTCCGTTTAGTGTGTCAGTACGCATTTGTAGACATGCCCGAGCTCCACCCGCTATGTCGTCTGAGACGTTAGCGGCATTTCCATGCAAATATATGCAATTGGTGTGCGCGGCGGCTAATGCTAACGCATGGGAACCCATCCGTGGTCGTTTGTTTAGCACAACAGAGAGCCAGTTCCCCCAGTGGGGAGAAAGACAATCTGGCTGCGGGAACATCTCTTCCCTAGAAACAGACAGAGTGAAAAACAGGTAAAACAGAGGAGAACAGCTGCATTCTCCCTGCTGCCCCCCCCCCTCACCACCACACTTCTTCTGGGTTCTTCCTAGGCCTGGAGTCAGAAGCCAAAGCGTTTCTTTCCTACTGACCTCAGTACAGTGCATGTTTAACCACAAAAGGAGGAAGTTTACTCTAAGGTGGAATGCTCATTAGGACAAAATGCGAACGCAACATTTTTGTGTGACATTCTGAAGATTAGGTGATTTCCCTTCTGCACCCCCTGTACTTTTGACCACTCCCTGGCGTAAAGGAAAACGTTTTTTTCTTTTATTTTCCCACCCCCACCCCTCCCTTTTACATTATATAACGCGTCGCCCCCTTTGCTTTTAAGATAAACAATCAATGCCTAATAAGGGACTGCTGTTGGACATGAGCTGTGGCCATGAACGCACATGCACGACGCATCGGGAACTGCTTCAGCACTGCATCCATGTTTAACTGCACTTGTCCCTAACAAATAAACGAATAAATAAATGAATGAATCAGAAGAGCGTCGCCAGTGTCCGTGTTCCTGAAGCGCAGACGGGAGCTGCAGAAGCGCGACGTACGAACGAGCACCAGACGGCGGCAGCAGCAGCATGGCGGCTCTCCGCAAGGCTCCCCGGGGGGCAGGCAGTGTCCCTGTCCTGGCCCCGGCCCTAATTCAATAAGACATCGCATTTCACACCGGCGCTCACAATTACCGCCCGCGCTCGTCATTATCTAAAGCCATCGCAGCAACCCTCTGACACGCTGACTCCCGGGATAGCCCGTGGAAGGGTCCGGAAACCTCCGCCCCCCCCCTCCCCTTATCATTAGACATCATCACAACATGGTCACAGCTATGCTCAAATGGCAACACGGGCATTGCTTACTGATGAGGTTGTCGCCTGTACCTAGGCCTTTTCTGACCAGCCACAGAGATCAGAGATGGAAGAGAACGGCAAAGATGTGTACTATAGCATATTACATTTACATTCCAGTCATTAAGATGCTCTTACCCAGAGCGATTCAGACACAGCTTACATTTTTATGTGCCATCCATTTATACAGCTGGAGATTTACCGAAGCAATTCGGGTTAAGCATCTTGCTCAAGGGTACAGCAGTGCCCCGCCTGGGAATCAAACCTGCAAACCTCTGAGCACAGTTCCCAAAGCATTATACTACACTGCCTCCTTCTATTACAACGAATAACGCAACGTTCGAGAAACGCAACCATTAACACTTCAGTTAATGAGGCGCTTTCCTTAACGCTGAAAGTCACGGCAGAATGCGAGACAACCGAGAAAAAAACGCTGTCTCGTTTTCCTCTCTCTAAAAAGTCCATTAAGCATTGGAGCACAGACCAAGCGGCAGTCTTTTTGCACAGGATAGCGGAAGGACTGTGGGAACCTGTCACGCATGGTGATAAAAGAGGACGAGAGAGGCAGCTCTGGGCTTCGTCAGGCAGGTGCGGACGACAGGCAGCATCCGACCGACCGGCGCGACTCTCCGCGCGAGTCCGGAAATGGCACGCCGCGGTGTTCTGACTGACAGCTTTGGGTCTCTTCCCCCCCACATCCAGCTCAGAGAAAAAGCACCCCTGGCACAGCCTGCCCTATCAGTCTGCCAGCGTGAGGGTGAAGGCACTATTTCATTTGCAGTTTGAGAAAGGAGGGCCGTATTAATAGAGGCTTTTTTAAGGAAGGCACGGAAATGGCAATGCCCGGTAATGGAATACCGATTTTGTCTCCAGAGGTGTGGCATTTGCATCTGCAGCGTATCACATTTGTATGCCAGAGCATATTATGACAGCTGAGGACGTGGGATCTCAGCTGGAATGTTAGAATACCTACAAACACAGCACTTTTTTTTCCATTGCGGACACACACTTCTATACACGGAGCGAGCCTTCGCACGCTGGCCAATAAGAGAGCGCCAGACACTTCTGCCAGTAAAAGTGCCCGACGACAGACGGTGCCCGACCTTTCGTCTGGAGGCCGCATCTGTACAAACCTCTGCGAGTCCAAAGTCATTTCAGAATCTCTCCGATTTGGGCCCGTACCAGGACAAAGCTGGTATGCTTCACAATCCTCCATTGTTCCTCTTGCGTTAGCATCTCTTTAATCTCTTGGCACGGCTGCCAGCTCCAACAGATTGAGCTTGGGTCTCACGCCATTTAGCCATTTGTTGTTTCTCGCTCATTGTAATCGAAATGCTGTTTCTGTTTGATTAGGGACAATACATGTCCAGGATGTTGTAAACATGTCAGCGATAATGTTAGCATCATAAGTAAAACGTAATTCTGAGATGAAAATACGCACAGGAGTAGCTCATAATCGAACCCCCTGTCGGAACAGCGAGTTTGAATAGTTTGAATAGAAATGGTCTATTCCGTGAATCCAGTAGCCTTAACAGTCAAATGCCCTTGTTTAAAGTTCAGCACTCTGAATACTGAACACAAGTGGTATTACGTGTTAAATACCCCCTCACTTATCCTTCATGGAAAATATATTTATTTTATTTAATATAATAATTACTACACAGGATACCAATTATCAATTAAATCACAGAATTCGTGGATCAACCTTCATCAAAATATACAACTCACAATTCAATTAAAATGAACAGCTGGTTTATTAAACAAAACGATCTCGTTCCACTGTTTAAAAGAAAGTTTTCAAAAGCAATATATGGGAATATATAATTTATACACTACCGTTCAAAAGTTTGGGGTCACCTGCTGGAAACTAGGTTTATCTCATAATTGACAATGCTTTACACCGTATACATTTCTGTAAATACTTTAAAATGACAAAAAAACACATGTAACAATGAACAAAATGAACATCAAAGAAATGCTCAAGAAAATTATATTGAAAATTGAATCTTGGATTCCTCAAAATAGTCACCCTTTGGCGTGAGAATAGCCTCACAAACAGTGGCCATTCGGTTAATAAGTTTTAGCAGGAAATCACCCGACATGTTTTCCCAGCTATCCTGCAGCAATTCCCAGAGAAACTTGTGGGTTGCTTTGCTTTGACTCTTCCTTTCCAGTTTGTCCCATACAAGTTCTATGGGATTGAGGTCTGGACACTGGGCAGGCCAGGTCTTTAGTTTGAGTTGTTGTTCACATTCCTCCTTCACCAGATAGTTCTTGCACAACTTCAAGGTGTGTTTCGGGTCGTTATCTTGCTGAAGAATGAAGGAGTGCCCAATTAGCCATAGTCCAGATGGAAGGTGACCCCAAACTTTTGAACGGTAGTGTACAATCCAGATGTGGAGATCAAAACACTAAATGTAGTAATTGTGCTGTCCTTACTACATTTTTACATTTTTAGGCATTTAGCAGACGCTCTTATCCAGAGCGACTTACAGTTTACATTTCTTTACATACAATCCGTTTATACAGCTGGATATTTTACTGAAGCAATTCAGGTTAAGCACCTTGCTCAAGGGTACAACGGCAGTGCTCCACCTGGGAATTGAACCAGTGACCTCTAAGACGCAAGCTCAGTTCCCTAACCATTACACTACACTGCCGCCTACAAGAGAATCACTACACGAGAACTTGCTTTTGCGTAAATCGACAGAGGTTAAATCATATATCCTTTGCATGTTGTCATGGAGTTTTTAAAGCCAGAAAACTGCATGACAACACACAAAGCATATATATTTTTCGTAGCACTGGAAGGACACTGTGCTCTTTAAATGCAGTGAAACACAGACCCTTTGTCATGCAAAAGAACTGCTGTCGGTGTCTTCAGTGTGTATGGGGTACTGTTGAGCAAATCCTTCAAACGATCAAAAGGGATTTAATCCCGGGAGGATGGTTTTATATTCTCAGCTCCAAACCCCACCCCTGTGGTCTATAACATGAATGCAGGAGAAGTGACCCCAGCTCCAGTGTGCTAAAGCGGTCCTTTAAATACTTTTCACCCTGCGCGGGATTTGCACGTATCTGCATCAGCCATGAAGGCCTCCTCAAAACCAATTGCCGTACCGCTGGTTTCTTCCAACAAACTCCCCCCTAGATCAAAGAGCCTCACTGACAGCAATAATATCTCTATATCCATGCTCTGTTGTACTCTTCTCTCGTTTTTTCCTCTTTCTCGCCCTCTCCATCTTTCTCTTGCTCTCTCTCTCTCTGTCTCCCTCTCTTTCTCCATTTCCAGATCTTCGCTCAGCTAGGCACCTTAAGGCTACACCTGACCTGATTGCATTTATTTATTTATTTTCTTTCAAATTTTCATAGAAATCTTGCATTCTACTCCATTCCCAGTCACAACACACAAATGTTAAATGTTATATTATATCCATTGTCATTAAGTGGAAACATTTAATTGTCTTTCATCGTGTTCATTTGTAAGCCAAAAAATAAAATCTATTCAAAACTAGAGCAGAGTAGACAAAAAGGCTATATGACCAATGTTCATATTTATGGTTATACTATTTAAGGGCCTATTTGTGCTGTTATAAAACACAAAAAACACATTGCTGCCTGGTAATTAAGAATTGTTTTAAAAATATGCTTCTACTACTACTTAATGGCATGTTCAGATTTTTGTGTTGGTTTAATGTTAGGTTTGTAATTTATATTTAGTCTAAAAAGTGTTGGTTTAATGTCAGGATTGTCATTGAGATGCCTATTAATGTGTGGTCATTTCCTGAACAGTGATATCCTAAAATCCCCAAATTGAACTCGTATTACCTGTTGATTTCGGTAACTTTCAAATATTACGTTTCAATATACAAATATTCATAAACATTTATTAGGTGTTTATACAGCAGTATAAACAATCCTTCATAATATAATAATTAATTAATAATTGTATTATATGACCCTAGTGGTAACATGTAATTGTTGAAAAAATAGTCAACCCTCATCGCCTGTGTTCCCAACTAAACCAGTTGAACTGAACCCGTGGTTCTGTTGGCTGCATACATACGCTGGAAGCAGCAAACACAAGTCACTTTTACACAAAAACCCAGCGTCTACCTGGGATTTGAACCCCTGTTCATTTCCACTTCTTCCCCGTTTATACCAGACCGTGAACCCAGAAATGTCCTGTGGTCCCGTTGTTTACACAAGACACCCTCCCCAATCCCAGGTTTGCAAGTAAGTCATGTCACATGTCTGCAAACTACTTCCTCTAAACAAATGTGAAGAGGTTTGCAGCGTTTACACTGCAATTAATATATTTACTGAAGGCGGACCAAGGAAAACCCGGGTTCCCAGCCCTGTCTAAGAGGGACAACAGAATCTGTGGGATTTGAGGGGATGGGGAGGCCAGAGTCTCACAGCCCTGACAATTTCACCACACATACCAAAGCTGCACATTACAGCAGCAATCAGCATGAGACAAATAGCTGTACATGGTCAGCAAGGCAGGCTAATTAAAAGCCCCTGTCGCACTCAACAAGCGGAGGCTGCCAGCAGAGCACAGGATTGGGGACTGTGGCGGTTTCTGTGGCAACCGCACACAAGAAGATGTGGCCACTGGGTTGAAGGGAATTCAACAATTGCCGTCTAATTGCCTTTCATCTGCTCACTGAAAGAAATATATATATATATAGCCATCTTTAAAAGAACTGACATACAAAGACACAACCTGCTCAGATTCCTGGACTGGATTAAATATTGTGCGGTAGAAGGACAAGGACAAGGACAAGGACACACACACACACACACAGACACACAGACACACAGACACACACACACACACACACACACACACACACACACACACACACACACACACACACACACACAAATCAAATCCGAAAAACAATACATCAGGCGGCTTGTTTTTTCTTCCGCCTCTTATGGTGACTGCGGTGTCAGTGTTTCTGCTAGAGCAGGCGTGTCACATTCATTCCATCGAGGGCCGAGCGTATGCAGGTTTTTGTTGTAACCAATGCACTACACCGGGTGATTTTAATTAGTTCCCCTCCTTGGTTGAAGAAGTGAGTGAATTAGTGAAATCACCTGGTGCACCTTTGCTTCGGGACCACATCAAACCACCCTGCGATGGTTTACTTTCATACAACTGCAAAGCCTGCCATGGTTTATTCCTTACACACAGAATACCACCGTGAAACTCTGCTCAGCTCAGAATGCTGGGTCTTATAGACAAGGATTTAACCACACAGGCAGGACATGCAATTACTCTTTCGGAGAGCACTGCAACTGGTGTGCTGATCTCACAGATTGCTTTGTTTTCTTTAACAGGTTTAGCCCAAGCTGATCTGATGATGATCCCTGACCAGATGCTTCTGGAACACACCGGGCTCAAACCCCTCGCTGAACAAGTCCTACAGGTTTCATCTTGGCCATCAGCTTACGAAGAAGCAGGTACACTACAAGCTCAAAATGAAAAAACAAACAAACAGCCACGTAACGATCAACGATAATGGATCTTTTTTTGTTGCGTAGATTGTGATGTTTCGCCTGCTCCTGGAATGACAGAGGAGGAAGGCTGAGCAAAAACAAACAAACAGGTGGAACAGAAAGAATGTCTCAAATCCAGGGTGAGGTGACTTCTGTGGCTTCGTATCAATGGCTACATTTCATGTATCTATATCATGGATAACCCATACCTCATCGTCACACAGTTGGGATATTTATGACTTAGTTATGACCATTTCTTGCTTTGGTTCCCCCACCCCCTAAAAACGGTCATTATAATAGAGTTTTAACCCAAGACGGCCCCATTTGACCTGCCATAGTTTACCTCGGCATGTACTCGGCCACAGAAAGACAGCGACTGGGCTCTGGATTCAAGTGCAATGAGCGCCGCAAATGACGAGTCCTACCAAGGCGAGCAAGCTTTCGCACCTCTCCGCTGGTGTTTTGCGCTTATTCGCTTCAAAAACAATCTCAATTTACACAATGTAAATGAGCAACTGCTGGCTTCCGCCTCCTAACAGCCTCCCGGGCTGGGCCAGCGCTTCTCGTCCCTGTGTTGACGTTCACACCGGCTGAGATCTCGCTAATTAGGTTCGTTAAAGTGGTTAGCTCAATACTGTTTGCTCTAACAGAACGATGCAACTAAAAGATGTTCCTGTATGTTATTCATCTTCGATTGAGCCCCTTAAAACAACTCAGCGATGCAGTGCAGATGGGTCTCGGGCTTCGTTTGTAAAGACTAATTAGTGTAGCGGTTCGTACTGTACCTTGTTTTCACACTGATGGAACGAGTGATCAGTAGCTAAAGCAAAAATGAGTCGGGGGCTTCCTGGCTTGGATTGATGACTACTGCAATAATCATTACGGTTAGGTTGACTCTTTCTCCTTGGGCCTTTTCAGCAGGCTACCATGAGCCCACATGAGTAAGACTACTAGACTGTGCAGATGATCTTTTCACGGAACGTAGGGTCTCGGGCAACAGCACAGGTGAAAACGGAGGTGGTTTTGCTGCAAGTCATAGTTCATACCTAAGAATTTGTAATACGGGCAGACGTTGATAGAAAATGCTACTCAAAAAAATCTACTCTTTTCTTCCCCCTCAAAGCAGCGACCGTTGCTGATGGAGAGGAGGTTGTGGGGTGAGCATCAGATTCTCACTTCTCCTTCTCCCTCCCCCTTGTTTTTTAACACTCCGTCAGCACTGCAAGCTGCATTGAGTTACAACACACTGCAGGATAGACAAATACATAGCACATGATACTGAATTGATCAGCTGGGAATCGAGGAAGCTACTGGTGCCACAAGCGGATTGGTGTAGCCTCTTAGCTGTAGTCTCGTGAGGCCAGACATTTCCCGATATTTCATCTGGGGACTGCTGTTTTACGGTCAGACTCTATGGCATTCCCCACGAATCCTAACAAGCCAATTCCCATCAATTTGCAAGCCTACACCCCTCCCTTGCTTTCAAGAACACACACCACAAATTAGGCAACCAGTGTGTCGAAACATGGGCAGAGCTTTTTACAAATGAAAATTGATATTTCTGGAAAAACATGTGACGCCCCAACTTTGAGCTCCGCCCTCAGAAACATTGGATTGGTTCTGAAAGTGAGGGTTTCTTTCTCCTCTCTCATTGTTTCCACCCAACTGATGCTCAGCCCTAGCTATGCTTGTCCCCAGTCTATCTGTGTAAGATAACTGAGAATCATCCCTCTCCTATGGTTGACTGCGTTAAATGTGGACATTAACCCTTAGGAGTCGCTGATCACGCCGGCGTGATCAAATCAGTAACTGGTTCAAGTCACTTTGAGCATTGCCGTCAACTTCACACAAAAGTGCTGGCTTGAAACCCCATGCTAGTTTTTTGAATGATGTTGAAAGACCAAGTAAAAATTGAGATATTATCATTTTAATTTGATATAAAAATTATATTTACACATGCGTAAAAGCGCATACAGTATGTGAGGCAGGCGTTGCATTTGTTTGAATATCTTCAGCGTTTTTTTTCCATATTATGAAACGGAAAAAAAAATGCCTAGCTGGTTTTTGGAGTTGGAGTTGGAGTTTTTGTGGAGAAATGAGGCAAGTTGAGCCTTGTGTGAGGTGAATGCTAAATGTACCACAAACCTTGCTTTTGTACGTCGAGGATGACAAACTTGAAGAAATTATTGGTAAGGAGTCTGACATCGAGAGTGATGCTGACGACGAAATTGACGACCCGTCTTTTGTCCTCGACAACGAGACAAAATAGCCCAAGACCTCTAAGGGCTACAGATTATCTTTTCAATTTTAGATAGAGGACAGTGTGGCGGGAGAGAGGTCCACAGCTGCTTCATTTACATCATAAATCAAAACTGGTTCTGTTCTGTTCACAGGTTCATGCATTGTGGGTAAATACAGGGAGCAGAAAGCACACTGGCATCCAAAGAGCAGTCTAACAATCGACCTGATAGTAGATAATCACAAATGTTTGTTTAGCTGGAATGATCCAGGGGGAATTCTCACACCCCGTCTATTCAAAACATGAAGTATTTGAAAAGGGAAATTAACTGCACTTTCATCTCTTGAGGGGCCAGTCATCAGATATGTATACTGGCTCCATCAAAGCGTTCAATTTCATTCAACACTGTCAATCACTAAAGGTCTGAATCTCCATGCTTAGACACTATGGTAACGGTGAAACGGCCATGTTCTCTTCTTCCAAGTTATTACGGTAGAACCCCGGAGAACCAAACAGTTTGGGAATGGAGGTCATTCTGATCTCGGAAATATTTGTAACTTTGAAAGTGATGTTGAAATACACACATTTTAAGATCATTTACATTATTGCAGCCAAATTCTTTTTAAATAGACTATGCTTGTGAAATGTACTACTCTGACGCAATGATAGCACAACCCAGCCGCTGGACTGCAGCTGGAAGAGCACTCTTCGGAGGAGAATGCATGTTTGTCTGCACCCTCTCGAACTGGCAGAGGACATTGCAGTGAAGATAGGGGCCTACGAATACGATTGGGCCTTGCAAATTTGGAAAAAAGACAGATGGGGTACAATAAACCGTTAACGATGAACACCTTGACTACGGCTCACTGTCATACTGTGGGCGTGTGTTGGGTAACAGTGGCGTGAATCATATTAACTGCATAAACATACTCTAAACAAGGAGGGTCTGCTCATTGCAAGCATTCTGACATGTCTGGGAGTGCTGGAGTGTTTGTTCTGGCTCTCTTCCCTGACCGACAATACCAGCAGAGCTCTTTTCCGAGAGCAAGGAGCTACACGAAGAAACGTGACTGAGTCTCAACAGCCAGCTATGAAATGGCCAGGTTTTCAGATTCACAAACAGTCAAACTCTAATGACACAAGCCACACCCGGACACTGGACCTGAATGATATTCTGATCGATCAAGAGGTGAAATGTATTTGTCAGCCTATCAGGCTATCCAAGAAACTAAAATAATCAAATCTTTCAAGTGTTTGTTTTCACACGGGCGCAATGATAAGGAACGCGTCTAAAATATTTCTACACCACTCCGATTGGATGAAGAAAACCGAAAGGGACTCAAAAACGTATTGTGCATTTCAGTGTTGTGATTTCCTTTCTTGTTTCAATTTGCATTCTGCAGCTGGTTACTGAAAAAACCTTACGGTGGCTTTGAAGCCGTCCTCGTCGAGGTTCAGATTAGGCGGAATCGTGAAGGGACTGACAAATTACTCCGCATAACACTGTCATCCTATTGCTCGGCAATCATCCTTTGCCTGGTTATCCTGTGCAGATACGTGAGTAGTGACACGTAACTGAATGGAAATCGGCTCCGGCTGGTATGGCCCCCCTCTCGTTCCATCCGACTTCCGCAGACCCCATGGGGTGCGTCATGGCAACGCAGAAGACTGAGGGATTAACCCCCCCCCCAGTTTGCCACCGGCGTTGTTATTTGCGGAGCGCAATGTTTGACGACGGGATGTCAGCGCTGTTTAGTGCTTCCGAAGTAGAGCTGCTCTTGCGGGGGGCTATAGCCGGCTGGCTAGCGTAACGGGAGTGAGCCCTGCTTTGAACCACAGGCCCTCGCCGGCCGCTCCACACAACAAGAGATACAATTAGCCCACTGAGCTAAAGACCAGCCATGGGAACTAATGTCAGCCTGTAGTGGACGTTCACGTGCCAGCTCACGTCTCTGAACGCTACACTAGCAGGTAGCTATTGCACGCACAGGAGTCAGGGGTCATTGTAGGTCATGTTGTTGGGCGATATCTCTGTAATCTCCCACATTACATAATTTTTACAAGCAAATTACGAAACCTCTGTCCTGGTGTTAATGAGGGGCATACATGAGACAGGTGCAAATGCAAACACAGAACATTTGGCCCACGCCCTCTCTGAGATGATGGCAGGCAGAGACGTATTGGGCCGTCACCTCTATTGCAGTAGTAACTTCAACAAGAAAAATTTATCATTTCTCTGGGTCTGGTAGGTCTTGATATGGATTCATTAGGGCAGAGCATTTGGGGAAATATTTGTCACTGATGAGGAGGCACTTGGGGCAGGTAAGAAGAAAGTGGACCTCTGTCTCCACCTCTGCCAGGGTGCAGTGATCACACAGCCATCCAGATATTTTTGTGGCAGCCTGTTTTGATGGAAAACCTGTGGTCACTGAGTCTGTGCATCATTAATGTGCACCTTTGTTGTGAGTCTTTTATTCTGACAAGATATTCTGCCAGGGAGTAGACTCAGTTTAGAGTCTCGTAGATTTCTCATTTATTGTTGGATTTTGTTTCTTCAAGCCAATCATCAATGTATGCATTTTTATTTTTAAGGACATTTATTTTCATGTTGCTGGTCTAATTTTGTCTTGTAGGCTGTGTTGATTGTGTTTCATGGCCATTTATCCCTGGGGGTCTTTCTCTGGGCAGAGTTGGTTGGCTTACAGTGCCTTGTGTGGGTGTAGGCAGTGTGGGTCAGCCTGGTTTAGATGAACCCAGAATTGCATTGCTCTATTTTTAATAGGGAGCAAAGGGAGAATATAACTAATTCGGTCGTACATACTGTACATTATTAATACGTTAATAATATATTAATATAAACGTTAATATGTAACACAATTTTGCAGAAGTGTAGGTGGAATTATTAAATTAGATTTTTATCTCATAATCTGGCGTTTAATAGAGGGCCCCATATTTCACATCCATAGAAGAGGAGGCTGGATAATACTATCAAATAATTTCAGCCAGATCTTTATGGGGGTTGAATCTAGAGATTGTTTTTTGACTGAGTAGCAGATGCAGTTGCAGCATCTCTCTCTCCTCTCTCTCTCTCTTCAATTCAATTCAAAAAATGTTTTATTGGCATAACATATTTGAATGGGAAGAAGGGTTTCTTACCCTACACGTATTTTCACACTCACCCCATCTCTCTCTCCATCTCTCTCTCTCTCTCTCTCCCTCTCACATCTTTCTCTCCTCCTCTCTCTCTCTCTCTCTGGATATGGGTCTTAATTAAAACCAGCAGGTCCTTAATCTCCATTGAAGGGTGCAGCTGGGGTGAGAGTAACTAGGGAAATGTGCATTTCTGTTGGAACTCAAGAGGACGGCAAGCGAAGAGGAACTAGTTTCAACAAAAAAAAATGCATTCATGTAACATGATGGGATTTTAGCATCGTACTGGAGCTTTTTCTCTTCGCATTCAAAATGTTTAACGCCTCTAAATGAATTCTGGGGCACCGTAACGAAGTGTACGTTTTCAAACGATGCTCTGGCCCCACCCCAGAAGAGGGATTGCATTTTTACTATTGACATATTTCAGATTGCCCCCTTCACTACAGAAAACAATATGATTAGTGTAACATTATTTTACCTGAAGACACTTTGATTATTACAAATGATTTCTATATGTATCCAGCTGTTCATACGCAGTAGTGTTATCAGGTGCTGTAATCTGTGAGTGACTCTGGAGTAGAGAATCTGCTAAATGAACAACTGTACTTGTGTGAGGTAACGTGAGGCAACTGCCTGCTGCTTCAGTACAGTAGTAAAGTGGTGACCCCACTGCCAGCTACAGGCGTGCGTGTATGTGTGTGTGTGTGTGTTTTGTGCCACTGGTGGGGGAGGAGATTCTGGCTGCTCTGTCAGTTACAGTATTTAGGAGGATTCTGTTGATTCATGCACCCATATCCCAAACAACTCAAGAGTTTACAAGTGAATGCAAATAACCTTCATTTGAATCTCAATACCATGGCATGCCATCCTTCTCTCTGTTGTACCTTTTCATTACGTGAACATATTTCCCTCCCATATGCTGAGAGATATCACATATTGCCTGACTAATATCCGGAAGAAATTTGTGTTACGTGTATTAACTGCAGTTGGTGTTTCAATTTCATTTTGTCATCTATTCTTTCACTGGTGAGGACACCAGACGTACTGTAATTGCATTAGATCTACAGTATGCCTCGTCAAACTGTCAACTTGGCATCAGCTCCCGGTCTCTGTTTTAAAATGTGCAGTATATCACATGATGGTCACGCTTCCCCAAATTGGCGGCGCTGATAAGGTGTGTCCTCGTGTGTACACGCCACGTTTCATACGGAAAGGAAACGTAACTACTTGAATATGAAATGCAAAGCAACTGATAATTATTTTGCTTGTGGTGGCCCGGTTGCTTCAACCTTTCTCGCGTGACGGGCACCTACCCAGCCTCACCAAGAGTGCGCTGCGGTCGCTGGGGGTGCGTGATCGGACTGGATCTCTGATTAGAAGTCACGAGACGCTTTCAATTGCACGCGGCAGACTTGAAAGACGGAGGCGAGACTGCATTCTATAATGCGGTTACGACGCGAACCAACGACAGCATTTAAAAAAGCAGAACTATGAACTAGCCACCGTCCTCAGGTCAAAGCCGTAGAGACAAGGGGGAAAGAGATCATAGAAGCACTAGGGGCGAAATGAGAGATTATGAATTCCATTTATGGGTATACAGCATATGAGAGTTACTGCTGTGGAGCAGGGTCTGGCGTGCGTTATATACGCTGACAGAGGCTAAAGCTCAACTGCTTAGGCCTGCCCTCAAGGAAACGGTTATCGCAGCTTTCCAAGAAGACTTTGAACAAATCTGTTCTCTTATAAGATAAAGCTGTCAGTGAATACTTTTAAAAAAAACGACGTAACCGACACTGCATACAATGTAACTTCCACAAACAAAGTCACCTCCGATTCTTAATTGTAATTATAATAATATAACTGCTGTACTGTACACACTGTACATTGTGCTTTGAACTTTATCAATGGGAGCTCAAATCACATTTAGTCCAGTTGTAAAATGACATTAGGGCCATCTCCCATTTCTGACTGTGTCCCATTTCTGACACTATTACTAATCACCCAAATGTTATGTGACTCATTTTGCAGAATGGTCCCATTCAGTAAAATAAGCCACATTCCATTTGAGAGAATACCCCGAGTTGTACTTAGTGAAGCTGTTCAGTGAAACTGCTCTCATTGTCAGCGGCTAGGAACTGATTGGTTAGTCCACATACAATTAATTTTGTTCGTGGTTTGGCCCAAAATATTAAACCCTAGTGACAATCGGCAGTGAGGATTCTCTATTGACTGTGTGATGGGCTGTGAGGCTGTCACAGTAACCAAGCAACACAAAATTGGTTTCATATGTCAGCGTTTCAGCAAAAGAGCATAAAATCAAACACATTTTAATGGAATATCGAAAACAGGACTACTCCGTCATGCAGTAGACTCTAAATACTGTGAATATTTGAGCCTCAATTCTTCCTGTTTCCTTGTCTTCATATCAGCTGATTGCGAAAGTACTTAAGTAGCAATATACACCGCACTGCAGGATAGCAGCTTAAAGAGACGTAAAATGCTAATCGAGCTTTTTCTGAAATATATGTTGCAACATTAAAACTGTACATCCACAATCATATAGCCTATCTGACACAGAACATGTTTGTTGTCAAAACAGAACCGTAATGCATGTCCAATGCTAACCTTGGTGCAGAATGTTTATAAATAGAGAATGGCCAAGCAATTGTATTTCGTTGACATGGAAGAAAACGTACACAGTTGCGGCAAAGATTATAATGAAGTTAACTCTTGTTATGAGTTGCCTTCCCCCTTTGAACGTTCCTTGAAAGACGCTCCGACTACTTTGGGGTCACGTGATACATGCTACTTTACGGTATACATGAAGTAAGCTACATGAGCTAACTTCAAATGGACATTTCTCACTGTCAGGTCACATTTGATTGAATTCAGCAAATATTATACAATGTTTTCAAGATATTGCGCTAATATCGTAGTAATATCGTACCATATAGCAGCCTATATCACCATCACAGTTGATAGCTAGTCTACTTATGTAAAGCCATCGACCACCCACCGGTAGAGCACTGTCCTCGGCTTAATGTTTGACTATAATGCCGTAGAATACAATGCTCGTATTTGATGCAACGTTGCCATGCGTTGCCAGAGTCATTTAAGTTTGTCGGCTTCTCCTCCCGCACTAACCTGAGATGCCTGCCCCGATGACAATCACGTCGTATTGGTTCGTTGTCATGTTGTTTTGCGCTCCCTTTCACTTCCCAGTCCGTTGCCTGCTTGTTCGCTTGCTCGGAAGGGAGACGTGCGAGTCTGTATCTGTGATAGAGGCACAGAGACAAACCCTCTTGAGAGCTCCGCCTTCGGCTTGTACTCGCTTTGAATTTCGAGAAGCGGCGAGTTGGCTACGACCCGCCCCGCCCCCTCCGTGCTTGTCCAGGTAACTGCTTATTTGCGCTCTTGTAGCCAGAACCGAACAAACGCATCTTTACCGGTTCTGCAGTCCTTTTGGGAATGGTGCTGAAAAAAGACAAAAATGTATTTAAGACAATTAGGCCAAGGCTATTGTTTACTGATGTGCTTTCTTTGCAGCACATAAATTAATTCTGGATTTTAAAGTATAGTATTTATTTTGTGTAGGCCTAGCTGTATAAATTACGACGAAGTGTGAGCCTCTAAATCATCTATTGATTTATATATAGGGGAACTGGTGTGTGACTTGAATATGGGATTCAGAGTAACGCTTTAATGTCTAGGATTTGATTTGATTGTTAACATAATACTTATGATATGTTAGAATGCTTACCCACATAGATTGTTTTCGATTTCCCCCTCTCCACCACCTGTCCCCAGTCTGTGCCACTCAACCTAATAGTGGACAGAATCTTACATTTAGGGCTCAAGATTACTGACGAGCATATAAATGTAGCCTACCAGGCCCCCCAAAGCCACATTTATATTGCAACAAAAAATCAAATAAGTTATGAATAATCTTCCGAATATAAAGATTGGTGTACTTTGCAGCGACAGGGTGGTATTTGTTACCGCCCCACCAGAAGGCGTTCTTATAAAAGTAAGGGTTTGAGAGAAGTGCCTCTCACGTGGTTTGGACGTGAATTTCGATTTGTTTATGCATACACATATATTTTCCTTTAAGCTTTTGCCACCACTTTTTGTTTATTGCTTACCAGTACAATATTCTTTTACTACACCTGTATGTTAAATTAAATATAGCAAGATAAGTTACCCTTTTCACTGTTCTGCAATATAATTGGACCAGGTAGGCTACACTCGTAAAATGTTATCCAGTAAAGATTATAGTTTGTGGATTCCGTCCCAACAATTCGATAGGAGAGTTTTAGAGGCTTAGAACGCCCACTTGTGGACGAAAGGGAGGCAGACCAAACACATCCGATAAAAAGGTTGAATGCGGCACTTTATGAAAACGTTATGAAATGAAACTGTACACTGGCGGATTTTACGTCTCTGACTGTCGCTTATTCGTAAGACTGCTTGCTTCTGTCTTAACTTAGATGATTCGAATGTATCTGGGTATCTTGTTATATTCCACCTTGCTGTGTACTGTAATTAGATGTCCATGTAAAGACCCATTTGAAAGATGTGAGAGTTTAGCAGTGATTTGATATCTGCTGTCATTTTTGAGCATTCCATCCTATTACATTTTTGTGAAGTGAATCTAAATGGTTCTCATTACTGTTACGAGGCTAATAACGCCAACGGTGTCTCTTTAAATTAAGTAATTAAATAAACAACTGATATTTTAGAATGTTAGAAATTCTTGCATCAGCACCCAAAGGAGATTTAAAAATGGACTTGAGTCAGTCGATCATGCCTGATATTTTCCAGCGTCATTCTCCCTTTTTTTGCCCATTAATGCATCAGGAACGTCCCTTTGATAGTTATATATTGACAGTGTTGGTACAGAATGTCCCTGTGTAAATGGCAGCGTAGCACTGGCTATGAAGGCTAGCTCCTGGGAGTATAGAGCACCCATGCATACAGCTGTACAGCTGTTAATCCAAATCCGAAGCGGATTTCCTTCGGAAAGTAAGTCTAAAGTCTAATTTAGTGCATCTCTGTCCTGTCAAGCCAGAAAAACACATGGTCCTTTCAACCACCTTTTTTGTGATCATAATAATATCTAATATTATATATAATATTGTGATAATAGAGTCCATTGAGCAGGGAGAACTGGAAGTCCAGAACAGCTGTTGGCTGTGAGTATGTGAAATATCATTCTGGCATGTTGAGAGCGTAGAATTATAGGGTTAAGTCTGACTTTTTGGTTTTTTAAATAATTCGATTATAAAATAGGACTGTAAGAAACCTCTTTGTTATGTCATTTTCACCTACTATTAGCTAAAGAGCTGGCACTTCTTTTTGAAGCATGGTAAAACATACACAGATGTAGTAAAGCAATGCTATGATAGCTTGAAGCTGGATCTGAAAACTAAAACATCTGCAGATGGCACCCTATGATTCAAGCCTCTCGGCTTTTAAAGAGGTAGTTCCTAACAGGAACGCATCCAGACACCGACCTTTATGGACAACAGAACTGTTTAAATGTGACATTTCACAGGGACACAGATCAATTTAGGTGCAAAAAAACTTTATTCAATTCTGTTACGCAACAGTAATAATTTGAGGCAAATTTAATTTGAAAGGCAATAGGGGGAGCTATTGTTCAAAATGTACATTTTAATAACAGGATCGTGGGCAAGTACGTACTCACACCCTCACAAGTACCTATATAGAGACAGTACATACATTTGCTATTTTCATGCTGGTAAATTATCACGAGATCTCTCAGTAATAGCTGAATTAATGTTTAGACTGAGTAAAATTCCAATGTAAAGTCTGTAACTGTAGCTGTACTCTTAATGGGAGCAGTGTCCAGGGAAATGTTTTCAAAGAAACACAACAGAAAGTTCATGCACAAAACCAGTGAGATGTGTTGGGCGAATGTGCAGCGGGCTGCAATATCCTTCATACCTGTCAACACTAAACATCAGTAAAGGGGCACCCTTTAGAACTATAGAGGATCATTGAAGTCTTTATCTACATTATCATGTGGTGACACATTGTCGATACCATTTTCTCTTTATCTTTATCTTATGTTGAGTTGCAATGATTATGACTTCGTGAAAAAACGTGGGTGTTGCCATATCGATTATTAGCATGTGTTCTGTGAGAACCCATATTATATGGCTAGGAAACTTGTGCCCGAAGGGTAGACAAAGGAAGAATTGAGGAACCAGAGTGGAAAGATAGGTGCTGGAGAGGTAAAAAGAAACAGCTAACCTAGTACGAAGCATACACTTGTCTGTGTGTTCGTGACCAGATTGTGCAATTTGACTAGTGACGGAAGAATGAGGAATAATGACAAAAATGGATGGGGCTACAATTAGCTGTCAATCGCTGACTTGTTTGAACCAATCAAAAGGTTTTGCTATTGACGACAAAAACACAAGTATTGGTACCAATCACTGAGTTAGGCTAGGGTAGCGCCACACGTTTTTTTGTATCATGGTACCTCATTTACCCATCCCTTACCAGTTTTCACAGGCGAGGCAGTGAAGGTTCGTGATTGACTCGATGTTACTTGTTGCGTGCTTTTACATAGCTAACTGTGTGGTTAATGGCAACGTAACCAAACGGCACATGCTGAGCCACTTTATAGCATGTCAGGAAATGAATGAAAACACAGAGCACTTTTCCCTTTGTCACATCTGACAGGCATTATGCGAACGCACTGTAGCGCTTTCAAATGAGCTGATGACTAAATTACACACCATTTCAAAACCACATTGTGCTGCAGACTGCGAGCGTGTTTAATGAGACTGCCGACACAATGCACTCAATCTTTAAACAAAGGGAGAATGTTTATTGTCAAAAACTATGCACTTAAAAAAAAAAAAGTTTTCTACAAACAATGAAATCCCCTGCTGAAATTTCAGTGTCCAGCATCTTAAATGATCAGAATATCTACATTCAGTCTCAAAGCAGCGAGGCAGATGTGTCACAAATAAACCGGATTCTGGTTGGTCGCCGTTAAATCTCAGCGTGAATAATGTGCAGAACCGAGACCTCGTTTCAAATCTGTACCCCTCTTTGTTACTACTGACAGGGCAACCTGTCATGTTGTATTCAACTCTCCTGGCAGCTTTTCTATTGTCACAGTTCGTACGCTTTTATTTAGTATTTTTGAACACCAATGTTCAGAACAGATATTGTATGTGACGTCTCCATAGGAAAGGCCTGGTTAGTGAAGTCTCCCCGATCTTTCCTCGGCAGCTCTGCACACATCGCACACTTACATCTCAGCCGAACAGACCAGCTCACTCAGGGATGATAAAACTCTCCATATCAGAGTTCTTCTGCATCAGTAAATTCACAATAATTGCAACAATAATAATAATGACAAAGTTAACAATAGTAATAAAAATATTATTAATAATAACAATTATGATAATAGCTGTAAATGAAATGCACATTCAGATGTTCCATCTGGAGATTGTCTGTAGTCCCATCTCCATTGTGACTGTGGATGGCCATTCGCTGCAGTCCCTTAGTGCCCCGTACCCACAATGCCACGGGAGTCCTGTCCCTGCCTGCACATCCCCAGAGCTGCCACTGGGGGCTCCTTCGAGAGCTCGCACGCTGAGCTGTCCTTTGGGCAATGTGTAGACCGCAGACGAACGGTACAGAAGTACCCAGGCATGACGTGGCCCCAAAAGGTATTCCACCGGCAACTTTGGAGGCAACATTCAGAATCTTTTAACCACACAGATCAAAGCAATGGAGCACGTTAAACATTAGTGGACTGGTTGCAGGTGCAGCTATATATTCCATACACTTCAGCATATAAAGGAGACCCTTTCTTTGGTGGGGGAGGGGGCTCGTTTATTGACACAGACTTTTGAAGACCTGCGTTTTAATGCCGCTTGCGGTCTTGTTTCTGGTTTATGTCTTTTTTTTAACGACACGGTCTTTGGCAGCGGTTTGTTACTTCACTCGTTACGTACCCTTTTCATGTGATGCAATAGTTTGAACAAGAGAAAAGAGAGGGCCTCCCAACCCCCCCCCCCCTGCCCCCACCCCCACAGGATTGACCACTTCCTGTTTGGAGAGGAAGTCCCGCCCTGCTCTTTGGCAGCATCCCGTGCCCTTACGTGCCCTTTCCGTGAGAGATATGACAACAACAGAAAAGAGAGAGATTCTGCAAAAAAAATACCCCCCGCACCCCACACCCCCATTGTCAAGATTGGGCACTGTTTGGGACAGGAAGTCCCCCCGCGCCCCCCTCTCCGGGCTCAGCTGCACTCCTCGCAGTTGCACGCCAGGATGTAGCGGTAGGTGGCGGTGATGCGGGTGCCTCCGGAGCAGCGCAGCCTCACAGCCTTCAGTTTGGAGGTGTGGGGGCGGCAGCAGAAGCAGGTGCTCTTGAAGGGCTGCTTCAGGACGGAGCTGAAGGAGATGAGGGGGTCAGAGCGCGAGGTGTGGCTGCAGTGGCCCTCGCAGCGCGCCAGCAGCACCATCTGAGGGGGGGGGGGGGGGGGGGGCAGAGGCACACAGCAACATCAGCTCTTCCGTCTATATCTAAACCAGGGCTGTAGCGATTCATCTATGAACTATGAAGACAGGGGTCCCCAATCTTATCTGAGAGAGGCCGGTGTGGGTGCAGGTTTATGTTCTAGCCCAGCTCTAAGACACTACACCTGATTCAGCTCAGTTCATTAGTTGAAACCTTTAGTGCTGGGCTAGAGCAAAAGCTTGCACCCACAGCGACCCTTGTAGGATAAGATTGGGGACCCCTGCATTAATAGGTCTGATTGATCAATTAGTGTTTAATTGTCCATTTTTAAATGTTACGTCCCTTATTAAATGGGCATATTTCCTCAGTGTAAACATTCTAGTTATTGCTATTTGATGTAAGAGCACTGGCTGAGGCGGAATGGAGCCATCATTTTAAACATCAGGACCTTTTCGCTAGTCCCTTGGTGCGACAGGGGTAACATTATCTTAAACAAAGCTGGTGTTTTGTCACTCAAGTTAACAGGCTGGGAGCGCTGTGTGTAATTGATATAACGTCAGCCACATGTTGCCCTTTGGAGTAGAATTTTGAGGTGTTTAGAAATGGATAAATTCATGCAAATGAATGCCAGACTTTTAACGCATTTTTAAAACTGCCATTTGATGAATCTACCAATTAATTCAACTGGTGGGAAAGGAAAACAACCAACTAATTATTTTAATCAGTTGACAGCCCTGACCTAAATCAAGCTTGGTAACATACACCAGTGTGCACTGCAACAGTCTTCAGCATTTCAAACAATACACATTGTAACAGACAAAGCAATACATAAACTATGTACAACACGGCGTAATTCGTGCCATTTCATGCTGGCGAAGAATTCAGTCAATGATAAATGATATCACCTGTTTTAGAGAAAAACAAAACGAAACAATATAAATCAACAGCCCTCGGTGTTACCCAGCTCCTACTGTCACTGATCCCGGCTATAGTCTTGCAAATGATGAATGGATTCTGGCATGGAATTAAACAATGTGTCAAACGAGACAGCAGCTGCATTACTACTGTTACCACGGCTACACTCTTCCGATCACATTTGAACGGTACCCGTACCCGTACCCAAACAACACATCATTCAGGAATGTATTTGACACTATGCGCTGTGTTCGTCTGTCCGTGAGCGCATTGAAGATTTCCCACAAAGCACACGATTGAAGCCTTTGTGATTCTTTTTTTTTAATGTCAAAATTATACTTGTGTTTAATAATCACACCCAAATAAAACTACCTTAAGTCATTTAGGATCGAGTGAGTTATCCCACAACAAAACAGACAAAACAATCCATTGCGTTTCCGAGTATCCAAAGGTTAACAAAACGTTTTCCCCAGCGTGCCCAAACGGCGCAGCTGTAGATAAAGGAGTTTGTGCGAAGGCAGATCCTCCCGGCGCCGCGCTCGTTTCCCACAGCGAGCGGCGGCCGTGCGCCTCCCGTGGCCCCGGTGTGAACCCGATCCCTGGCGGGGGCCGAGATAAGCCCCCGCGGAGAGGTGAGGGCCACGCACTAAGCACTAAGCTCTGTGTTCACACCCTGACCTTGCACCTGTGCTTGAGACGGGCAGCGCCGCCGAGCCCGGGCCTGTCCCTGGGGCTTCTGAGTGCGGCTCCCGGATTGTCTGTCTTCCCCCAACGCGTCTCCCACGCAGGCCTTATCTGCCGCCGCCAGGGCACTGCTGCATGATGGGAAAACAAGTTTCCAGCGCAGACGGCTCACAGGGTCAAAGCTGCTGAGCCCTGTCAGTGCCATTTGGGATGACTGATATCTCTGATTATCTCTGCACACATCGTGGAGTCCTATATCTGAGCCGAACTCACCGGCTCATTCAGAGAAGATAAAACTGCAATTACCCCAGCAGTAAATTAACAGTAATGCGTCCCTTTTTACCCACAATGCAACAGAAGTCCTGACCCTGTCACCCTGTATTTCCCCAGAGTCACCACTGGGGGATATCTCGAGAGGTCACATGCGCAGAACTGCCCTTTGGTTAATGTGTAATTTATTATCCGGTAATGTGAAATGTGATTGCGGCATGTGCGAGGTGCCGAATCGCCTGTCAAGTCAAATCTCGCCGGAAGAGTTAAGAGGACAGGGCCAGTTTAGCTCCCGCTCGGACGGACGGACAGACGCGCGCAGTATTCCCAGACGGACGTGAATAATGAGCGAACGAGCGCTGAAGGAGAAGGTGTTGCGGCGGCCCTGGCGGTGGGCGGCGCATTCCTGTGGCGCCGTGTTAAAACGGGCCCCGCGCCGTGTGGTCTGTCAGCTGCCCCTGGGACGGAGGGGCGGGGGAAGGGGGGCATATCTCATCCTCCCAGGGGCTCTGACAGCAGGGCAGGGGGGCCGGGAGGGGAGATGGGGGAGGGGAGGGGAGGGATGAGCCTCATCAGAAGATATCCCCATCAGAAGCCGGACGCGTGCGGGACGGAGAGGAGGGGGCCGCCAAGGCGAGGCGAGGGTGACATCTGTGGGACACGCTGGGATGAGCGGCGCTTAATTTGGGGCTCTGACCTGGCACCTGTGGAATTTTGGCTGTCCGCGCTACGGGACCTCTGAGCTCACGATTGGCCCCTCATCAAAATGATTCAGTATCTATGGTACAGGTGTGACAAGCATTTGATCAGAAGAGACAGAATGCTTGTGTCACGATGATAAAATTCTAGTGCTGTGAATATATATCTGCACAGGCTTCAAATTTAATTGCATTCATTGCAGTTTCTCAATAATGAACTGCGTTATTAGTAGCAGTGGATTGTAAATGTGTGTTACATTAATTGTCTGGCTTTATGTATGACGTCACACTCGAGAGCTCCGGTATCATTGCCCCCTTCCCATCATTGCTCACTTCCCACTCTCTTTCCCTATCTCTCACTCTCTTTCCCTATCTCTCACTCTCTTTCCCTATCTTGTTCTGTCCCTCTCCCTCAATTCATTTTTTTTTCTCGTTTCAAAGTGCTTTATTGGCATAACGTTTTACTGTGTTGCCAAAGCAAACGTTACAAATGACATGAGGCAACAAAAAAAGAAATTTCTCCAAAACAATGTACTAACTTACTCAAATCTGTGGGGGAAGTATATATAAAAAGGCAAAATGGGTAGAGAGGGAGAAGGGGAGAGAGAGGAAGTGAGAGAGAGCACAATAGGAAAAGAGGGCAATGTATATATATTCCATTTTGCCTTTATATAGTATATATATACAGTATATATTGCCCTCTTTCCCTATTGTACTCTCTTGCTTTCTCTCTCTCCCTTCCTCTCTTTCTACCCATTTTGCCTTCTCTCTCTCTCTCTCTCTCTCTCTCTGGTTCCCCTTATCTGTCTCTCTCTCCCAACCCCCATATCTCTCTCCCTCTTTCTCTCTCTCTCTCTCCCTCCCTCATTTCTCTCCCTCTCTCTCCCTCCCTCCCTTCGTGCGGGCATGGTGGGGGAGAGGGAGCAGTGGAACATGGTGGCCAGGCAGCAGCAGCAGCAGCAGCAGCAGCAGCTGGGCAGCAGATGTAGCCGCGAGGCCCTGCGTTTACAGGACGGAGGCATCAGCAGGCGCAGGTGGACCTCGTTGCGCGGCGGCGTATGGAAAATCCACATGGAAGCGCCGACTCCTTCCCACAACAAATGTTGCGTGTAATGGACCCCCGTGAAAAACGGCCGTTTGAACACAGCTATACAGCGAGCGGCGGAGCGGCGTACGAGCGCCGCGGTAACTGAGCGCTTTATGGGCCGTTGTGGGTTTGAACCACAGACGCGGTTAGCCCCGCTGCTCCGCCGTACACATCTGCGCTCCCGGGTTTCGGCTCGCGAGCCTGTGCTCTCCCGAAGTGACGCCCCAAGGACGTTCGTAGCAGCGACGAGGCGGTGCCTACGAATACAGTTGGTTTAAAAAAGCAACAACAACAGACCAGCTGTACGAATGCCCTCCACAATCTGACACTCAAAAGCCTCAGAGCCAAATGTGTGGTAGGACGAAAGCCAATCACAGCAGTCGCTAGGGGGACTGATGTCCCGCATTTTGACTCATTGTCCTGCGTCCCGCTATCCCAGACCTTGTCCCGCATTTCAATAAAATAATAACATAACCAATACGAACACCCCCAAGCAACCTCATCCCATCCTGCAATGTCCTGTGAATCCATCTCGCTTGCCCTGCGTTTGGACGGTTGGAATCCAGTCACCCATAGCGGTAGCCGTCTGGACCGCGCTTCGACGGGACAGTCGCCGTATACGTCACACTGACGTGCGCTTGGCCTCAGCTGAGTATGCGTTGTTGTGTTTGTTGCTGTGTGTCTCCTAATTGAAACCAAGGCGGAATAGCTCGGTGCGTAATACCCCTGGAATGGGGCTGGGTTGAGTGGGGATGGATGTTCTCTTCAGTTGACAGGGTGAGAGTAAACAGTGCAGGGAAGTCCCAGGGCAACACTTTACAATAAGTGCCTATTAACTAGCCTGAACTAGTGCATTCATCAGCACAAACAAGTGCAATGACATGAACAAATAATGAACCAGTGTACAGGTAACTGCCAAAATAAAGGAAACGCCAAGTGTATTAATAGCACGTTGGGCCACCACGAGACTCCAGAGCAGCTTCAATGCGACTTGCCATAGATTCTACAACTGTCTGTAACTCGTCTGGTAACGTAACACCATTCTTTCACAACATTTTGGTGTTTTCTTGGTGCCGCTCCAGAACCTCCCGAGTGTTCAATTGGGTTGGGATCTGGTGGCCTGGTGGATCTGGCCATGGCATGTGGTTTACATCGTTTTCATGCTCACCAAACCATTCAGTGACCACTCGTACCCTGTGGATGGGGGACTGTCATCCTGGAAAAGACCACTCCCATCAGGATAGAAATGCTTCAGCAAAGATCACTTAGAATGGCTTTGTTTTTATTGGTATTTACCTTGCCCTCTAAGGGGAAGAGTGGACCTAAACCTTGGCGTTAAAATGCAGCCCACATCATAACAGAGCCACCAGAACCCTTCATTCACTCAAGTTTTTCCTTTATTTTGGCAGCTACCTCTATTTCACTTAGTTTTTTTCTTTGCTGATATATCAGTTAAGGAGTGGTTAATGTTATTTTCTCCTCTTGTGATGTTTGAGGGGTGAGAGGTTGACTGACCCATAAATTAACAGAGTAGTCGACCTCTTACCCCTCGAATGCATTACTGTCATTAATGCTTTACAAACACATTAGTTATTGCTTTGTTAATGTTTAATTAATGCATTCATCCATGTAAATGAATGTGACCTTGTTGTAAAGTGTTGCTGGTACCTAGTGGTACTGGTAAGCTATTCGCTTGCAAGTGTCCCCTTGCGGAAGAGTGGGATTCTGGATAATGAAGTTCACAGCGCACATGCAGACTCCTGCAGGACTACAGGTGAACTGGAGCCAAGTTAGGCAAACGTCCACACACTCATTCTCCTTCAAAAGCGGGCGCATTCTTTGAGATTTCCAGTGAGTCAGACCAACGCACGATATTGTTTAGGACAACAAAAGAGACAAATTATCTGTGCCACACTACAGAGAGCGGGAGACCCAGGTCACCATGGAGACATTTCTGCTCTCAGAGTAGGGCTTATTTTTTGGGTTGTGTTCTGAACAATCTGCCAATTCGTTTCTGGAAACAGAACTAGCGATCATTAGAATCAATGGACAAAGTAAACAAGTGAAAAACAAGGAATTTGCCTGGAGAATTGGCTCGCTGTCTTTAAACAGCTTGTTCGCAGGCAGGTTGAGGTAATGGGGGGGAGGAGGGGGGGTTCAGAGTTAATTCACAGAGTCCCGCAGCGTTAGCGTGACATCAGTGAGGGGTCTGGGATAAGGTGCTCCACTTATGGTGTGGGAGAGAGAGCTCGGATCAAGCACTGAAGGGCTAAACCGCGCAATACTGCAGCACCTTACTGTGTTTTAGCATCCTCTTCTCCTGTGTGTGTGTGTGTGTGTGTGTGTGTGTGTGACACTGGAATCTTTGTACAACCTGCCTATTGCAAGTGCAGAAATGGAGTGGAATGATCAGGGGGGATAATACTATTTAATGCTGTTTTTTAATGAATTCAAATGAATTACATTTGCACCTCACAGTAATCATATAGCAGCCCACATTTCGTAGGTTTTTCACAACGGCGCAAAATACAGAACAAAGTGTATCCCGTACGGGACACGCCATTTTGGGCTGAAGTCCAGGATGTCCTGGCTAATACGGGACTGTTGACAACCCTAGGTGCAACTACAGTATCACAGTTCCTAATATTTATTAGAAATGTTATGAGAAATCGGAACGCTTTTGGGAATAAACTGGGTGATGGGCCCTTGTTGTTCTCGTTGGAGACATTATGTAACGGCAGAGCAGAAAACGGGTGCACACTCGCTGTGTGTAGAGGGTTTGAGGCAGTGGCATGGGGGGGCAGGCGGCTTACAGTACCTTTGAGTTGCATTTGTAGATGGGATGAGTGATGGTCTCCACAAAATGGTGCCTCATGCATCTGTCCGGGTCAGTGTCCCCAAGATGGCCGCTCTCCGCTTTGCTGGTCGCGCCCTGTAGCATGGCCAGCAGGGGGCAGGTGACCAGTAGAAGCACCATTCCGGGTTGGCCCAGAGGGCTGGAACTCCACATTTTGGGCCCCTGGGGCGGAAGGGAGGCTGGTAGGGCCCAAACGATGTCCGCGCGACTGAGGGACGGGCGCCCTCCTTACAAAAAGCGGGGCAGCGCTGTCCTCTCGGCTCCGTGGGTCATGCTGGTAAACCAGGAGGCGCTAGGAGTGCCCTCAGCGGGACTCTCCATCCCTCTCGTCTGGCTCTGTAACGGAGTAATGAAGTCAGGGCCCGTATGTATATACAGCATCTCAGACTAGGGGTGCTGATCTAAGAAGATACCGTTAGGATATGGACAGGGGAGACCTGATCCCAGATCAGTGCTCATACTCTGGGGTGTTTTATACATACGGCGCCAGGTTAACCAGGGAGGAAAACAGAGAGAATCCACCCACAGCAGAGGTGGTGAATGCCATTTCTGGAGGGCTGGTGTGTATGCAGGGTTTTGTTTCCATCGGTTACCCTGGCTCGATGTGAATAAATCAAAGCCAGTTCACTCCTAGATCGGACCACAGTGAAACGTTTCATATGGGTACTCAAGAGCGATCTTCAGCTGTCATTCATGAGCTTATTAAGACACGTAGCTAAAGTGTCAGATCACACAAATAATTGTGCTAATTCAATAATTAAGAGCAGAAAATCCACGGCATGAAATCCAGAAATGGATACAGCCCTCCAGGCCCAGGGCTCCCAAATCCCCTGACCTACAGCGAGGAGCAGCAACGACTACAAGAGCGAATAATGTAATTCCAGTTCTTGCTAGTTAGCTTGCGGTTCATAACAAGAGCTGGTAAAGTTATTAGGGGAGCTGGTCAGGCGGGCTAAGGCGCAAGCTGAGACCTTTCCTGGGGAAGAAATGTGAGCGAGGACACATTGGCAGCGTAGGACCCGAGACGGTCGTCTAAGCGGCTGCCAGTCGGCTCGGGGAGACGGCTCCCATGTCCAGGAACGAGCGGGCCACGGTGTATTCGGCTAGCTGGCAGCCCTCTCCACTGTTATTCTAACAATCCCAAAGCAAAAAAAAAAAAAAAAATGCTACGCTTTTATTACACCGAGGAGAAACTCAATACATTAATAAACAGCCTGGAGCTAACCCTGTCCCTAGGAATGAATTTTTCATTAAAAGAAATGGGTCTCAACAAGTTCTCTCACGACAAACGAACCGACTGCCAGGTGGAGAACATATTTATTTATATAATCGTACTTTTTTTTTTGCGCAAGATATTCCGCTTCATTTTCCTCCCGACAATGGTATCCGTGTTAAGAAAATATTTTGCACACAGCAGTAAAACTCACTGAAGCAATGTTGCTAATAAGCTTTCCGCGCAACTGGGAGTAAAGGCCAGTAGAGCTGCAGCCTCGAGACCGCCGGCGTAACTGTACCCTAGTGCGGGAAACAGCCTGCCTCGATGAGAGGAAGTTATAATTTATTTAGAAACTACGCAGCATTTGGTAAAAACTTTGCCTTATCATATCAAACTACACAAATTCCCCAGTTTGTCCTGAAAACACAAATATGTAGGGTTAATTTTAAACTTTCCCCTGAGTTTTTTTTTTAATGAGAGTGAACCATTTAACCTGAACATTCCAAATGTTCAAAAATGTAAGTATCAATTTTCTTGTAAAAATAAATGCTCCCTGAAGTATTTTACCAGATTAGAGTGCATGTGTGGCGTGACAGGGTTTGTGAGATGTTGAGAATGGACATCGCTTTCCATTTGTAACGGGCCCTTTGGACATTTCGTCTTTCCCGTGGTGGTCTCTTATTTTTGATGGCAACATAAAAACATGTCATGTGTGGATGCCACGCGTCAACGGTGCTCCTATCATTTCGGTATCCCCCGCCCCTTCTCCAGGAAAAAAAAGCGGGCTGAAAAAACACCGTAGCGTAGCGGAGAAGCCCCGCCCCCAACACCGGACCCAGACACACGGCGAAGCTACGGACGAGTTCCTCCGTGCTGCCATGGAAACGCACGCTATCAGAGCGAGTGACATCACACCGCAGTCACGCGCGGATGCCAGGTCAGCTGAGCCTGGGGGATTCCTGTCGCCTACCCCCCCCTCACTCGTCCCCTCACTCGTCCCCCCCCTCCCCTTCCCTGAGGGGTGCTCCAAGCCTAACGCCACAGTCCCCTACAGATTAATACTGCCTGCTGTTTCCACAATGACAGTTGGCCGCTCAGCCGAATTACATCTGAGACAACAACTTGCACTGTTTCTTTACCCTTAATCCCCAAATCTTTTCAACTTGCGCTTGCTGTTTTTACCTCTTTTTTTTCTTCTTCCCCCCCTGCCGAATAAAAGGTTTGTTTGTTGAACTTTTTGAATGGTTCCACTCACCTACACGGAATTCGAAGGTAACCAGAGCCGAGTGGAGGTGTACAATTCAACTTCCCTTCATTAATCTTCACTAGCAAGGTTATAATTACGGCCACAGCCAAAAAAGCGCAGGGAATGAATCAGCCTACCTTGAACTCAAGAGACACGCTGTGGACAAGTCTATGCTGCAACTATGAGTCAATTAGCAGAAATATCATCAATCAGAGAGTAATTTAGCAGCGCTAACCAAATTCTGGCTTTGGCATCCATCACACAAAACAATGACTTGACGAATGCCAAAAATGACTGAACAAACAAACAAACGGCTGGAGCTGTCTGGGACTCAAGAATGCATTTGATATTTTGTACAATGGCACACAGGGGTTTTTTTTGTAATCGTTTTGTTTTCGCTTCATTTAACAAACGCACGAAGGCTCACCGTTACCTTGTTTGATCGGGTGCGCTCTTGGCGTTAAAACAGTGTTCCGCCGAGTCGGTGCAAAGGCCTCCCACGAGCCGAGACCGCTCGATCCTTGATTGAAAATCAACAGCGCGCAAAAGCGATAGGCCCGTGCGCAGAGCTTAGGTTGGCCTGAGAAATAATCGACCAATAAAATGTGACGATGTTTGATGTAAGGGGCCAGGAAATGCAGCGGGCCAGGCCCGGGAATGAGGCGTCGGCAAGCGCGGCGCTTTTTGATCACGCCTGATCCTCTCGGGCCACCAGAGGACCTGAGAGGGGCCTTGCTGTCTGTGCAGTCAGGATTGTGAAATTCCTGAAATTCAAGAGCAGCCACAGGTCTGAGCTACAAGCTGCCCTCTCCACCCGCCAACCCCACCCCCGACACGGCTTCGATTAGTGCGCGACGCTTCTCGCTTTCCCACCCCCCCCCCCCACCATACCCTCCGCCCGTATCGCGTGTTGTTAGCAGTGTGTTGTTCCCCCTTCTTGTAATTGGATGTCATTTTAATCGTATAAATTGGGTTTCTCCGTGGAGAGAATTCAAACAAAAACATCTAAAGCTAAAGTGCAGACTCTGCCACTGCGGTCGAACCCCTTCAGGCCAAGCGAAGTGGGCCAGACGGGCTTATATAACGCAGGCCACAATGGTGTGGGGTCCCCCAAAAGGCCCACAGATGTGCCTGACCACCCAACCTGTCATCGCGAGGGGCGTAAATTACACTGTGACACGAGTATCTATTTTACGGGAAAGCGGTGTTTGGCATGAGGGGGGGGGGGGAAGTGAGGCCAGTACAAGCATATCACTGTGATGCATCGCAAGGACTTCCACACTAACAACGCACGCTGGGGACTAGGCCTCCCCAAAGCGATATAACAAACCATTTATAACAAAACAACATAACAAAGCCAAGGACTTTGGCATAACTTTGTGATGCAAAACAGTCATTTTGTGTACTATAATAAATAAGCAATAAACCCCGGTGGGCTGTCAGGTTTTTGCTGTTATTTTCAGATGTAAATAGAATGTTCAAATGATCTAGAACAGTGAACAGGCCCGGGTACTGATTTGGAAACCGTGATGAGGCCACTTTCACTGGAACTACTTTGCAGCCGTGCATTATAATGTACCTCCGTGAAGGTTATTGAAAATAAACAACACCCTCGCGACCAATCAGAATCCAGTACTTAACCAAGCCTTGATATAGCCTTGAATTAGAGTACAAAGGCGTGACAATGTGGTGCTAATGCATAATACCAGGTAGGATCTCCCAGTGTCCAGGTTCTCATTGCTGTGCTCCCACACCCTCCATCAGGGAACAGATCAGTACCGTCTGCAGACAGTTCCCTCTGCACGCCCCGCAACCCCTGTGGCTTTTCACCGGCATGGAAGCTATCTTTGAAATCACAACATAAACTGCTCTAAAATGCCTGGACACGGAATGCATGCAGGCATGCCGCTGTGTGTGTGTGTGCGCGCGCGCGCACGCGCGTGTGTGTTGTTGAATTGTTTGAAGCTCAGAAACCAGGACATCAAACCCCTGCGCCGCCCGGAGGCAGCTGAGTTGACAGTTGTTGCATGTCGTACGCCGCCCACCCTCCGCGGCCCTCGTCCCCTGACAAACAACTGCGCCGCTGGCCGGGGGGAGCTTTTTAGCGGCATAATCAGCTCCGTCACGCTGATGCGTCTGCCCGCCCTGTGCCAAGACGACTGGCGCGGCGAGGGGGGGGGTTATGTCATTGTTTCTGTTTGTTTAGCACCCCCATTGTTTCACCAGCTTTTAATAAACCAAAGGGCAGATTCCAGCAGGGGCCACGCGCGCACCAGCCCCCCCCTACTCCTCCCCTCAGACTTCCGAGCGGCATGCCAACGCCGGAACAGGGCACTGCCGCAACGGGCCAACGCCACCCCCACCCCCACCCACCCCCGTGCCCAGCCGCCCCCTCTCCCACAGCAGGACTAAGCCTGCCACTAAATATATCCCCCCCGATAAAGCTAAGACTAACATGTTGGATTTGAGGGCGACTCGCGGGCAATGTCAGCTGGCCACACGGGCCATTGGGCTAAGCTAATGTTAGCTTTGCAATTTGGGCTTCTGGGAAGGAGAGGGCATTCGGTCCCCTCCGGTGGGCAAACCTCTTTCCCCCTGTCTATGAGAACTCCTGGAGGTACCGGGACAGCAATGGAGGACCTGGTCATTCTCAGCTCCTGTCCTGTTTGTACTGTCCCCTTCTCCTTTCCCTACCCCTGCCCAGCCGCATCCTCTCCCGCAGCAAGACTCAGCCTGCCAATAAATATAAATTATGTTTACCACGGTGATGGCAGTAATGCATGCCAAATAAATATATAAATAAATAAACTGCAAAATGCAGGAACAATATAACCCTATAACTGGATTTGGGCCCAGTTTGGGCACAATGGATAGAGCCTCGCGGGGGTAGTTACCACTGTGCCCAAACTGGGCCCAAATCCTTTATACAAAAAAATCATTTGGGATCTTTTTCTGAAGGTTATATCGTTTCTGCATTTTGTTGTTATTTATTTATGTACGTATGTGCCTGGCATGCATTACTGCCATCACCACGTTAAGCATCATTGCGAACCTGTTTACGAGCTGGCACTGTTCCTGGAAAAGTGAGAAATGACATGTTCGCGTTGACATGCTCTCCCCGCAACCCAGGTCCCAACGGCACGGCCTTAAAATCGTCACCCCGAAGGTGAGATGATGAATGACAGACGAACAGAAACACACAGGTAGTTATATCTCTGCCCGCTAGTTTCCTGTCTCTAATTCCTCCTCCTCCTCCTCCTCCTCCTCCGTCTCCTCTTCCCTCTCTCCAAATGGTAAAATGGCATTTTATTTTTGCACTGCTTTTCTTCGGACGGGGCTCTGGTTGCAGTGAAGCGCACCCTTGTGCCCGCTTCGCAACTTTACCTGCCACAGAACACATTCCACACACACGGCATCATCTGAACGCACCGCCAACCCCAAACACATGTTCCACCCCGAATTAAAATGTGTCCGCTCGTGTCAAATTGCCATTACTCAATGCTGACTAAAAGCTTTTTGTTTGTTTGTAAGATAAATAAATGCCCGTATGTGATGTGTGTCCGTAATATCAATCCACTATAATGTTCAGCTAGCCCCATTGCAAATGTACAATACAGTATGCACGCACGTTTGTGTGTGTATATTCGCATGCTAAAAAAGAGCTATAAATCTGACGAAACGCTCCAATCCAAATGAACTCAATTAAATGAATTAACTTAGATAAATGTGGATATCGTCACCATTTACCCACCCGTGATGAAAATTGCCGAAAATATGTGAAAATGGCAAATCACAGATGTCATATTGCAAGCCACTCAAGACACAAAGCCTTTACGTTCATTTCCATTATCCAACCTGACCGTGGTCCTGTTGAAGGACTAATAAGAGACCGCCCGGGTCACCTTTAGATCCGCGTTAGCGCTTACCTTTTCCTGGACCGCACGATTGAGGTAATCCAGCTATGGAGCCTACAGCATTAACAGAGCGGAGCAGAGTTTCCGCAACAACAATTGCCTTTATGTCCCCCGCTCTCTGTCTTTCCCTTTCTCTCTCTCTCTCTCTCTCTCTCTCCCTCTCTCTTGCACACATCGACACACACACACACACACACACACACACACACACACACACACACACGCTCACACACACTGGCGGTGTGTGTGAGCTTTAACTCCCTCCCTCTGTCTCTGTTCTCCCTCCCTCCCCTCCTCCCTGACATTCACACACTCTCTTCTTTTATGGAGGAGTCCCAAGCGAAAGAAGAAAGAGCAGTTCTGAATCCGAGCGCATTTGAGGATCGGTGTCAGATGTGGAACATCAGTGGCCATATATCACTAAAGGGGGAGACACACATGCACTCACCCACACACACACACACACACACACACAGCTGATCACGTACACACACAGACACGCTCCTGCCAAAGCAAATGGGGATTCCAGTCACGGAGCCGCTCGTGCTATCTGACCAAAAGCTCAGCCCTCTTTTACGAGGTCAGGGTTATAAAACTGTTAGCGGAATTAGTTTATTTAAGAACAACTGGCCCCTTGACCTTCCTGTGATAGGTCACTCCAACATCAGGACCTACCTTGGAGGGGGTAACTCAACAGCCATGCTTCAAAATCCATAGTGTGCCCACTTCACTGGAGAAACAGAGCACAAAAAAACCCACATCTTCTCTGACTCATGACAAAGACATGGTTCTGTGTTGTTCCTGGGTTTCCCCTAGCACCTCACAACTCTTAGCTTCACTTCCCGTCTGATGGAAATTCTGCCATCCAAAGCTGGGGCATGCCATTTAGGCCAAGCTGAAATGATAAACATGCACTTAAAGCCTGTGTCACGAAGGTGGTCTGAATACTCAATCGATCAAATTTTATTTGATATGGTGCGCTTGACAAGAGAACTGGAACAGAGCGCTCCACGTATCGCATTTCACACAAACCGTTTCTCTGGCGACAGGGGCAAAAATAACACCCCCCCCACTGTTTGATCCCAGAGCTCAGTTTTTAGTGGAGAGAGACCCAAGGAAGGAGACTCAAGAGTCTCCTGGTCAATGACGATCAATTGTTCCTTCTCCTCATTCTTGGCCATTGAGACAGAAATTGAAGCATACCTTTTAATTTGACAAAATTAAAACAAGAAAAAAGTTTAAATCAATATTAAATTGCACCAAATGCTGGCAGCCATGCCCAAGTGAATCATTTTCTAGCTGAAGTGTGGAAACCATCCAAAGGTGAGCAGAGGGTGAGTTATCTGGTCATCACTTTGTCACTCTTTAGAAGTCTGGCCTTTCTATAAAATTCTTGCTTCAACATGCGAAAACTGAAATACATACTGTGCCAAAAGTGACCAACATTGTCTCTCCACTTTATGTCTGAGTGTTACAACAAAGCATGTTCAGTAACAAAATTATGTATTATGTAAATCAGTCATTTATTGATTTAAATTCAGTATTCAAAATGAGGCAGCCACAATGGAGCCTATATCTGAAAAGAACTTAACATCTTTTTTATATATAAATATATTTCTTATTTTTTCCCATTTTTCACCAAATTTGGTGGCCGATTGAGCCGTTTTGCACCCTTTTCTAACCTCACTTAGAGCTATCTCACTCTCGTACTATGAACTGAACATCGTTTAAGACAGTATTTCACTCACCATGGCACATTGAGAGCTGCATGCAAGGTTGCTTTAATGTTTGCATTGGCAAACAAAATGCTTGGAGAACACTTCATATACCCCATGCACGCCAATTTGAGATCATTTAAAGAGACCTTACCTGCAATGATGCACAGGCAAGGCCATTTCATTTGGACCGGGGATAGAGAACCCTTCAGAAATTAGCTGAAGCATCCCAGGTATGTTCATTTTTTGGTAGTAGAATATTACTTTAAAGGTAAGCTCCAGGGTTTGAAATCTGTGAAATTAAGGAGAATTTCTGGCCTTACCAGAAAGGCCCAGTCTACCCTTCCAGTTTTCCCCTCTCATTCCTTAATCTTTCGATAGCAAGATTTACAGCAAACAGCAGCAGAACAGTGGAACACAAAAAGTGTAAATCAGCAGCAGAACAGTGTAAATCAGGAATCTCAAATTCCAGTCCTGGAGGGCCGCAGTATCTGCAGGTTTAACTCCACTCCTGGAAGACCACAGTGTCTGCAGGTTTAACTTTAGTCCTGGAGGGCCGCAGTATCTGCAGGTTTAACTCCACTCCTGGAAGACCACAGTGTCTGCAGGTTTAACTTTAGTCCTGGAGGGCCGCAACTAGTCCTGGAGGGCAGGTTTTAACTCCAGTCCTGGAGGGAGTGTCGCAGGTGTCCTGGGGACAGGTTTAACTGCAGGTTTAACTCCAGTCCTGGAGGGCCACAGTGTCTGTAGGCTTTTGTGGATTCCTTTCAATTAGCTGTAAATATGGCCTTGGAAACCAGGTGTGTGGTGTCTTTAGCCAACCAATGAGTTAGATCAAATACTTAAGTCAATTCAGGAAATTCAATTCAATTCATGAATTTAAAAAATGCCATTTAGCATGAGGATGTTTCCATTCTTTCATTGAATTGAAATAGCTGAATCGGTTGAATTGAGATGGAATTGGAACCAAGCTCTGACGGATATTCAACTAGAGGACCAAGCACCGAGGCAGATGAGGGTCGTTCCTATAGCGATGAAGATATTTCCCTGTTTGGGGAACGGCAGTGACAGACAGGAGATACTCCACACACGCAGACAGCAGCACAGTCATATGACCCTTGCCGACTGTTAGACCTTTGTCTTAGAAAGCTTGCGCTCACAGACGTTTCCCCTCTTTGTGAATCACATTCCATTGAATGTGGCAGCCTATTTCCATTATTTTCCTTATAAATCCACTACATTTAGCCCTCCCTCAGGGCCTCCAAATCTGCTTCATACCATACAGGTGAGGGACATCGTTGGTAAATTGTGGCTGATGGATGAGAAACACATTCAGCATTCATTAAGGAGACAGATTTCAGGTCCTATTTCAAGCTACACGAAAAAAAGCGCAGTGCTCATAATTTTCGGAAGATTTATGTCCGGCGGCATACGCGGAAAAGAAAACAGGCCCCGCCGCGTTCCAAATTGACCTCCGCTGGGAACCAGAACCTGTATGAAAATAGTCCCTCAGCTCTAATTTACAGCCAGTGTAGAATAACTTTTCTTCATTTTAACATCTAAAATAATGTTCAGCGCCTGCAACCTGCCAAAGACAGCCCCTTACATTGATTACGGCACCAGGTCTCGCTGCCTGGGCTCGGCCAGGAAATCCATTGTTTTAAAAATCAAGTAAGTGTTCTGATCATTTCCGAGCAAGAGAGAAAAAAAAAAAAAAAAAAAAACGACAACAAAAAAAACCTCCCAATGTATCATATTCAGATTCCGGTGTAATTTCAGGACTAAAATTTTCGGGGGAACGTGGAGACAATTATCTCCACGGTAAATAGGCCTCTCTCCCTGGCAGCTGTGAAAAGAGAGAGCTCCGTTGAGAGTAACTACTTCCCCATGTGGCCGGAGTCACGCCTGACCTCGTAAAATGGAGCCTTGAAACTCTTGATCCCACGCTTATATTTCACCTGCATGGATCTTTGTAGGCACCGTGGATCCATTCTGTCTCTGTAGGCACTGTGGAACCATTCTGTCTCTATGGGCACTGTGGAACCATTCTGTCTCTGTAGGCACCGTGGAACCATTCCATCTCTGTAGGCACTGTGGAACCATTCTGTCTCTATAGGCACTATGGAACCATTCTGTCTCTATAGGCACTATGGAACCATTCTGTCTCTGTCGGCACTGTGGAACCATTCTGTCTCTATAGGCGCCGTGGAACCATTCTGTCTCTATAGGCATTGTAGAACCATTCTGTCTCTATAGGCATTGTAGAACCATTCTGTCTCTATAGGTGCCATGGAACCATTCTGTCTCTATAGGCACTGTAGAACCATTCTGTCTCTATAGGCATTGTAGAACCATTCTGTCTCTATAGGTGCCATGGAACCATTCTGTCTCTATAGGCACTGTGGAACCATTATCTCTGTATTTATAATATTATTATTTTAGACATTTAGCAGATGCTCTTATCGAGAATGACTTACAGTTTTAATTTCTTTACATGCAATCCATTTATACAGCTGTGGTTAGGTACCTTGCTCAAGGGTACAACAATAGTGCCACGACCGGGAATCGAACCAGCAAGCTTTGAGTTACAAGCCCAGTTCCCAAAGAATTAAACTGCACTGCCAACACTGTGGAACCATTCTATCTCTATAGAAACAGCGGGCTCGCTGTGTACTATCTCGATGCAATGAAAGGGCCTACGTTACTGTTGATTATTGGATATACATAGACCGCAACTGTCAAAATTGTTTTGTATTTCTCCCCACTATGAACCAATCATAATGACAGGGAAAGTTGTCATGTTTTTTGTTTCAAAAAATTGTTTTGCATGTCTGTGCAGTTATGTTGGCAAAAACATTTTCATACTGCCATTTATTATATGAATTATGATAATGTTTGATAACTACTAGCTACTGTGCTACCTCGTACCAAAAAGCTAGCTTGTGAATGTTCACTATAATAACATTCATTCGCAGCTAACGTCAGCTCAGTTAATTGTCAATGAGCCAATGAAGTGAAAAAAGTAAACAAAAACAAAAGTTAAAAATAGTGTGAACAGTACTAACATGGCCTGCATTGTATGCCAATTCAGCACGCTTTATTAGTTTAGGCTCATCCTTAAAAAGTGATGAGATTTCTCATGAGATCACTATTGGATCACTGCATGGTAGGCACTGTGGAATCACTCTACACATGTTTTGTTTGTACGACCTGCCCTCTTGATCCCATTCCCTCCCTCCTCTTCCAGTCCATCGACATCCTCCCCTTTGCCTCTAATAAAATCAACTCCTCTCTTTCCCCTGGTTCTGTCCCTTCTGCCCTCAAAAGGACCCCTGTGATCCCACACCCGGTCAGGACCGTGGAATCACTGGCCATCTTCCCCAAGAGACTCAAAACCCACCTCTTCAGACTCCACTACCACTGATTCTATGCATCAATTAACTGCCCTCACCACTGTCTACATGTTTTAAAAAATAATAACAAATGACTAACTTCACTTTCCCTGTGTTACAGGTATGATGTGCAGCTGCCAACAATGATGTCTATTGCAATGTTACTACAATGATCTCTTGCACTAACCATGATTCATCTTTCCATGTATAAATGTACTTTTTGTAAGTCGCTCTGGATAAAAGCGTCTGCTAAATGCCTAAAATGTAAATATAAAAATGTACATCTATAGACACTGTGGACTTATTCTACGGTGTTCTTTGTAGGCACTGTGGAATCAATGAAATTCACAGAAAGGTGAATCCAGCTAAGGCCATTGTATTATTATCCATTATGACCGGTTTCATCTAGATTTCCAGCTCCTCCTCCAGTTGCTCTTTTAATAAGATGATTATAAATGAATGAACGCATGCAGGACAAACCATTTTTTCCAGTCTGTACATTTCTGGGTTTTTGCACACAATGCTTATCTTTCAGCCTTAAGTTGTTTCATATGATGTTGTCTCCATAAGTATTGTGCTACACTGCATATTACCAGCACACACACGCACGCACACACAATATATGTTAAATATCATTCCATGTCAAAATGTTTATGCATTCCTTACAAATCTGGATCACAAATCTGTACAGAAACACCACAACGGCCTTCCAGACATGCCAAATGCTGCAGTAAAGTTCATGTTGCTTGGCAGGACATTTTGATCAAAGCAATATTTAAAAGACACTCAATATAAAGCATAATTCTTCAGTGCAGAAACAAAATCCAATCTGCTCAGGCCATGGTCTTTTACGGTAAATAAACAAAGGGCCAATGTTTTCACCCGTGCACTCCATGCTGCTCTTCTGTTGGACGGCAGAGTTCATATCGAGAATGTATTGATACGATTATCAGTACAAATATTGAGATAGCGATGAAGTTTGTGATGAAGCACAACAACCCCGTGTCCCCTCCGGTCCCAATCGACGGCAGCATAAAACACGGCCACTGGCCTGTTTTCACGTGAGCTGTGGTTTCTGTATTCCTCTTCCTCTCCTACGTGTCCATGTTCCATCCATTTTCAGGCCGACAAGGTGCAGCAGTGTGCTCACTGAGTCCAAAATACTCCTCCGCCCATCCACCCATCCCCAATGACCTCTCCGGTACCTCTCCAAGCACTCCTATATGTCTGGAAATTATTTTATCTCATAGCCCGTGAAACGTCTTTCTTGTAATAACCGCTCTGAAATTGGTGATGCGCAGTCAAGTGCGGTCGGTGCCTCGTGAAAAAGAGAAGTATCTATTTAAAGTGCGTTCTTGTTGCGGTCGGCCACCACAGGCGTTTTACAGTGCAGCTTTACGGTGTTGGTCATGGCAGCCCGGGCGTGCCTTCCTTTGTAAGCACATGCTGGTCATCCTTCTTACTTTACAACTAGCTTCATTTCATGGGAGATCCTTCAACCACCTAGACATTTATTGCCATTTTCTTTTTTTCTCTCCACGGGAAGGAAGCTCTTTACAGTTTCACGGACCTGTAACGATCAGAAATCAAACTGGAACCAGGCAACATCAAAAAAACATTTCAAGGCCAGGCGTGACCGCAGCCGGGGGTTGCTATGGAAAATGTGAGGCATTCCGAATATTTTCTTTCCTTTTGCTGCTGAATTCAATAAGCAGTTATTCGGGAGACATGTTAGCCAACAGTAAATACAAACAGGCTAGCAGCCATCTGTATCTTTTGTGTGGAGACTGCAGTGGCTGATTTTGTGTGGAGCGCGCAGGAATATAGGCCTTCCTCTATAGCAGGGATGTCAGATTCCAGTCCTGGATGGTTGCAGTGTCAGCAGATTTAACTCCAGTCCTGGTGGACTGGAGTGTCTGTGGATTTTTTGTAGCTTATGATCATCAACCAATGTAAGCCTTGGGAACAAAATGTGTGGACTAAAGGCACTTAAGTGCTGAAAGTGCACCAAAAACCATTAGACAATATGGTCCTCCAGGACTGGAGTTAAACCCGCAGGCACTGCGGCCCTCCAGGAAAGGAGTTAAACCTGCAGACACTGTGGCCCTCCAGGACTGGAGTTAAACCTGCAGACACTGTGGCCCTCCAGGACTGGAGTTAAACCCGCAGACACTGCAGCCCTCTAGGACTGGAGTTAAACCTGCAGACACTGCAGCCCTCCAGGACTGGAGTTAAACCTGCAGACACTGTGGCCCTCCAGGAGTGGAGTTAAACCTGCAGACACTGTGGCCCTCCAGGACTGGAGTTAAACCTGCAGACACTGCGGCCCTCCAGGAGTCTGACACCCGTGCTTTGTAGTGCACACTGCAAAGGGACGGACGGCCTCACTGAATCTTCACACCCCCCTCGGAAGTCACACAAGGCCATGTATGTGTACAAGCTCTGGCGCTGGTCTTGAACCACAAGCCGGAGACTCGGGGGTGGGGGGGGGGGGGCTAAAATTATAGAAAGTGAGAAAGGTAATGAGCATTTGATAATGCCCCCCTCTGACGTAACGTGCACTGTTTCTGTCCTGGCGAGAGGGGGGGGTCAGGGGCTTGATTACAGTAGGGTCTGGTTACAGCTCACTCGACCTGCAGGAACCATGGGCTGCTTTTTATACCCAGCCTGGGCCGGTCACGGCAGAATGATACGAGAGATTAGGCCCTGGAAAGGTCTCCGCGGATTTGAAGTCCAGGCTCTGCTCCTCCTGCCGGACCCCTGCCTCCCTGTGCTCCCGGCGGCCTGGAATCGCACTGGGTTTGAGGATGCGGGATCTTGCCATTAGCTTAGCGTACAAATAATTATCTTTCATTCTAGGACAGTTTATTTCCTTACAGACACTTTTCTTACAGAGTTCAGTGATTTTAGCTTTAGTCAATATTTATATTGAGTTAATATTGTTCCACTATATTTTATGTATATTGTATTGTGTCTCAATGCGTGCCTATTAAACTGTTCTGGGTTTTTGCACGACGCGATATTTCAGATGTTGTGAAATGGCAGAAACACACCAGTGTTCATTTATGCTGTCTCAGTAAGATTAGTGACACCGGAACCAAGTTGAGTTGAAACTTGCGAGGGTCATAATAGTGGGTGTTTTCTGATTGCTGGGGCAAACCATTATCTCCCATTTAGATTTTACATTTAGACAGATGCTCTTATGCAGAGCGACTTACAGTAAGTGCATATAAAATGGTTGGACAAAGAGCAAGTTTTCAGAGTCACAAACGAGAGTAGGAGTCATTATATTAAACTACAACATAACGATGAGTGTTGTAATAGGCGCAAGTGGGAGCTTGAGGATGTAGTGCTTTAAGTAGCAAATGGATTTGAGGGTATAGTGTTAAATGCTGCATAAGTAGGGGCGCAGCAAAAGTATTCAACCCAGAATAAATGTTGAGAGCACTATCAATCGGCATTTGTGCGGTAGCACCTGTTTCCCAATGGCTTCTTCTCCACTAAAATGTAATTATTTTATTTACACTGGCCCCACAACATCTCTGACCCAGTCTGCGCCCAAACTGAAAAACAAGCGACTGGATGTTGGCTGGTGGATAAGACTGTGAGCGGTCTGAACGATTTTAACATTTGAGCCAACAAACTTTCTTGCCCCATCCCGGCCATCAGGTAACAAGCAAGTGGCAAATTTGTCTTTGCAGCATTAATGTAACATTAGGTAAATGTTTGGACAGGACGGAGGAACAGGAGCAGGAAAAGTAGAACCTTTACCCAAGACTGACGTGACTTCTTAACCATCGTAGCGAGTGTGCGGTTTGAGAGATGGACAGAGTAGAGCCACTGTAGGTGTCGCACACTTCCTCAGGGCAACCAGGCCCACCATCAGCTGGCTAACGAGGGTCGACCTACTGTGTGCCGCAGAAAAGGACTGCGAAAAAAGTGACTGACAACATGTGTGAAACTGACATGAAAGGATTAAGGAGACGGCAACACAGTTTAGACACCACAAAAACTTGTTCTCTTCTGTACCAGCGAGAGGATAAGTACATACGTACTTCACGTACCCTCGTGTGTTCTGCTATTCATAACGTCAAGTGTATTTGCCATATGAATCCATGCATGGTGTGCTCCCGCTATGCACAGCAGCCAAGCAAATGCACCATCTGCTGGACCCACCCGGAACTGCATGCTGAGGTTCTTCACACTCTCAGTTGTTTGTCCTGAGCAGATGTTTCTGCTTAGATTGTTATGTACCATGACATACTAAATTACAGCATTAAAACGGAATTAATACATTTCAAAAGGTCTTCCAGCCTTTTTCAAAGCCGATCTGGAGTCAGTGAGTGCAACCCAGCTGAAGCACATTTTACAGGGAGTGAGAGGCACCAGACACAGTGACTGTGAGCATGCAGTAACAGACAGCTGTCACCTCCCATCATGGCATCATCAGAGGGGAAGTGAGGTCACAGGCAGGATGAAGTGGTGGTCCATTGTCCATTTCCTCTGCCTCCTTCGAAAACTTAAGAGCAGAATGTGGTAAATGATTGGCAAAGAAAACAGCAGAAATACAAAAATGTAAAAAAGGAATGAAGTTCCTTGTTTTTCTAGCTTGTTAACCACTGAGTCACACACGCACACACACACACACACACACACACACACACACTTGTGTTAGATTGAATCCTTATCTTTGAAATAAATACCACCAGGCCAGTCGAATTGTATGAGTGGCTTGTGAGACCTCGGTCACACCGATAGCCCTTGGGCCAACAGCAGCAACAGAGAGAGGGTATCAGAGACACGATCCCAGAGAGAAGCAAGATTGTTTAACTTTAGCAAAACTGGCAAAAGGGTGGGAGGCCGCTACTCTCCTCGGGATATCACTGTGCACCGTGCGGGAATGACTGAATGCTGGAGTTTCCTGGAGACGGACATGAATAATCTCACTTCATTACTGGGAACGCTGTTTGGAAAAATGCACAAATAAACGTTTCCAAGGCGGCCATAGGACATGCGCGTGAACTTTTCAGTGCTGCGAGCCATCCATTTCCCAAGGCTGCAGCTCGCGGCCCTCTCCACGGCCCGTCATACGGTTCCAATGCTACGCCTCGGCCCCCAGAACTAATCAGCAGTTCCTCTGTCTGAGCTGATGGCTTGCAGATTGACCGAGGTTTCCGCCGGGACGCAGACACCCGCACGAGGGCGGGGCGGCGCGTGAGGAGGCGTGGCCCTACCTGTGCCGGTCCCCCGAAACCACTTTCTCACATTCTGATTGGCCAGCTGAATGGGTCATACTGACACTTTTGCGCAGAAATCCTGCTTCTAACCGCGATTTAAATCCTTGTTTTTTTCCACGTCTGGACGGCTCATACCAGATTGTGAACCCAGGAATTTCCTGGGTCCCCCCCCCCTCTGTACATACACAAGACCTACCCCATCCCGGGTTTGCAAGTCACGTGCCGTGTGTCTGTCTGCAGGCTTCAACCTCTGCACGAATGTGAAGGGGCTTGCTGTTTTTTTTTTTGCTGACAATAATCTTAACATTTTTATTGTGTTGTTTTACAAGACATGACAGCAAACAAATGTCTCACAAAAGACTGAGGAATAAATTACTAATCCAATTGAACATTACGCTCATCTGCCTCCAACTCGTCCAACGCACCAAAGAAGACCCTGGTAGTTAACGGGTTGGACCCACTTCTGGACCTGGGCAGCAGATAAATGGGCAAGACCCATTTATCCAAAAGGAAAACCCAGGAAAAATGTGGGCTCCCAGTCCTGTGTAAAAGGGGCTATTGAGTAACTGTGATGCTGATAGGTCCATAGTCCATAGTGGTTCTAGTGTGGCTCAGTAGGTAGAGCATGGCGTTGGCAATGCTGCGGTTGTAGGTTCAATTCCCACTGGGACCACATGTACTGAAAAATGTATTGCATTCACTACTGTAAGTCGCTTTGAATAAATCTACTAAATGGCATATATTATTATTATTATTATAGTCAAGTCCTACTGATCTCCTTCTGCTGCTTACTGATGGATCTGAGCATGCTCAGGAGAGCTATGACATCACCCCCAGAGAACTAGACCTACTATGTGTCATTGACACCTTTCTGTTTTATTATTGTGATAAAAAAACATAAAAGCTTGCACATTTTTATCATTTATCTTTGAAATATTATAGATTTGGGGGGAGGGAGAAGGATGGACATAACAGTTCAAACTAAGATCATTATTTTCACAGAGATCATCTAGTCAGTGTGTCCATGTGTATCCAAGCAACAGCTATTATCCTCTGCAGAACGGAAAAAAATCTGAGCGTACAGACCTAAAAGAGCCAAGGTGAAGGTTTCACTTATTGTACGGTAAGGGCGAGTTACAGTATATGTGAGAGCATATGCTCGCTGCCGGCCTACTCACCAGTTAGTTAACCTGCTCTGTGCTATGGAAACAACCTTCCTGCTCATCGATCCTTGAGTTAAAAACACGCCTCCAAGAAACGCATTCGTAAAATATGACAGGGGAGGTGGGGGAGAAGAGAGGGGGTGAAACAGAGCCAAGGAGAGAAAAAGTAGAAGAGAAGAGTTGAGTAAATCTCTCTCTCCGTACTTCCTCTGCATACCACTCTGTAAGGGGCATACTCTGTTAGGAACCTGTTTGTCCAAGGACCCAGACGCAGATCAGGAATTTCAAAAGAGTTGTTTATTGGGAAGTGGATCAAAACCAGGAATCAGAATCACAAGGTACAAAAACATCAGGCAGAGTGCAATTAAAAAATAACAGGCAGTCCAAAAGGTCATAAAAATGTAGGCAGATTTTAACAAAACAGAATAAATTTTTACAGGCTCGGGGCTATCAAAAAGTTTTTTTTTAAGGGGTGTTACGGAAGGAATGCAATAAACTTTTGGCTGTAAGGTATATGATGTAGGCTCAGGGAATAAAGAATCAAAAAATATGACAAAAATGGAACAAAACACTGAACATATAAATAGGCACAGACAGGAAAATAAAATGGGAATCAAATGTGACTGGGAGGAGAAATGTAGGAACACAGGTGGAAACAATGGGAATGCTTTGCATTGCAGACACTGACTTTGACATTATCATGAGGGTCTGTGCCAGGGCTATTCAATTGGTGCCCCGTGGGTGCCACATAGTGCTTTCGAGCGGCCCGCAAACAAGCATTTCTGACATGTTTAAAATGACAGCAAATATGTTTTTTTTATAGTAAATGAACAAATTGACCCCCCGTACTTTTGCCTTTTAAAATCTGGCCCCATGAAAAAGTAATTGAATAGCTCTGTGGCCGTAAGTACAAAGATGTACAAAGATTCTAAGAGTAGGAGTGCTGATCTAGGATCAGTTTAGCCTTTTAGCTCATAATGGTTAGGATATGGACAGAGGAAACCTGATCCGAGATCAGCACTCCTACTCTTAGAATCTTTGTACATACGGGCCCTGGTCTACACTGACTGGGCAACATCCTCCCAGCTCAGCAGGGCTACCTAACCTGTCTACCCCCTCGACGACCTCCTGACGTCTCCTGAACAGTGAAACCCCCCAACTGCAGCAGAGTGACACCTTTTCGGAGACAACGTCATTGCAAAGCGGCGCCCGCCTGCTCAGCACAGGGGGAGCGGTCAGCATGGTCTTCTGCAGGGCCACCCAGTGAGAGGGAAGGGCCCATATCCATGTAACTACATCCCATAACCCTTCTCACCTTGGAGACGCAGCCAGGTCTTCCATCAGATTGCCGTGTCACTGTGGCTCCACACAGGTCATCTGTAACTAATGAGACGGGGGTCTTCGATCAGAGCCACACAGCATGGGTCAATGGGAGAGGAAGCACACGCACCCGTATCCTATTACCGTCGGAACGGGGACCTCCGCCTCTTTCATCCCTGCGTTTGAAGATAAAGAGGCGGGGAGACGATCGCTCACAGGCCCTGCCCGGAGAGTGATGGGCCAAAGTTGTTACTCGGACATGGTTCATTGTATCTGCCCGGCGCAACGCACATACCAGCAAGCTTGCAAGGCTGAGGCACCTGGCGCTTTACGGCAGCGGGAGAAATTCCAGTCCTGGAGGGCCGCGTGGAATGCGTCGGGTGTGTACGTTTCCACCAATTACCCTGGCTCAATTAGCTAATTAGCTGTATGCCACAAGGCTGGTTCACTCATTGATTAGCCCATGGTAAAATGTTTCAAGTCTTCAGCTGACATTCATGACCTTGTTGATAAATGCAGCTAAAATTTCAGTCCACACAAATGATTGAGTTAATTAACTAAGAGCGGAGGTCGGCGTGAAATCCAGAAACAGATATGGCCCTTCTTGCCACCCCTGCTTTAGGGAGAGGAATTAACATCTGTGGCTAAATCTTTAGAATTGAAAAAAGAAAAAAAAGGTCAGATCAAAGGTCAGTAAAATATTGTTCTGCATTTTATTTCAGATGCACCCTCAGCATGTGAAATTGGGAAGTTGGAAAAGGTTTGCGCAAATAGGAGGTGGTGATTTGAAAGTAAAGTTCTGCATTTCAATTTCACTACTAAAAGCAGTGCCAGATGTGTTTTTTGATTGGGTAATGCCATTATGGCATTAATAGCTACCAAAAACGAATTCACTGCTAATTCATTCACTCACATTCATTTGTAATCAAAAGCAGCATTTACACCAAAATAGCTAATGTTACTGCATAAGATTTCAAAATTATTTTCAAAAACGATTGAGAGCAAATATCTATGATCAAACAAGCAATTTCACTTTATTATATTTATTTATTTGACAGGGACAGTGCACATTGATAACATTTCTGTAAATGTGCCAGAGTTAGCCAAGGAGGTTAATTTTCATCTGTAGTCCCTGGGCAGGCATCTAGTTAAAAAATAAACAAATGTATGTACATACAACCATTAAAATAATTGAAAATACAATCTACATATACAGTACGGTATATATCTACATATTAGACAAGGCAGCGGAGTTCAATCCTTACTGACACCTAGTGGTCATACTTAAATAATTTCAGAAAGTGCTGCTGGTTACAGTGGTATGGTCAGGCAATAGATATTGGATAAGAGAGCATCTGCTAAAATGCCTAAATATTCTGGCAGAATATATTTTTTAAAACAGCTAATTGCATGTAGTGCATACTAAATACCATGGAAGTGCATCAATTCAATCTCTTTGCAAGACGCATTTTGTTATATTTGGTTTATTGATTTTTACATATTTTTACATATATTATAATCAATTACATTTTTACTTCAGTCAATAACAGTCGCCAAATGTATAGTTCATAATTATTCTATGAGGAATCCTTTAGCCAATTAACACCATCCATTCAGCAGCTTAGCAGCAAAAACCAATGGGTTTCCATGAAGTCATGCTGGAACTTACTCTCACCTTACTTCATCGTAAAGTTATTGTAGTAACAAATGACATCACCATGTCTGTACACATGGTGATTGTAACTCTCATGGTCTAATGTCAGGTTTTAGCCCTCAAAATTCAAGCTTTATCCAGGATGTCCTGCCATTTGGCTTTAAGACAGTGAGAACAGTGCTAGCATTGCTATATCCCCAGGTTAACATAAACATACAGGACAATGACAACAGTAATTGTGCTTGGAGGATTTCTGCCATCGTGTCTGGGGTCATGTGATGTGGGGGAGGTTTGCACATGAATATTTTTCGGCTTATGTTTTTTTTGGCTAAACGCAACAGAGCTTTTGGGTTCACGAGGCAAGAGGGTGAACCGCACAAACTGTGAACTTATTTTATCACGAACCAGGTCTCGACAGCAACTGGGGAGGAAGGGAACGTTGCTTGGGGGAAGCCCGACATGACCATACCTCTGTCAGTCCGGATTACGACTCTGGGGACAGAGGAGCCCAGGGAGGCAGACAGAGACGGGGAGAGAGGATGGCACTAACCGCTGGAGTGATCTCATGTGGACAGCACTAGACAGCAGAAAGTGCAGGTGTCGCTCCACAGGGCAGACGGCCCACACGAATGATGGAAAATGAGTTTGTAACCAGAGACAGAGAAGGGAGATGCTGCACTTGAAGTATAGAGTCAGAAGATGGAATTGTGCTCTAAAGCTGGGCATTAAATGGGCACCAAGGTTTGGTGCATAACAGAAACCCTTTAGCGCTTTTTTATCCTGCACTTTAGTTATCACTTCCCACATCTTTTGAACACTTTTTCTAACTGCTTTTTTGGAGTTCATTCTTTAGATTTTGGAGTGGGAATACCTGCTGCTTTATCATTAAGTTATTTTCATGTTGACGCACCCATTCAGCAAGCCCTGATAAGGCACAGACACCATACCTGCCCTTTTGTATTAAACACTTTTTGCACACATGAAAGAATGTGTGAATGTATGAAATGTGCAAATGAAAGAATATATACTGGTTAGATACACAGTGGCACTCATGTGGATGCAGCCTGTTTGGTAAGTACTATCACAGATTATTTAGGCTCACCGCTTACTCAAATCCGTATTCTTAACATTGAAGGTTTCGTCTTCCTACTGGTGACGCCAAAGCATTCTAATTGTATGCATCTACTGTAAATTAATGAAGGGGCATGACCAAGTACAATACTGTGGTGATGGACATTCTGTACTGTGATATAGTACCTGACACTCCTTTTACCAACCAGAACCTCCTGTAGTTAAGAAGCAAGGAGAACTGAAGGAACATAGGAGTTGAGTATCTAGTGGGTTAATAGAATCTGTGATACTATTCAGCTTTCAGTCAAAATAAATGCAAAAGGTGAGCATACCCTCTCAGGTATGGAAGCAATGCTATTTTCTAACAGTTTAAGAAAACAATTTAAAAATGAGGCACTCACCCATTTTATACTCTGCATTTAAATAAAAACAAAATCTGTTCCCTGTGTCCAAGGTGATAATTGCACATACCCAGAAAAGTAGAACATTTTTTCTCCTAGTTGCCCTTGTAGGTATGTACCCCTTGTAGATAACTCTTTAATCTACCCGTAGAGGGCACTATTGCTTATAGCTATAATGAGATATAATGAAAAGAAAAGTATGACGCTATTGTACTGTTATCATTAAAATAAACACAGGCAATTGCATATTCATATGCAGAACTGCCAAATGGCCAAAAATGCATATTTTAAATGATTACATAAGAGCCGATACATTTAAAAAATCTGTTACTCCCCAATGACAATTCTGCATCAGAGGTTAAAAAAATCAATGACAGTTCATGTAATCATAACAAGTAATAACTGCTAATTAGAGTATGTCAGAAATATATGAAGAGAACAAAATGGGTGGGACCCGCAATCTGTTAACGCTATTTAATTACAGATGCCTCACGCTTCCTGGAGACAGGTGGCACAATTTCTTTACATGCCTGATGGGGAAAAGAGTGAACTGTGTAATTATCGAAGACCCTGCTGTTTCACTGGACAACAACTTATTTACAAAGAGCGCCAATGCAATTTGTGTGATTCATCGGCGGCTGTGGTGGGCGTGCTGTATATTTTCATTTTCTTCAGACCCAGAATAAAACTCTACTCTTATTTAAAGCCAATGTGTGAGGCTTGACAGACATTTGTGTTTGTAGAAGCCTTTGGGGAACCGTAATCTAAGCCATAACTTGCTGACAGTATAGCAGAACGGAGCCTTTTACTTGTCAAAGTCACCACTGTGGCAACCATGCTATTGGACTCAAAAAAACTTTTCACAAACTTTTATTTTCCAATATGCTGTAATATAATAACTGTATTGGGATGGCAGGTATGCCATCCACCAGGTTACGGGTTGGTGGGGCATGCCCCATACCTATACAGCACAGAGAATTTGGTACTTTTCAGGGTGTCCCACAGAAATAGTTACAATGGCCACAGACTCTCAGTCCAATGGACAACCATTAACGTCTTTACCCTCTGACCTCATGTAAGCACATAGAATTCAGATACAACTTCACACAGCCACACAATAAAGCCCCAAACTTGGGTTATTTTATATTTCTTCCTTATCTTCTGCTTCTCCTTAATTTTCCTGCCAATGACATAATCAGAAATGCTTCATTCCCCCTAATATTAATTCTCCCCAATGGGCAATGTCTGACATCATTAAGACATAGCATAAGGATGTGCACACATGATGCTATTTCAGCCAATAGATCATGCTCAAAACTTGAAAGATGCCACATTGATTTTCTGTGGGAAGCAGCTTGCTTGCTATCTAATACTATCCAAATTATTAAAGGTATACTAAGCAATTTGATGTCACTGCACAAGACGCAGGGTTAGTAAATAAATTATAATGGATGTACTTGTTATTCTATAGAGAAGGAAATTCATGCCTAAATATATTTGATTCTAAATGTACTATACTAGGCATTTACTAATTCGCTAACCCATACAATTTACTATACCTAGACCTGATCAGCTGTGGCAAGTGTGCCCCAGTCAGCCACTGCTTGGTCGTAGACATTGCAACTGCAGAAACAAAGTCGAGGTAGGCTTGTTACAGGTGATAGCTATCCTAGTAAACACTAACCAGCCTTGCTCACCTGCCATCTTGGCATCGGTGCTAATAAGATGAGCCACCTTCAGCTCTTACCATTTTGAAAACGCCTCTCCAATGTTTACACCTTTTCTACATCTGTCTAAGTACCTTTTGTGTCCAATGTTTCATTTCAATTGCGTTTAGGTTCCTCTTCTTCTTTTCCTTTTTAATGGCAGATTAAAACGCTTGCCGCGTATCACTGCCCCCACAGGTCCGGAAGGTCCTCAGCACTACTAACCACGAAAAAATTTATATATTATATTAAACATAACAAAACAAAACAAAAAACAAAACAAAATACAAACAAAACAAAAAACCGTCTTACACCCTGGCTTGCAGGCCAGTGGCATAAAGGAAACCTTCAAACACTTTTGACTTATTCTCACTTAGTCCCAACAGTGATTTAACAGAGAAGGAAGTCACACCGATGCTTGCCAAATCTCTGTACATGTCCCTGCACTCCCTTGCATAATTAGCACAGTCTAATAGCACATGTTTGACTGTTTCGGGTACTTTGCACATACCACATTGTCCATCCTCGTGCTTACCCACTACAAACAATCCAGCCCTCAGACCACAATGCCCCAACCTCAGCCTGGCCAATAATACCCCCTCCCGCCTGCTCCCAAATGTAGGGCCTCCCTTCCCCACCCCTCTCTGAATGGAATATAAATGTCTCCCCTTTCTGTTTGTGTCCCACTCCTTTTGCCAGAGAATCCCCAATCCCTCTGCAATCCTACTCTTCCTACCCAAAAAAAACCTCCCCCCTACCCAAGGGGATATAGGTCTTGACCATGACATGGTCTTTTTTTGGACATACCCTGTGCCGGCCAGAAGAGGATGGGCTCCCCCCCTTTTTAGTCTGGTTCCTCCCAAGGTTTCTCCCTACCAAGGGAGTTTTTCCTTGCCACTGTTGCTGTTAGGCTTGCTTTTGGGGGGGTCTAGGCCTGGGTTCCCCCTCTGTTAAGCGTTTTGTGACAATTCTATTGTGAAAAGCGCTATACAAATAAACTTGATTTGATTTAATTTGATAGACCCCCACCTGAGGAAACTCTAGTGTAGCCTTCGCCATCCTATCCGCACATTCATTTCCCACTATCCCCATATGCGCAGGCACCCACACCAGGCCCACCCGGCTCCCTGCCCTATGGACACGGGACACGATGCAAAAGCACTAGCAAGTCTATTATAACATCAGGACGTGCATCCGAACTCCTGCACTCCGCGGTCAGAGCTGCAGCGGAGTCTGAGCAGATAACAACGTTTGATGGTTGCACCTGCTCTACCCACTCCAAAGCCCACAAAATAGCCATGAGCTCTGCAGTAAATATCTATATTCCATCTGGTAAACCCCCTGCCCCACTGCCAATTGCGGACTATGAAAAGCGAATCCGACCCTTCCACTCTCTGGCACCTGAGACCCATCTGTACACACCTGGAGGGAAGAACCCCACACCTGCCTCAGATGGGAGTCAGCAACTACATGTGGTGCCAGCTTCGAATTTCCTGCCCTCACTAACTCCATAATTCTAAAATCCACCTCCATTTCAGGTAGAAGCCACCGTGGTACAGGAGGCCAGAACGTCTCAGCCCCAATCTCCACATCAGCTAAACCCACACCCCCTGCCAACCCTAAAGCCTGGACCAGAAATGCCCCACTCTGTAACTTCACGGAAGACCGTCCACCACAGTCAGCCAAAATCCCAGAAGATGCGTTCAGGTTACATAGCTAGCTAGTGTTATTACTTTCTTTTTCTTCTTCTAACATAAACTAGAGTGTAAACAGGAAGAACTGGCGCCGGAGGCCGACGTGGTTAATGGATGGATTGCAGTTTGTATGCGTTCCAGTGCGTTTGTTTAGGAAGTCGCCCCGCTGGTTTAGGAAGTCGCCCCGCCACTGAGTGATGACGTCAAATTGCTTAATTATACCTTTAATAGTAACGTTATTGATTTTAGAGATTAATCATTTCTAAGGCCAAGAAAATATATATTTATATAATTAAGTTCTTATCATTTCACGTAATTCGCACCATATTGTTTCATGACTCAGATACCTAAGGTAACTACAATTTAGGTCCTAAATCCCTGGACTAAATTTAGCTTAAACCGTGTAGCCAGCTAGAAAACCACATCTGCCCGATTTCATTCAGACAGCTGGCTACCTAGCTACACGACTACATAGCGTTTCATTAAAACAAAGAGCTATTTAGCATTATAGTTTCCAGCGGTTCACTTACGACTTAAGTATAGTTAGCTAGCTAGTGATATTTGCCATCATTAACTTTAACAGCGTGGCTCTGTACGTTAGCTGGCTATATAAATTACTGATCGCTATAATCTCTCCCCATCTACGGAGCTTGGGTAGCTCATGGCATGCATTCATAATATACATGGAGTGTACTTAAGGTGAGAAGGATGGCTTCCCAAAACTATCATTTAAATGTACAATGCTCACTTCAAAACTGCATGTCTACGTTATTTGAATTCACTGTATACTGGATACAACTACTGCACACTCAAACGGCCCTGACCCTTGGCTAGGAGTCAGTCATCTTTTCAGACTATCACAATAGCAGTAGCCAGCGCGCAACTGACGTGGGCTACGCTGTGTCATTGCTCAGAATTGGCATTTAATTACATAAATACAAAATGATGACATAATTAACTTCAGCTGCATGTTTGTTTCAATGAACAAATGCACGCTAAATGAAATACAAATACAGCACATAGGCTACTAACGTTGATAGAATCGCCTGCTACATTCACCATAAGTAAAGATCGCCTTATGTAACATCACCATTATCAGTGTATTAAAGTTATATTATCTGGGCCAATATATGACTGTATACCAACATTAGCAGCACACAACCAATGCTGTGTCCTCACTCCAGAATACCACACACTGAACGCACGTTACGTTGCCCAAATCGGTATATAACCGCAGTAGGCCTACTACTAGTATTCACAATTGTATCAGCAATGTCGCTGTCAATTTTTCTTCTCACTATTTAACGTGACAATTCGCATGACATCAAAAACGCTATTATAAATCCGTTGCTGCTGATGGACTGCTTTTATATAACCACATGGAATCATAATTTATCCGTTGTTGCAGACAGGTTTAAAATAATACAGTGAAATCACAACTCATGCTGTGGATTAAAGTCGTTAGTAAATGCAATACTGCTGATGTCTGGAACGTATTCAGCAATTACTTTATTTAATTTAAAAATTGTTTCTGATTTCCCGCCCTGTTTCCCCCCAATTTACCCTCCCCCACGAACTCAAATGTATTAAATACATTATGTTTGTGTTGCATTTGCAAGTAAGTGCATTTTTCATAGCACCAATTGACTATATATTCAAGTATAATTACTGTTATGTTTGTGACTAGTAAAGCTATTACAAATAATAATAGCGCATCAAGTAGCTCCATACAGTATTACATTTGTTACAGAATAAAAATACATATTCATGTAATTATTTTGGGGTAAAACCTGTGGTCCTGAGATGTGTTCATAATAACGATGTGTTGTTCTGGATGGTTGGTCCTTTGCTTAAAGTATTGTTTGAAACTGGAAAGTATATGTAATTCTTCAATTTTAGGCTATATAAAGTATGTGTTTATATGTGACCATGTTCATGTTATATAGCTACTGTAAGTGTCAGTATTGTATGTCATGTTTTAAGCTCTTATAAGGTTGTAGTGTTAAATATCAATCAACATCATAGGAAGGATTTACATGCTGTATGGAGTGTGCTATTTTCAAACACAGAATATGAAACTCATACAAATTATTTAATATACAATTTTGGAACACATTTTGGAATGTGACATTTGAATAACCATGAAGGATGAGATGACAAGATGAGAAAACACAGGCCCAAGTTACTTGAACAAATGTAATAAAGTATGGGAAGCATTGCTTTGGAACAGTGCTTGTTTAGTTTATGTGAAATATATTGATGAACGTTCAGTTGTAACTTTGTCTCATTAAAGCCCTTTTTAACTTTCTCCCAACCAAAAAAAAATTGTATTTTTGCAATAGCCAGCTGCAATAGCTGAAGAAAGGGGCTTCTAAATGTAGAAAACAGCTAAATAAGGAACAGAACATTTGAAGACTTACAGTACCAAAATTGGCATATATCTTCAAGTACTGCTGTTAATATAGTCTGACTGCCCCCAAGCCTTGACCCCCCTCCAAAAATAAAATAAAAAAATCTGGGCCATCCAACTCTGTTTCATCAATCATAAGACCTTCCCACACATCAAACATCACTGGGAAATTGCTGCTTGGTCTTCTCCTTGACTCAGAAGTGACCAGGGTCCCCCTGTCGCCAACAGCAACAATATGCCCAAGACTGTTTTCTGCATGGGCAGGGAGCTGCAAAAGTTCCCAGTAAATTTGATATTTTCTGGATACACTGTATATGTATTTTCAACAATGCATTGCACATTGCTGGACGTTGTAAACTAAATAATGACTGAAATGGTATAGACACTTGCTGTTCAATAAGAAACATCCAATTTCTACTTATTCCCAGGTAAATTGTGAAATTTAAAGTGCTTGTTTATATCTGGGATGTCATGATACCACGACAGACTTCTCTCCGGCTGTTGCCTGATAGTCCCATTTTTACATTTTTACATTTTTAGGCATTTAGCAGATGCTCTTATCCAGAGCGGCTTACACAGTTTACATTTCTTAACATACAATCCATTTATACAGCTGGATATTTACTGAAGGAATCCAGGTTAAGTACCTTGCTCAAGGGCACAACAGCAGATGTGTCCCACCTGGGAATTGAACCAGCAACCTCCTAACCATTGCACTACATGCCATCCCCAGTCCAACACTATGATTCTGATGTGAAGGAACACATATCAGCCAGAAAGTCCAACCATTATGGCCTGTTAGGCCAGAATAATTCTGTGTAATTTGGCCAGACTACCATTAGTAAGGCCTGGCTGGAGTCTGTCAAATCTGCCACCTTTAGAGGGCTGCCAGGCTCTAATTAAACTCTCTATATTTATCTGACAGTTCTGGGTCATCAAAACTAGTCCTGTAACAAGTATTATTTTATTTCCAAAGAATCAAAAAGAAAACAAGATAATAATTAGGCTAAAATAATAAGGCTACAAACACAAGACACACACACTTCAGTTTGAGGTATTATGGTAATTATTGACTGATATGCATAGCAAGTCAATGTTAACCAGATACGGTTACAATTATGAGCAGTTTGACTGTTTCTGTTACTGACCACCAGTGCAACGGTTTCTCCTATGAAAAAGAAAGGCTCTATACTTCTGAAGCAATTAGTTATGAAAACTACTTAAAACTATTTATGATGGTTCACCAGACACCAAGTCAAGCAGATGAGAATTACAGCTTTAATAACAGCGCAATCACCTTTTCAGTGAAAGCAGAACATATATTGTAGAAAACGCTCCTGGGCAATTGTGATATGCAATATTGATTTTTCCCCCTACTGGAGCTGCTTGTTAGATTGATTCTTTGCATGCTTACAAAGTAAAAGGTTTTGAAACTGATGGATCTTCCTCGTGATCATGTGTTATGCAAAAAATGTTCAACCTTCAACCAAATAAATGTAACTGTTAGGGATCCTCAAAGAATAGTCTCCATTTTGTTTATTGTATTACTTTCACAAATACATAGTACCTTACTACGCAGAGCACTGATAGGCGTGCCTCTATACATTCCAGTTATTCTGTAAAACCACTGTGTACTGTAGAATAAAACAGTGCATCTTGCTTGAGGAATATATTACACTATTGCAATAAGCACTAAGTTCCTGATAAATTAAGAAATGCGTTTATTTTTATTTTTTATTAATAGTTTTACAGCCTCAGCAGCATCCCATTCCAGGCTGGAGGTAAAAGTGATGGCCCCGAGTGTATTACTTGTCACTCCGTATCTCACATACTTCATGGCTTCCTCTCCAGCGGTAGTGACAGAAAGCCACTCATCTCTCCCCCAGTGACACCGATGACAGATTTATACTTTGACAGGTCTACCAATATGGTAAATGGAATCTTTATCAAACCAGGCAGTGACCTGTCCTCAATGATTAAAACAAGCAAGAGTCACCAGTGTGGTAATGCACACAGGTGTTAATTTGTACAACAAATTATACGCGCTCTGATGCTCTGTGTGAAGGAACCTGGTATGGGCCACACAGCAATTTGCTCACACACTTCAATATATTGCGTGATAATGTCTCCCCTATTTGTCTGTGCACCGCTGGACCAGAATTAGTGCAACTGCATTGTCAGAAAGTTCAACTCCCCCATATGCGTTACTATATGTTATATGTGACATTGCTGGTATGTTCTTTTCACAACATACTCCTTCTTCATCTGCCCAGGGAAAAATCCTAGGAAAAGTAAAGTCCAAGTCTCCTAAATAGCTCTAAATGTATACCAATTTTATATTGCCGAGGAGTTCACGTCAATTTACAAGATAACAATGGGTTAACAATGTCATACATATAGTCATATTGAAACAATTGGCAATGCATATTGCTATTTACACAATGCACAACTGTATCGCTGAAGAAATACACGTCGTCTTGTTCGTTGGGGGTAATTCGTACAGCGAATGTTCGCCATTTTTCTCAACTGCCTGAAAAAATATCTTCGTGTAGTCTGAGCTATTGGTTGCTGCTAGAAGTACTCTTTGGAGTATATTGCAGCTACATGGCATGGCTGTAGGATAACATACAATGCCAGCAACAAATCTAAATAAAGATGAGATGTGAGAAAAACGTTTTCCACAGATTTTTAATGGCTGGACATAGTAAAACATAAGGACATGGATAACTACCATGGAACTTTCAGTTCCATCTTTCCCCATACACACAACGGAACGAAATTTCTACGATCAAATCACCCCAATCTCACGATCTACACAGCTCCCGAGAAGGAGGACACAAACATTGCAATGGCATATACATATGTACTTCAACCTATCTTGCTACTTTAAACCCCGCCTATTTCGATAACACTTAAACGACAGGGACTGCAGCCAACAAACTATTTTTAAAGTGGACTTGCGTCACTATAATGCAACAACTAAAACCAATAGGGGCGAGCAGGAGGGTTGCGTAAAGTTGAGTGTGTGTTTTTTCATCCTCCATTTAAAAGTTTATATGAGAAACGAAGCTCAAGAGAAAGGAACCCTGAGACAAGGCTAGTCACGTGCTGATCTGCAACAGCGGCCATTGGCTGCAGAAGGAGGAGAGGGCGTTCCGGCGACGGCGGCGTGGGTTTGCCTGGATGACACAATTACAACAACTTTGAGCTGGTGGTTGGGGGAAGTTTGTGATATTACCAAATAACACCCTGTTTTAAAACCCTGGTTCAACAGCACTCTATGCATCACACGGCATTGGTTGCATAAACTATTTAGTATAAAACAATGTAAAAGACCATCCGGAGGGTTTGTTTTCCTTAAGGATTTGGCAACAATTCTCTCAGATTTTTAATCCTGGAAAAAAGTTGCTTTTCCCAGGTCAGTTTTTCGTTTGATTTTAAATTTGGTGGAGTTCTTCGTTTGCTCCTCCATTGCGTTTCCATGAAATCGTGCGGAGTGTCGCTCGCCACTGCTGCCTGCGCCGCTGCTCGAAGTCTCGGCGCTGCTGGTGATGAGGAAAAGAAAATGGCGGCGGGAAAAGCGAGTGAAACCGAAGAGGACTTTCCGAGGCTGACAACGCAGGAGAGGGACAGCTTGGCCGGAATAGACAGGTTAGAAACGTAACCTTACGCAAACTTGCAGGGTTTATTGACTGCACCGTGCACGACTTATTGGTTTGAAATGTGTATAAATCTAATGCACAACCCCTCAAGTAACGGAGCCGCCTGTGTTGTCTTCTCTGCTTGCAGCCGACTGTTTGGATTTCAGGGGCTTCATGAAGATGGCGCCAGAACGAAGGCCTTGCTGTTAAAGGTATGTCAAGATTATGGCTAGAGCCGGTTCTTGCCAAAACACTCTTGCTTGGTGCATTCATTCTGCTCCTGGAACATACTACGGCTAGCTAGGTTTCCTTATCGCAACTATCTTTATTAACGTTAAAATGTGTCAGATTAGCTGCTAACTTCATATGCGCATAGCGACCAATGTTCCCATTCCTAGTGCAGCAACAATACGTTTGTTACATTGTATTGGGCAAAGCATTCTAGCTAGCGAGCTACGTATTAAAACGAGGTGGCTAGCGAGGAAATGTTTCACTTAACTGTTACCTAATTGCAACGATGACGCCCATTAACAGATGTAACTTCTGAGCATCTCGCTAGCTGTATCTGCACATCTAGCTGAGTGTTATGGCATTAATATTTTACCGCTTGCACTGGAAAGATGGCTAGCTACCACTAGATATGTTAGCTAATCTAGCTAATGTTAGCTGGGTTATCTACTGCAAGCCGTTCGGCAAGCTAGATGCTATGCTTTGACAGTTGGCTTGCTAGACAATTAAATAGCACCCGAATAGTGTGTATGCTGTTGATCGCACAGCTTGTTGGTATATTGGTACCTAGCTAGCTGTCGGTATTTATTGTTTACATCGTTTAATATTTGGCTGAGCTTAGCAAGGATTTAAATAGTGTGGTAGCTGCTGTAGTTGGCAAGCAGGGTACAATTTTTGCAACGAGTTGTTTGGACGTAGGTAGAGGCCATGTTTACATTTCCATCGTGTTAACGTTTGCACGCCAGCAAGCCAAGTTAGGCAGTGCAAAGTAGCTAATAGTTATTACAATAATTTATTATTGTAATAAATTACACTAGTTGAGCTAATCCGTCCGCTAACGTTAGGCTTGTTGGCGACTTAGTACCCCGTTTTCAAGTTACCCTCACATTTCTAGCGTATGGACCAATCTCCTTTCGAAATGTGTAACCAACATAGCTACGTTGGCTAACGTTAACTGTGTGCATTGCGCTGTGTGGTTCATCCCAAAAATGTGTTGTTAATGTTTTGTCAATGCCAACAGGACGTTTTTTTAGAGCGGCCGAGATGAAGTTGTCATAAAACGCAGTTCGTTTGCTTGCTAACTACTGGCTACCTACTGTAGCTGGCTAGTAATGGCTGCTCGGGTCGGCCCAAGATGGCGGGACAGGCGGGGAGGGGAGAAGTGAGAGAAATATACTAGCTAGTTTCGCTAGTAACCAATGCATGGGGCTAGCTGGCTGGGTGCTATTTCACACCGAGCGCAAACGGTCACTTCAGTCATCTTTGTAATGTCGTCGCGATCTTTTCACAACTTGGGAATCATTGGTTTGTTTTGCCGTGTCGAGCTAGCTGGCGAACTGTTTGTGTTCCACCCCTGCGTTTAAATCACAACCTGTGGCGTTGGGTAGCAAATAAAGGTAATTTTAGAGTCGTCGTAATTTATCTTTTCAGTATTGTTCGTAGTAAGATGTACCCTTTTAATTGAATATCACCCGTGTATGTTGCTGGAGATCCAAATAAATCGGGCCTCTTCCGCGTTACGGATAGCTTGCTAATACTAGCTGGTACGACTAGGACGACTAAATTGTGCTCCACCTAGATTGTCAGATTTATAACGTTGCGCTGTTCAGATTACACAACGCGTTTCGTTGAACGGTGGGTCATCATTTGTAATGGGTATTTAATCTGAGAGTTGAGTCGTACGATATACACCGGGTTTTCTTGATTAAAATTGACTTGTTGGCTGGATTGCTGCCTCTGCCAACTTCCTCACATTAAGGAACGATTTTATCCCATCGTTTTCCCGTATAATCTGCTAGGCAGTTTGTTAGATGCAGCCATAGTGTAAACACAATTCTCTACCTGTCTTAGTTTTGTTTTGGGGTCCTGATGCAACAGCGATGTTCCCATTTGACCATGAATGATTAATTTGAACTTTGGGGGAGGGGATATACACAGACAAAAGGATTGGGTGTGCATGGGGACAGGCAGCCAATATCATAACGTATTACCTTTGTAATGTTATTTTTATAACTTTATAAAGTTATAACGGTCTTCCATATAACGTCAGCAACGTGTCCAATTGGCAAATACGTAATTCAGTTGAAACTTGGGTTGTGATATCTTTATATGAAATTTGGCACTTGAAACAATCTGCAAAGACTCAGTTTGTCATCTAATTTCTTGAATCAAGGCTGAATATAAAATTTGTGCAGAGGTGCAATGTTAAGGCCATACAGACCCAGTGAGCAGGGAGAAATGAGAGCTGTTGTCCATTCCTGCTGTAGTATTGCCAAGTATGTGAATTATGTGGCATGTGTGCACCACGCTAGAGTAGAGCCAGGAAGATGGCTGTGATCATGATGATTTTATTATTTATTATCACTATATTAAATCTGCCAATTGCTCTTAACCAGGGCGACCTACAAAGAATAATACAATTACAAGACAATGTTAGTCATTTGACTTCTTATATTTTTCCTAAAACAAAGCATGTTTATTAGCCATTTCATTGAATATTCCATGTCTCTATCCCCCAAAACCCTCCTAACATTACAATTTAGAATGAATGCATTTTATTTAGGTTACCTAACAATGACAAGGTCTACCGTGAGAATGTCAGCATGGTAGTGACATCCAATTTTGTTTGCCAATCCATTTAATTTTTAAAAATAAACCTAATGAATATTTTTCTACCCATGCTACACTTGAGCTTGATTCACTCCAGTAACGGGCATAAGCATTTTGTTTTCCCCTAGCTTCTACAAGGGTTGAATTATCCACATACAAGTTTTGGTGTAGTTGTTTTTACAGCTTCTTCGATTGCACTGTTGACGAGTTACCATTCTACGGAACTGTGAAAATCCGGCCTTTTTATTTATTTTGCGGAGCAGTGCAGTTGATCTGATATTGTCAACAATACTGCAGGAAGTGCATTGTGGATAGTATCGAACAGCTAGCATATGGCGGAGCCATGCTTGTACTCAGAAACAGGCTGCCGAATGCTGCTTTGTAAGGGGAAAATATTGAAACCTACGTATTTATTCCCAATACCAAAGAGCACACTGAGGACCCACTCTTACTGGCTTTTCTGTTCAACTTGTCACAATGCCCTTTCAGCTTTTGTGCTGGGAACTGTGCCAATGCAGAGTGGCCACTACAGCCTCACTCCATGTTCGACACCAAAATAAATAATGTGTGTACATCTGTTGATTGTGTGTTTTGTTGGAAGACCGAACTAAAAAGTTTTGTACGTTGCAGACGTTTGTAGGCCTATTTGTATGTACGCTAGTTTTATGTCTGAAATTAGTTTTGAGCTGTAATCTTGTGCTTCAGTTCTTGTTTAGTGTTAACATTTATTAATGTTATTTGGAAAGATTTGGATCAGATTTTTATTAACATTTCTGTGTTTATTTGATTAACTGTTCCAACGTTGGACTTACAAACTTGAGTTATTCGTCACCAGTCGTAATACTGACTCAAAATGAGTTTTTCTCTAGTTTGGAGCTCTAGTCATGAGCAGCTTTTCCCATTGTCAGAATTTGAGATGTGGAACTTGAACCATGAACCGAGAACTACAAACTTAAAGCTGGCAGAATTCCAGTTCCTGTTTTCATTGCCTTTCTTAAGCAAAAAATAGCTCATAGTTCTTTGAATTGTAAGCCGTTTGCTAAAAAGTTATCACTGCAAGCGTTAAAACTATTTTTTTTGTTGGTGCAAGTAGTGAATCATCGGTGAGATCAGAGGTTTTTGCCATTTTGCCAAAACGGAACATCTGATAAGTAGCTTATCTGTTAACAGCCATTTTGAAATTGGAGCCAGCTAGGAGCACATTTAGGCCTTGTCCCAATGTCCACACTTGTGGTCTTTTGTACTTGGTGTGCGTGCTCACGCACCACCCGCCAGTGGCGTAGTACGTCATAAGCAAGACCGCAGTACGCAAGAGCGCACTAAATACACCCTTTATGTACCTTTCCCCCAAAACTGCATCTGACTGATCTTGGGCCAAATATATTACCCCAATTCCCTGCGTTGTGTTTCATATTCCATGCCTCCCATATTTACAACATTTGCTCCTTCCGACATGCATAAATAGTGAGGGGAAAAAAACTTTCCGCCTGATTTGATTAGCAATATTAACCCATCAATCATATATTAATATCAACCATATTGTCAATCAAAAAGGCTACTTTTCTGTGAGAAATTTAACATGACGCCAATGTTGATAAATAAATAAAGTAAATTTGTTTGATCTCCCTGATTTTCCTGGTGTGTAAGAAGACCTGACTTAATCGGTATGATGAAAAATTAAGTGTAGATAAAACCATATTTCAGTTAAAATTGATGCAAGTCCCCCAAATAAAATTAAATGCAGCACTGTCTTAGAATGCCACCGTTGCCAAAAACATGTCAGTTTGTGACATTTCTGCCTTACTAGATGTGCCCTGATCAGTGACAACTGTCTTAATGTGCTATTTGTGAAATTTCTGCCCTACTAGATGTGCCTCAGGTGCTAGCAACAACAGCTTGGCCACAAAGTGGTAGACCACGTAAACTCACAGAGCGGGGCCGACGAGTGCTGAAGCACATAGTGCGTAAAAATCGCCTATCATCTGCTGCATCACTCACTACAGAGTACCAAACTGCCTCTGGAAGCACCATCAGCACAAGAACTGTGCGTTGAGAGCTTCATGGAATGGGTTTCCATGGCCGAGCAGCTGCACACAAGCCTCACATCACCATACGCAATGCCAAACATTGGCTGGTGTGATGTAAAGCATGCTGCAACTGGGCTCTGGAGCAGTGGAAACGTGTTCTTTGGAGTGATGAATCACGCTTCACTATCTGGCAGTCTGATGGACGAATCTGGGTTTGGCGGATGCCAGGAGACCGCTACCTTCCGGAATGCATAGTGCCTACTGTAAAGTTGGGTGGAGGAGGGATAATGGTCTGGGGCTGTTTCTTAGGGTTTGGGATAGGCCCCTTAGTTCCAGTGAAGGGTATTCTTAATGCTACAGGATACAAAGACATCTTAGCCAATTGGGCGCTTCCAACTTTGTGGCAACACTCCAAAATCTTGTGGAAAGCCTTCCCAGAAGAGTGGCAGCTGTCATAGCCGCAAAAAGGGGTCCAACTCCATATTAATGCCCGTGGTTTTAGAATGGGATGTCCAACAAGCTCATATAGGTGTGATGGTCAGGTGTCCACTGACTTTTGGCCATAGAGTGTACTTGCTGGGAGATGATTTTGCCTTTGTCTCTTTTGCTAATGAATTCTGTTTAAGGAGACATAAATGCACGCACAGACTTCAATTAGGGCCACTTAAATTAGCCATGAGTGTACTTTAGTTGTATTTCGTGCTCGCAAATCACACACCCCAGAGCAGTTTCTTAGTTTAAAGGTAACGTTGAACTAACTAGCAAGCTAAAACCGTACACTTACGAAACAAAGGTTTTTGCTTGTTCGTTTGCTTTTATAATCTCAAAATCGAATTCACTTTCTTTAACTTTCACTTTCAGCTTCTAGAAATATATCTAGAAGTCCTGAGGTTGAAGAGCTAACATGCTTGTATTTAATAATAATCAGTAAATACTGGGATACATGAATGCAGGGTTGGATGTCTATGCACATGCTAATATTGGGTAACTTAATTGATATCAGTGCATTTATATTACTGCATATTACATTTATATTATAATTGATAATACAGCAATAGACATCATTGCATATCAGTGTATTTTTCAGGATGGTTATCATATTGTAACAAACTCATACCATTACGTCCCGAGTGTGGACACGCCCATATTCCCCCCTTAACTGCCTTTCTGTGCTCTGTCATTGGCTTATTCTACAAGCAGATGGGATTCTGTCAAGTAAATGCTGTGACCTCTTTATTAGAAAGAAATAGTAGGCATCATCTTCCTCGAGTGAAATATTTATACAAGGAGCAAGACTGTAGAAGCAAGCTTAGGGATAGCATTGTATAACCGATTTCTGTTTGACAATAGTGACTGCTTATGCCAATTAGATGTTTCTTTCCCCAAAGAAGGATTGTTGAAATGGGTAGAAAGCATTGTGACAGCTTGTCAAGCAGAAGCAAAATGTGTAAATAATGAATGCAATATTGTTCTATTTGGAAAACTTGGGAAAAATGGATCTGTAACGTGCATTTATGGGGTCCTTATTTAGGCACCTTTTTCGTCTTAATGGCGGGAAAAAAAAGTTGTTTGTCGTCTCTAGGGATGTCACTGTATTCGTTTTTGACGGTATGGTAACCATCATGCAAAATACTGTAGTAGTCGTGGTACCGCAGTATTAATTATGTATCATTACATTATTAGCATGTGTATATACACCCACCTCTGTATTCATGTGCACCAGTGTTTACTGATTATTATTAAATGCATGAATGTAATGACTAATGAAGCGTATGACTTCTAAGAGATCTTTATAGAAACTGTAAAATTAAGTACATTTTCAAAGATAAGACTATTGAGAATTAAGTCCAACATGTTCACCCACCTCAGAGAGCACCACCCTGCACTGTCTGAGGTTTCTTTCATGCAATGACCACCATTGCCTTGAACCATGCGAAATCGAAACAGATCCTCGAGAAATGGAAGTGCTGCAGTGAGCTGCTGAATCTAGAGACACGCTGCCGTAGCAACAGAAGTCAGTAAAACCTTGGAGAGTGCTTATGCAATTTTTAGACCAAACACATACTTAACCTTTTTTATTATTTCATATGACATACCACGATATACCACCAACTCTGTTATCACGGTGGGGGGGGGGGATGGGATATGTTTAAGGTATGATAATCATCAATTCTGACACCGTGGTATACTGTCAAACTGGTATACCGTGACATCTCTGGCCGTCTGTGGTTTATTTGGCGAGTTCTCATGTGGGTTTGCCTTTAAGGTCCAAAGCTCTGAACTGTCCTCTGAGTGTGTTTGTCCAGGGAAGACAGCCCTTGCACCTGAGCCTAGAGTTCCACCATGACCCTCAATACCAGTTATTCCCAAACTGAGGGTTGTGGGAGAGTTTGAGGTGGGTCGTGGATGACACCATTGGGGGGGGAAAAACCCCCAAAACCTGCATGCAATTATTTCCGTTGGCATTCATACCAGTCATGTTAAACACTGCACTGCACAGTTTGTTGTTTTGACATACAATCACATTTAAGCACTTGAATTCCATATTTCAGCATGTGTCAGGGCTACAATTGAATAAGGCGGAACAAAAGGTCACGGAAAAGGTTTCTCTCATTAAGTGGTGTTGTGGGCTCAAAAAGACTGGGAAGCACTGCTGTTTAGGACAATACGTTTGCTGTAAATGGGTGGATGGCCATTGATGTTCACATTAATATTGCTGTTATAAGCATCCCAGTTGAGCTTATTGAATGGAACCGTCTGATGTTGGGTGTTAGCGTGCAAATATTTAAATTCAGTCTGTAGGCAGATGGGACTCTCCCTAAAATATGGTAAACCACAGTGCACTCTTGTCGGACCTCGTAAGATCTGTGATAAAATGCGATGCCAAATGTTGTCATTCTCACTGCGTGTGTCCATGTTGAGGATCTACTGAAGCAGTCTGAACAAATGTAGCTGGAAGTTACCACCTCTTTCAAACTCATCCCTTTAAAAAAATGAAGAAAAAAAGAAGCTGTTTGTTTCTATTGGCTACGTGCAGATCTAGGCATGTACCCTGCTGGCATGACACAGTTCAAGATCGTGGAGTGCATATAATTTGTTTTTTAGAAACCGTTTGTTGGCCTCACTAGGCTTGTGAAGGTCCTACAGTACACCGCAATGAAAGTTAAGCGATTGAACGTTTCTGCCATTTACCTTGCCCGCTTGTGGAAAGTATGTTTCTGCGACATGGGTGAATAAAAACACAGAAGGAAGGAGTGTGTCTTTACCTGTGTCTTTATTGTCAATGAATCACTGCATGCTATAACTTTTGGCCTACCCCTTTTTTTTACCCTGAATTAATTTTTGGTTATACACACCAAGCTAATATATTTGTGTAAGTAGCATTGCAGTCTACTCTTACATAAACAGCATAGATAGGTTTACCGTTTTCCTGTTTTCCACGCACAAAATGCAACGTACAGGGAAACGTTCTGTTCAGACGCCAACGTCCGAGGTCCCTGCTCAATTTTTCATTTAGCTAATTTCCATGCATGTTAAATTACCCCTTTACATTCAAGGCACCAAATTGAGTGTTACTAATCTCTCTTCCTTGTCTTTTCCTCCTCGCTGTTAACCTGTCAGAGATCGGAGCGGCCCCGAGTGCCGCCGCCTCTCTCTCCACTGCCACATGTTTTACGGTCCGCCGCCTTGGTTGAAAACCTCAGCTCCGTGACCAGGTGTCCGCAGCGTTTGGGGCACCATCGGCTCGTCCTGCCAGGGTTGGGTGGGCTTAATTTGCCCAGGCCTCCTCGCGGTACCACTGCATCGGTGCCCTGTGCCTATTTTCTAGGTGCTTTCAGGTTACGGTTTGCCATCAGTGAGAGACACGCCTGTCTTCCAATAGGCACTCTCCTGTAATAAACTTTGAGGCTAGTAGCGTAGAGTGTAGTCACTGGCACCCCTGTAGTACACTGTGAGACTAGCAGTGTAGAGAGTAGTCAGTGGCTGTCTCCTGTAGTACATTGTGAGGCTAGTAATGTAGAGAGTAGCCACTGGCATCAGAGGAGCGCACGTGCTTCAGCTGCAGGGGGGAGGTTCAGTGCTTCACCCCCCAGCCCACACACACACACGCCTAAGTGAAGGTAACGTAAAGGAGCATTTCCTACAGCAGTGCAATGCTGAAGACATTATGCCTAAAACGATACACAGAACGCTTCAGAAGTCAACTGTGGGGGTTACAGGTATTTCCTGTTTGTTTCAACGGAATTGAACATGATCATTGTGACTAGAATGCGGCTGCAACTTTAAGACAAGTATTGACAACAGTTGCAATTGAATCATGCCAGCTCCAAATAGCTTCAGTGGAAAAAGAGCTGTCAACGTTGCTCACTTGGGCCTCGCAGGTAAGTGGGGTTGTAGTCCAGTAGCAGGTGTGCATTGCTCTGTAGTGGGTTTTCATTGTCTGGAGGGTTCGATGGCGTTTGTCGTCTACATCAGTGGTCCCCAACCCTCTCCTCGCAAACCCTCCAGCCGGTCCATGCCTTTGTTCACTTCCACCACCAGCACGCTCGATTCAGCTAGTTAGCTGCTTAATGAGCGCTGATTCGTTGATTAGTTGAGTCAGGTGCTCTGGCGGTGGAATGTAACAAATGCATGGACCGGGGATTGCGAGGAGAGGGTTGGGAGCCACTGGTCTACGTTATTATTATTCAGACTTGCTGGGACCTGGTCTTATTTACTATAGCGGTCCTGACAGAAAGCACTAGTTTAAATTGACCACCACTGTTGCATTTCATTTCACACATGGGAGTGCAGGCAGATCAATAGAACATTTTTTATGGGGGTGGGGGTGGGGGTGGGGGTAGGGACCCAATGACCCATCCTTGGCATGCTAAGATATCTGCTGTGCAATGCTGTTCAGGCATTTTCGCTCGTAGAATTTTCTTGTTGGCCTCTATAATCTTCATGTCCCGATTAGCCTAAAATGATAGCTTTCAAATTTGACATTCGCTGCTTCATTTCCTGTTACGGCGTAACGTGACAGGACTGGATGACTTACTGAGTTCAACTTTTCAGACAGATCTGGGCCACTGTAATACAATCACGAGGTGAATGTGCTCTTAACTGCATGCCATTCTATGCGATAATGTGTCTAATTATGCGTCTCAAAAACGGTTCAACGATGAAACTGGAGCTTGCCAAGAACCGCAAGGCTTTCAAGCTGGTGATTTTGTAGCTATTGTCAATAGTACGTCAAGAGACTGGAAATGGTTTTCGGTTACCCCGTGAGATCCAGGCACAAAATTGGGGCATTTACAATTTTTTACTTGCTTGTCGCCCGTGTTTCCATTGCCAGTCTTGTCAGTAGTCCTTCCAAGCTTGAGTGCTCTGCTTAGCCAGCGTCTCTTTGCGACGTGCTGGCCTGACCTCTCAATAGCTTGGTCTGTGAGCACAGTTCTTTTGCCTTGACAATGTGAATAAAGTGGTAGTAGTCACGAGGAACCGCACGTGGGCCTCTCTTGTGGTGGTTGCAGAAGAGTTGCTGTCAGTGGTCCAACAACTTTTTTTAATACAGGGAGTACTCCACCCAGATCCCAGCTGCTTCACAGCGACGATCCAAAGGCTAATAAAAAAAAATAATTAAAAAAATGACAAAACAAAAAGAATGTATACAAAGTAACTGAAAATGGGAGTGTTCCAAAACGGGGTGGGGGGGGAGGCTTGTTGTTTTGGCGAGGTAGGTCCATCTACAGAGCGGATTTAGGCAGTCTCTCTCCACCTCCCTGAAAGCAGGAATGGAAGCTTGAAGGCCATTTTAGCACAGCTATAGTGTCACCAAACACACAACACATTTTTGGCGCAATTACACGACTTTATATTTCTAACCTAGTTCATCAATGACTTGGTTTGAAATGCGTCCAGGTTGAGGAGAAGAAGAAGAGAAAAAAAAGAAGAGATTTAGCCCACTCCCAAAAGCCTGAATTTGGGGGAAGAACATAACGGTAGGCTGTGATGCAATTTGGTTAGCAGAATACCTTGCTCTGAAGCAGAGATTGCTGATTTATGACACATTTGTTAGCTGGCCATCATAGTGTAAACTGTCATTTTGCCTAGCTGATATAAACCTGCTGGCAAGTAAATGCATGCCATGTGTTCTCACTGTAATTAGTGCTCCTTTTTCCGTAGATCAGATACATGCTCACTAATTTCTCCTGACTCTTGCAAGTTAATGTGAGAAGCTGGATAGCCATTGGTTGCCAGGACATAAAGTGGGCGGGCTTATTGTGGACAGACACGATAGCTAGTTGGCCCATCATGCCATTTCCTCACTCACCATTGGGCTGGATCCATCGCTTTAAAATACTTTTCCTAAAATGTATTTGTGGGTTGCTGGGTTTCTGGCTCATCCTATTAAGGCATTGTACTAGTAATACGGATGGGCCTCATGGTCTGGTATCAAATCCAGACCGTGCCAGTGACTGTTGTGGCCCGGCAGCCCCACAAGGCGTTACGTAATTGGCCTTTGCGTCAACTATACACAATTATTAGTGACCACCCACCCCCTCTGGTCAATCGGGCACCCACAGTCTGCTGCACATGAAGTGTCCTCCTACAACTCGATGTCTGTACATGTTTAACTGGTGGAAGTTTAACATGTATTACATCACATGTATCACATCTTGTCTGCACTCTTCTGAATGGAGAGAGAAAGTTGCAGCGATGAGCACCAGTCACAAAGAATCAGAAAAGGGGGGTTAATAATAATTGTTAAAAAAAAAAAATAATGTTTATAATGCATTTGTGACTAATTTGTAAGCCAGCATGCGCGATGCCAGTAGCAGGCACGTCTATAGTAAATCACATTTTATTTATTCTGCATGATCACCTCTAATGCCTTGCACGTTTAATATTTATCTTAAATTAACTTCCAATTGCTTATGTGTATCACCTCACTCCCTGCTTGCAATCCGCCAAACTTGTGCAAGTAACGCTGCATCTGTGTTGGCCTGGCTTGGCCGGGCCCTCTGGTTGGTTGGACGGACATGAGGAGGCGCTTGGACGAAAAGTGTGCCATTTGGGCCCCAGCATCTCTCACCCTGCTGAATGCTGTTCTCCCATCTGTTGGTCATATGTACTGGCCACCGTCTTAAAAATCGAACTCCGCTAGTCCGCTCTCAAACCAGGCCTGCTTATTTACTTCCCTGCTCTCCTCCTCCCTCCTGTGAACTCCTGGCCTTGAAGCCTTCATAGCCATTCTATTAACTTGGTGTTGACACCTCCAAGTTGCTTTTTTCTCAATTCATGTTGTGGTTTATGGCTGGGACGTGTATTTTCAGTGTAGGTGGCAAGGTCTTCTCCTGTGAATGATCGTATGTGTCAGTTGGTGTAAGAATTCCAATGTTTGTGAAAGCATTTTCTTCATAAAAAATGAACTTGGCTTAATACATTTTTTTGAAAGTTTAATGACGGTGGCATCTATTGGACTCTATCCTCTTCCTCTTTTTAAAAATGTTTGAGGGCAGCAGTGATTGCAGGTATTTGTTCCAGCCAAAAACTGACCACACCTAATGATGTCTGTGATTAGTGCACCCCCTTGTATTAAGAGGTGAGCGGTTGAGATCAGGTGGCTCCGTTGATTGGTTGATTGACAAACACCTGTAGCCACTGCCACCTGTAGGACCGAGAGTTGGTTGTGGTGGCTATGCAATTCCTTGCATTTCATACCAACATTCCCTTTGGTTGTCACTGCACACGAGGAATGAGTTCTCAGTTGACCTACCTGGTTAAACAAAGGTAAAACGAATGAACTAAAAACCATTATAACGTTGTGCATTGTGTGTAGTATGACTCAATGAAACATTGTTCACAAAAAAGGAAGAATCCTGCATTGCGCAAGCAGAAAAATGTCAGAAAGAAAGACTAATTAAGCCCACATGTCTCTACCGGATTATCATGACCATCAAATCCCCATTCATCTTTGCCTCTTTCAGATGTTATTACCCGGATAGCATCAATGAAACCGTGTATTTTCTTACATTTCCTTCAATGTATGTATTTGACAGCTGGACTTGGCATAGATGGGACCTAACCTTAGCTGACTCTTCCCTTGATCCTTGCAAAGCAGGGATGGAAATGGATGGTATGGCAAGTCAATTTCATCAGTGAAGTCACGAATACAAGCGACATGATTCCAAGTTTTCCTCATCAAAAGTGCAATGTGGTGGGATTTCCGTTCCATACATTGCCACAAGTGAATCGAGCCGAAGCAACGGAACCACTTTTAAACGGAAAGCAGGTTGCTCCTCAGCCCAAATAAGTGTGCGCTCCCCGTGCCTAAATCCAGTGGGCTGAATGTTAAAACGCAGGAAAATGCAGCAGCGATGAATTTAGTACTATGCAAAGTTTGTATGTGGATTTGTTCAGACTAATTTGACGCCAGACCAGGCAATTGCAATGTGCATAGAGGTGTGCACAGGACACTGTTAAGCTAAAATTGCCAGCACCAGAGTTTCCCACAGATTATAGTTTCTAGTCTCTTAGGTAAACGAAGCCACATCTCTATTTAACTAGCCAGCTAACCTGTTTCTCATTGCCGTCTAAAAATGGCACCCTCTTAAGAGGAACAGTATGGCCTACTATTACAGTATGATTTGGGGTAAAGTAACGTGGTCTCGCTGTGCAATATTTTATTTTAATTTTTTATCATGAAATTTAAATGATTCTTTCAGGCAAATGTGTAAATCCCTGTGAGATGCGCTATGGATACAAGGCTATACTGCAGGGCTTAAGAAATTTGAATCGCGCCTTTATCCGAGGGCATTGAAGAATTCTGGACGCTGATTCTTTTTCTCTGAGCAATTTCATTAGTATAAATGGATGTAATTTTCCAATTTTTTTGAGGATACAATATAGCTCATTACTGCATTTTGCACAGCCTCCTTTGCTCCTTATCAAGGGTTGTGAATAATTGCGGAGGGTACTGTATAATCTGTGGAGACAATACGGATGATTCATTGCACCTAAAACCTGCCAGGAACAGACATTTCTCAAATGCAAAAATGTGATGTCATTTTGCTGAAATTAAGTATCCATACATGCTAATAATTGGGAATTTGGCTCTCCATATTCTGTCATTAAAATAACAAATGTGTGACAAAAATTGTATTGTACTTCTGCAGCCATTTTGCAATGGGTAGGTTGTTTAAGGTACTTCATAAACAACCATGTTTCGGGGGGCAGAGTCCATGCAATAGCATCCGTTTAACTGACTGCTCAGGTCATACACAAAGTAAATCCCTACACGTGTCACTGTTTATTTTCTGCAAAATTGCAGAATGGCAGTTTGTTTTAAAATTGTGCCTTGCTCTCTAGTAATGTGTGTCTCGAGCAGCACCATGATGTAACTCGTGAATTGTGCTGTGATGCTGTCTTTCCATCTGCGGTAAATGCATGAAGAGGGAGGAGGAAGTAGCGTGCGCGCGCGCGCGTGTGTGCATGTGTGCATGTGTGTGTGCGTGTGTGCGTGTGTGCGAGTGTGTGTGGGCGTGTGGGCGGGGTGACGGGGACGGAATGGGTGGGTTTCATCTGGCCATGTGATCTCGGCTGAACTGTTGGTCAGGCTTGAGTGCGTTAGAATCCAGCGACGCTGCTGCTCGTATTGCTGCTTGTCCCTCCTTCGGCAGCCTCAGCATTCCGACACAATTTATAGCACACGGAGCAGCAGCAGGCTCATCGATTAATTTCCTCATTATTTTATTAGATTTGTTAGTCTGTTTGAATAACTTGTTTTATATGACTTATTTATTATTCTTTTGTTGTTGCTTTAAATCCTTCGTGGTATATATGCCTGTTTTTATTCTGGTGAATGTTTTATTACACTACTGTAAAGCACCTTTTGTTACAGCCATGTATGAAAGGATATATTTGTATAAATTGTTATAATTATGAGCATTGCCCTTCCCATTTTTCACGAATGTGCATCCCCGTCGACTAGAATAGTCTCACAATGCAAAAGTCATAATTATATATTTTTTATATATATATATATATTATGTAATGTCATAGCCTATTATATTGGAAGTATATTGCCATACAAGCAATGATGAGCTTCTTCATTTTGCAAATATAAATGCATCATTTCTTGTGCATGCAGTTTCCCCTAACTTGATTTTATTTTGTCGAGTGTCATGTGATTGACCGGTTGCATGGCACGTAGGCCCAGTTCATTAAGCGAAACGTCAGTCTCGCCAGAAGCTAGACAGGAACGTTATCCTACCCATATCTGTGTGCATGTGCATGCTCGTATGCACACGGCCCTTTGAAAGCCGAACAATGTTGTACTTTTCCATCAAAAGAAGGCATTTTTTAAAATCCATTTCAGAATGATGTCAGCTAGAGCGGAACGTCCTATTCTGCCCAGCTTTAATTGAGCTTTTAATCAAGCGCGATTGTCAGCACAATTGCAACTTCCATTGTACATGCATAAACAATGAATCATAAAGTGAACTAGGGAAGGATTTCCACTCCGCCCGACAGTTAGAAGTTTTGTCCCCCTTTTTCCAGTTAGCGTTTCTCAGTAACAAACATTTGGAACAATTCTCAGTCCTCGTTTTATAGATTTTAGCGAGAGCGGTGTGAAAACTGGTGACTGTAGACGTGGCTGTCCTGCTGCATAATTGGCCACGAAGCCTGTTGTTACCTCATCTTTCTAGAGTTTTCAAAATTGTTTATTTGTATGTCCTCATCACAACTAGCGTTGACCGAGAACCTGGTTGTTGGGATTTTAAATCTATTGAACCGTTTGAAAAACGTTGGGTGGAACGGCTACACTGGACGCTGTAAAACGTCATTTCTGCAAGCTAGTACGGTGCCCAGATTTCCCATGTCCAGGTATAATTTTTTTGGCAGCGACTCATCACAGCAAGTGTTGATCAACGCTTGCTACTTTATTTGGTATGGTTTACATGCATATACTGTTGCTCGCACCATACTTGAACGCTGTTGCGCATTTCGACAAAAGAACATGACGTATGCGTGCTGCGTTCCGGTTAGGGACGCTTATTGAAATGGGCAAGGCGAGGGCCAATTCCTCTGCGGTGAGTGGGCCAGTTCTTTTTGTTCTCTGAGGCTGAGCCACATGCCTGCAGGTCCTCTGCTCCACATCACTCTCTATCCTTTCCTGTTGATTGCAGACCTTTAATGGCTCTGAAACGGGTGACCACAAGCTGTGATGTACTTTAACTTCCGGTTGGCACATGTGGCTGTGACGGGGTGACTGAGTGATATTTCTGCCTTTGTAAACTTTAGGCTGCATGCTGATTTTGGAGGCAAATCTGAAATTTGCACTTTGATAACTTAATTTGTTTTTTTAACTTAGTTTAATTGGGAATTATTTGCTAATTTGTTGGTTTAATTTGACACAATAGCAATGGTTTTGAATCAGAGAATCCTATACCAATATTATACATGTTTTGGGCCTATTTTGAACAACACTGCTCATAATGCATAATAATACAATCATTTAGCAGACGCTTTTCTCCAAAGCGACTTGCAGTAGGTCCTCATATACCCATGGTGCATTGAGCTTTAGTGGCTCCCAGCTAGTGCAGCGTTCTCAGAACGCCATATTTTCTGAAACGTTATGTAGCCTCCGCAGATGACGTGATTGCAAGTAGAGTCGAGTCCAGAGTAGATGCTGAACTGTTTACAGGTTTGCACATGACCTTGAATTTAGTTCCTGTGCACACGTACAAGATTTAGGATGCTTTCTGGCTCAGTTGGTGGTCCATCCGACATGCCATAACTCCCAGCATCGCAGTTGGCTCTCATCTGTCCTGAAATGCCAATCTGGAACCGTTTCAAGGTAAACTAATGGCAGCTCCCCAACTATAAATAGACCAAATTCATTTCTTAGCTAGCTAACAGTTTCATCTTGTTTTTAAACACTAGATGTACACCTCCAATCAACTCCAGTCTTCAGTATTGGCCTTTCGGTGGCCATGCGGCTCATGTCAGCAACCAAGCTTAGCTATTGTATTATTATAATAGTTTTTTTATGGGAGTTTATGGGACCGTACCACATTCTACAGTTTTTAATTTGTTGTTATGACTGAAACAGTTGGCTGAGAGAGTAGTCATTTGTAAATCGCAGTGGTCTCTTATCACTTTCTCTCTTGCTTTCTGACCATGGAGCGCGTTGCTCGGAATCCATTCGGAGCCGAAAATTAGGCTACCAGCTGGTCTGTTCAGGGCCCGCCGTCGCTGGGAGTGCAGCGGAGAGGTGTGGGTGTGAATTCTTTTCTTTTTAGCTTCACGGATAGACTTAAGGCTTGTGAAAAGGTCAGTGCGATAATGGCTGCAAATTGCCGTCTGCAAGGGAGTGTTAAAACTGTCTGTCATGTGGCTGCTTCCCCTTCACTGTCTCCCTGCTGCAGGCAGTAAGTCTTTGGGTCTTTGGGCAGACTTGTCGCCGTAGGTCAGATGTAGCACACCATGAGTGATGTAATAAGCAATTTTTTAAATGGACATAAAAGCATTCTAACTTGTGAGCAAGTAAAAAAAAGTGCAAGTGCGGCCGTTTCTGTCGCTTGACCTTCACGAACGCATACGAAACGGGCATGTGCCAAAGAGCGACTCACAGACGTGTTTTTTTTCTTTCTTCTTTCGGTCAATGGGCTGAATGTCGGTTGATTGGTTGATTTTGGAATCGTCAACTTCAGTTGGCGTAACGATAAAAAATGACGTTCATTATTATCCTAATCCATTCTAATTCAATCAGTCTAATTAAATGTTTGGAGTGATTGTACATTTACAGGGCTCCAGACTGTGACCGGAAAAAAAATCCATTGGTCACACGTGTGCGATGGCGATGATTTCCCCTCCGGGGTCAGATCGAGGGACCTTCACTAACCCATGCACAGAGATGGGCACAACCTACCTACCACGACGACTCCTGGCTGAAGTCAGCAACTTATCTTGTGCACCAGTTGATCATCCGACTAAATTCGAGTCAGATTTTTCCGTCCCCTGGGCACCTCCTGGGCACTCATTTCTCCCGTGTTTTCATCGAGTCACGGCGGTGGAAGTATTAAACGACCGTCACGTTTTCCCCTCGCTGTTTAAAAATCATCAGGGAGGCCACGACTCAAGCGAGTGAAAGTACAGGAATTGGCACCAGCTAAGTAATACCCATCAATCTAGCCGGTTATAAAACCTTTTCAAGTTTTTCAAGTTTTCAGCCCTTTTCAAGCCCTTTTCAAGCCCCGACCTCCTACATTAAAGAGAAAATCTCTTATTTTCAAGCCTCAAGTATTCCACCCCCCAGAAGTGACCTCTGCGGCATCAGCCCCCACATCACCTGAACCGGCGGTAAAGAAAAAGAGTGCGCGTTCCGTCTGGCAGGTGATGCAGGAAAAAAGTTAGCCTGGAGCCCTGCCATGGCCCTCTACTAAAATCAGAATTTGGCGTTTCAGACGTTTAAAAGCTCTTAACTTTTATAATGGACGCAGCAAGCCAACCTTTAGGGAGTGTGTCCTGGGCAACCTGGCTGTGTTGAGTCAACTCGAGTAATATGTATTACGTACATTTTTCAACCTTGTTTCAACAATCTCTTTACTATGAGGTCACAGCAAATTTAAAAGATGACTCGTTATTTGTCGCACAGTGCCACGGCCAAATTTAAAATTTAAAATTGGTAGTTGAGCTAACCATTTCAACCACTTTTAAATTGTTCTTGCTCTCTTTTTACAATGTGCAGTTTTCAGTGACGAGGTGAGCACTTCCTCCTGAAGTGCTGTAGTCATCACTTCCCTACGTGAAAGCCGTTATTGAAATGATGCTGTCAGACGTTGCGCTGGGCTTGCTTGTGGGCACCATGCAACATTTTGTTGCATCTCATTGTCGCTGTCTGTGCTTGTGGGCCTCTGTTCACTGCTGGGGATGCTGTGTTGGAGGAAACCGAACGGTGTGGGGGCTCAGCCCCCACTCCCCCCTCCATGGACTAATCTGTACCTTAACCCTTCCACTGGGGGGGGGGTTAATATTTCTAATGGAGGCATGAACCTGTTAGCTGATGTGTGGCTGTCTTGGAAATTTGTCAAGTTTCCTCCTGTCCTTGAAAAGTCAGTAAAAATTCACCAAATTAAATATGAAAAAGTCCCCGAAATGCATCTACTTTTTCTTGGTAACACTGGCTTGATGTCACTTACTATCCAGTCCTGCGATATCAGTGTTCTGATAGTGTTAACAGATTGGACCACTGCTTCTTTGTACATGAATTCCAATGTTCATAGTCATCGGTCACTGGAGAGAAGTGTCTTCCTTTTGTCGGCGTAAAATATTTTGAAAGTAGCGCTCTTGTATTCCTATGTGTATGTCCACCTCGTAAAAGTAACCCTATAGCCCAAGGTAGCGCCGGCTATTGCTCCAAAAATATCCCCGTAAATCCCACGTTCATCCTTCAGACGTCATTAAAAAGTCATGGAAAATATAGCGCTCACTTGAGTGGGAACCCTGGTTACTGTTCCGGTTGAGGCCAGGGACCCGTTGGCCGGCGTGCGGCTGCTTTCGCTCCGTGAGTCATGTTAGCACGATCACAGATGTTCTGTTTATTGGCCGGATATTCAGCTGCGTGTTCCTCCCGGCTTCTGTACGTACTCGTGGAGGAGGCTACGGTCGCTATCCAGATGTTTAAAAGCCTCGCACTTTGTTGTCTGTGCCGTGGATGCACTGTCCTTGGCCATAGCTCTCTTGAAAATATTCGCCACATCAAAACGTAACACCCTCAGCTTCAACAAGGCGCAGGCCGAATTTTCATTGAAACACAGGGAGCTGCATATTCGTGGAGCAAGTCTGTGGTCCGACGTGCCTTGTTGCATTTTTCTGCTCGTGACCTTGCTGTTCTCATTGGTGTAAGGAATCGTTTAAAGCGGGGGCGCCAAATCGTATCGGAGAACGGCCGGTGTGGGGGCGAAGGCTTTTACTTTAGCCCAGCACTAAAACACTCGATTAATCAAATTAAGGTCTTGATTGAAAGGCCATGATTTGTTGATTGAGTTCATTTTAAAGTGTAGATCGCTTAGCCGGTACTGGCATGTGAAAATGTCCTCTTTGTATTCCAGGCTCTTACATTGTCCCAGTTTTTACTCCCATGTTAACTGCTGAACAGCTGCAATGATGAACTGAGGCCCTACAGTGCTGGACTTAGATTCTGTGGTGGTTGGTTCTTCAGTTTACCATTTTTTTTTTTTTTCCTTTAGTCTCTGAGGAATTAAGGATCTACGTATTCTGTTTACAGCTGGAGGAAAAAATGAAAATGACAATTGTGTATATAATTTTTTTTGTATTTTGTATTTTTTTTAAAAGGTCCACGTTTTTACCGCGTTCAATTGATGAGAATAAACAGGCACAGTCATGTTAATGAGAACACGGTGTTTGCAGATCACGAGAACATTGTATAACCGATGTAATGCTGCCTGGAGTACAGAGGGTTGTGTTTAGGGGGTCGGTTTCATTGGAGAACAAGGGAACTCATTCTTGGACCAACAGCCCCCTTCGTTATCCGTCTGTGGAGCTGTTCTTTCTTTTTAGTCTGGTCAACCATGTAACAGGGCAGTTCTTGTGGAAAGTTATTAATGTTTCATTTGTCTCTTTCTCCCCCCCCCATTTTCTCCTTTAGGCTGTTCGCTGCTACGATTCTCTTATCTTGAAAGCTGAAGGAAAAGTTGAGCCAGAGTTGTTTTGCCAGCTAGGTCACTTCAACCTCCTCCTGGAGGATTATCCTAAAGGTAAGTGCCATGGGTTCTGGATGGTTCTCACATTTTAATGTAAAAAGGACCAATTCTTACATATGGTAGTATGTTATATACTGGCAGTATATGTGGTTCTGTGTGACTTGGTAGGTAGAGCATGGTGTTTGCAATGCTTAGGTTGTGGGTTCAATTCCCACTGGGACCACATATACTGAAAACATTTATGCATTCACTACTGTAAGCTTTGGATAAAAGCATCTGCTAAATGGCATATATTATAAAAGAGTGTACTGCTTCACATCTTGCCTAACAAGCCGTGCTGATATTCATGATCTAACGCAGGTTCTCGTTTGATATCGCTTTATTACCTTTGTCCTCCCACTGTCCCACCAGTGAGGTGATTTTCAGGAATTCTTTTCCAACCAAATAACTTCGAAGGAATTAAGGAGTATTTGCATGTGGGGAACTGTGGAACTGCAAACCACATCATGTATCTTGATGGCAGCGAATGGATAACATTCAACCAGGTTGAAATAAAAATGTCTCTGACACCATTTTCTAATGTCTAAGTGTTACAGTCAATGAGTCAAATCAGTCATAATTCATAAAAGTAAAAAATCACAACACATTAAACCTAAACCTAAAGGCACATTAAAACGCATATAAAGAACACACCGTGCATCCGCTCTCTCAAGGATCTGTAAATGGTTTGTTTAAAACGCAGATCAAGACTAATAAATAAAATAAAAAAGTACAGTGTAGGGCCTCCCGCGTGGCCCAGTGGTTACAACGTCCGATGCTGGCCATGGAGACCGGGGTTCAATTCCCCGTCTTGCCAGAGTCAGCTCTGGCCGAGAGCGCCACCAGGGGCAGCGATTGGCTGTCCGCCCCAGGGAGGGGGGAGGGAAGCCGAGATGAGATTCGCTGCGCATAGGAGTGGCCCTGCAGTATACCGGGTTACGGTTGATACTTGGGTGAGTGCCGTCTCGGAAGAGGCGTCAGGTCGCGTGTCACTACCGGTTGCAGGACTACGGCAGCGAACTCACATTACTAGGGGGGGATTGACTTAAATAGCGGGTCTAATTGGCTACCAAATTGGGAGAAAATGGGATAAAAATCAGAAACAAAAATTATTTTAAATAATAAAATAAAAAAAAAAGTACAGTGTAAAAATAGTCACAGAAAAACAATAATCCTGAAATAGAAAAGCTGAAGTCAACGAGGAGCGGATTAAAAAAAGGTTCTGCATTCATAATTGTCATGGCTTTAGGGGCAAGTGAAAGTTTTGCCGCTGTTGCATCAGAAGGAGACGGGCTGAAACGGGAACGGGAACGCGGCAAGCGAAGGAGCCAGGCCTCTGCAGAGAGAGAGAGAGGGAGAGAGAGAGAGAGAGAGAGAGAGAGGGGAGGGTCCGTGGCCTGGCCCTGTGAACATCCCAAACCAGCTGAACTGAACGAGGACAAATTGAATGACCTCACAAAAACCCTCGGGTGGGGGAAGGGGGGTTCACACCGACATCAATGATGGTCATTGTCCACGGGCATGGCAGCGGCCTGGCACCGAGCCAAGAGGAACGACATGTTGAGCGATTGTGGGGGGGATGGGGGTGGGGTTAAAATATTTAAACTTTGATAGCACCACTTGCAACTTCTGCCACGACGAGCCAAACGGGGAGAGAGTGCAAGGTATCGGATTTCTTAACAAAGCGTTGTTTAATCTACTGGTACAAAAAAAAAAAAAAAAAAGAAGCAGGTCGTGGTTTTTGTCGGGAGTCGCGACTGATCTCGGGCCAACGGCGGTATGAAGCGCTTGAGTTTGTGCGCCAGGGCAGACAGCCTCGCGGTGTGGGTGATTTGGGTCATTGCTTGTAACCGTTCGTAAGGGTCAGATATCTGCGCGTTGAAAATGATGTAAATTGAACAGCTGACGGTGCTGCAAGCTTTTCTGTGCCGTGGAGGGAAATCTCTCGCATGTGTTTTGGCCCCATGTGTCAGCGGCAGGGAAGGCTTTTTATTTTTTATTTTTAGGAAGCTCCTTTTGCTTCAGCCCATCATGAAAGGCAACCCTTTCAAAAGGCCTTCGTATATTGTCCTAGAGGAGTAAATAGTGCTGCTCCCTACGTATCGGCTCAAAAAGGGTGGAGAGGAAGACCTGTATTTCCCACAACCATGAACTTGGTTTCTCTGTTTTAATGTAACATGTAAATATCTGATCAGTCTTCAATTAATGGTCAGTTTAGCTTAAACTAATATAAAATATGAAGGTGAAAAGTAAAGTGAGCTGTACGAATACTGTATTTGTACACCCTGAATAAAAATAAAAATACATTTGTTTTTAATGTTTTTCTACCTTTCTACAGGTACAATTGAAACATATTGAAACAGTCTGTCACACAAGTTAATTCCACTACGTTTAAGCGTAAGCATTAGCCACTTTGCATTTTAGCTTTTACAGTAGCCTGATTTAATGTCCTCCTGACTCTACGAATACTGTGAGTCTACGTTAGCAAAAAGGAAGAGAAAAAAAAAAAAAGGAACAAGGAAGGAGAAATGCCATTTAACATCCACCGACTGGATACAGCGTTTGTAAAACCCACCCTGCCTGCATATGTTTGAATGGACAGGCCCACTTACTGGGGGAGCAGTTGGCACCACCTCGCCAAGTCATCGCTAGGTGTCATTTTCCCACCAGAGACTAGCCTCGCATCAAGACTCGCATCTTGCGCTACTTCCATTCTCGCTTTTGCCGCCTTGATCTGATTGATGGCTCCCATTTGTCTTCGGTTTGTTATGCTTTCATTAAGTGCTCAGTATAAACACGGCCACAGTAAATGAGCTGTGACCGATTTATATTCACTGGCTTCATTGCCACGCGCCAATACAAAGGTCTCAATGAACAGCGTTTCATTGTGTATGAATACAGAATACGCCCAAAACTTGCTTTGGCGAATTGAGTGATTTGATATTTGCATTCCTCCATTTGTCCATCTTATGGTTTCTCTTCATGGCTGAATTGCAGGTGTGGGGGGGGGAGAGAGCTGCACTTAGCTGGAGGTTTTGTTTGTGTCGCCTTTGCATCGCTCATTAATACTGTGGTGGTTATTTTGTCAAAAATATTCGATCGGTTCTATGACACTTCCCGCAGGGAATGCTGATCCCGCAGGGAATGCCGCTCTCCAGCAGTTTATAGAATGAATGCGTTGCTATGGTTTCATGGCCCAGACCTTTGGAAACCTATCAGACCCGTGAAGCTCGTTAAAAATGTAACCCGCTCGGAAGCGCTTTCTTTTGAAGGTGTAACCCAGTTTATCATTATATGACTCCAGTTGATCAAAATGGTTTACCTGTAAGTAGTTCAAACAAAATCCATCTCAAGTTCATGAAATTATTTAACCTAATTACAATATTTCAAGCAATCAAGCAGCGTTGTCTCAGTTTTGCGTCCGTTTCTTTTTTGGCCTCATGCCCACCCAAAAGTAAGAGTGCTGTATACATTTAAAATGTGATTATTGTCTGCCATTTTCCATGTCTGATGTATCTATTTTACGCTTATTTTATTTTCATGTTTCTATTAATACAGCTGCCTTTAGTTGCCACGGATACCACGGGGATGAATTTTGGCACAAATTAAAATTTGAATGGCATTGAGGAAATGTATAGCAGGGCCTATAACACCATTTTTTTCATAACTGATCTTTTGTATGTGATGTTCTCTCAGCTAAAAATGAGACACCATTTCTCATATTTCTTATTTTTCATGTTTTTTTCATGCCATGCATGTACTAAAGGCATTACCAATCCTCAATGCCCACAGTTTATCCTTTAAATTTGTAATGCAGTTCACAGTAGTTTATCGTAAAGTGCCACTTTCAGATTTGTCTAGAAGAAAAGTCCCTAACTGCAGAATTGGCTAGCGAGAATTTCTAGTTGTGTCTGCCTATAGCTACTGAGGTGGCTGGCAAACTAAGGGTTTAGCCTATATTCTCAACACACCACCACACGCTAGTTATTGTAACGGTCATATCCAGTAGAATCAGCCGATTCCCCAGAACAAATCCCATTATTTAGTTAAATAGCCTAAATATTTTCTGTTTTATTTAATTGAATTGGATCCTGCAGCTGCGTCCCTCCACTTCAAGGCTGATGTGCAGAGTACCCAGCATGCTTTCTAGATGCTGGAGTGAGAGCCTACATTGTGTTCATAAGTGGTTCTGTTTCTTAGGCTTAGTTGGTAGAGATTAATGGAATATAAATTTCAATTATTAAAAAAAGAAAATGTCATAGCCCTATTATTATTATTATTATTTTTAAACGCATGGAATTTTTTTTTTGCTCAGCAGAATTTCCCTGTATTAAACACCGCGCACACATGGTATTCAGTAGGTAATGTTTGAAAATATGAACAGAAATTCATGGCAAATTATCTCTATTTTTTTACTGTCATATTTCCTCACAGGGTGTACCTAAATGCCAATGTAAAGGAATGGGTGTGACACCCTCTTACTCTCTCCTGATAATCATGTTACAAAAAAGGTGTTAGAAGGACGGGGAGACTGTTTCCAGTGCACTCTATAGAATTAGACAGAGCCTCCCAGGCTGTAGAAGACCACAATGTCGGTACCAGGGTCAAATGAGATTTATGAGCAGTCCACTTCTAAATTCTAAATGATAAGACATCTTGAATATGGCAACGCTGGTGTTGATTTATTTTTGTATCCATTTGCAACTGATCCTGCATCCAACTAAACGTGAATGCTGTAAGATTTTTATTTATTTTTGAGTTTAGGAGACCTGTTTCTGTTCTATTTTGTTATCTATTGTCTTTGATGTCTGTGAGGAATAATATTAATTAATCTGTTGTGTTACGGGGTCTCTATGCATTCCAGTACAAGTCTGGTTGAATATTTAACCAAAGGAAATCTCTGTCTACGCGGTTTAAGGCATTTTTGTTTTGAGAAATGTACGAGAGTGTCATCTAAATTTAAAATGAGATGTGTACACTTCAGGGCTGTCTGCACTGTGTAAATGTTGAGTGAGCTGAAGCTTTAAACGTTTGTCACAAATGATTTTCTCTCTCCCACAGCATTATCGGCATACCAGAGGTACTACAGTTTACAGCCTGACTACTGGAAGGTGAGTATCAGTGTGAATTTAATGAAATTATTCTTCAATTTCTATGCTTTTAGAACAATTCCACCAATATGGATGTGACTTCACTCTGAAAAAGCAGTGAATATATTTAAGATAATTTTACTGAATTGAGTCTTGTAGTTTTCTAGAAAAAAAACATGTGGATGTGATCGAAATGGACAAGCATTTCTGGGTTACAGAACATACCATGAATTGTGGCGTCACCAACTAAAATGTTAAGTACTGCAATTTCACAAGTTAAGTTAGTAAAGAAAATAGTACCGTTATGGACATGGCACGTTCCGTTATGGATGTGACAGCGTCCGAAATGTCCATTCATAATGAAATAATTCTTCCCGGAAAATCTTTGTAAAACATTTTTAAAAAACAGAGTAGCAGACGTTCGTATCTTATAAGTCCGATGCCGTTAATAAAAAGCCCCACCAATTCCAAATATGAGGCGCAAACCTGGCGACAATAACGATGCTACTATGAAAAATCTGGGTGCGAATACATTTTTTATTCTGCCAACCGCCAAAGTTACCTAGCTGAACGACAGTGGGAGAGATTTCCAGGCTGTTTGACACCTTCATCCATGAGCATGGAATTTTCCATTAAAAGTGGAACATGAGACACTTGGGACATTGGACGCGGGTGCCATTATTACTAACAATGCGACTTGGGTGCACTAGAGAAGCTATAGCTAAACTAGCAAATGTATGCCAGCATTTGAAAGGTGCTGAATAATACTATGGAAATTGATGCAGTGTAATACATTCACACAGCCTCATTCATTGTATATAGTGATGAGTAATTATTAGGCTAAAACAATTGTTATTATATATAGGCAATTATTATCGAAGAAATGTGTGAGCAAGAAGTAAACGGAGGCGTTTTTTGGAAAGGGTACACAGGACATAGTTTTAAAGGGTTAAGCAATTTAAACGTTTTGGGAATCCCAGCAGTAGGAAACCAACCTTGCACTGAAATTCTGTAAAAGTAATGAAAATTGGCCACTTGGAAAACCCTATTTTTTGTTGTCTCAATGATGGATTCAATTGTAATTTGTATTTGTAAATTGTATTTTATGGAATAAAGTGGTCAGTTCGCCAAGATATACACTTTAACGGTAAATGTGAAAGAAGTATAGTTGGGAAATAAGTAACTTTATATTTTCATGTGCAGGTTGACATTACTATGGAATTGTCCTTTAACCCTTTTTCTCCCAATTTCAATGCCCAATCATATTCTTAGCCGTGCTCGCTGCAACCCTCGCAGTCAGCTCGGGAGATGAGCGCGCGTTCTCCAAAACGCCTGATGTCAGCCGCCGCTTATTTTCACGCTGCAGCCTACAAATTAAGCTTGCGCAGACGTGAGTCGGAAGAAGACTCTTCATACCAACAGACTGCGGGCGCCTGATTTATCACCCCAGCAGGGGGTGCTGGTGAGCGTTGAGCTGTGGACAACCTGTCTTGACTGAATCCCTCCCTCCCTGGGAAACGCTACTGCGCCAACTAATTGCGCGTTGCCCCACAGGGCTACTGGCCACAGTCGGCACACGGCACGATTCAGTACCAGGCCGTGGGGCTCCATCCACACACATCCACCACAATGTGGTTCTCTGTGGCTCAGTTGGTAGAGCACAGCGTTGGCAACGCTTAGGTTGTGGGTTCAATCCCTACTGGGGCCACATATACTGAAAATGTATGCATTCACTACTGTAAGTCGCTTTGGATAAAAGCGTCTGCTAAATGGCGTATATTTAGAACAACAGTATGAGCCACCCAGCAGCCCTACATAGAATGAATATCTACCTCCGTAGTTAAAACTCAGTTCCCCCCCGAGAAACACACACGGTTAATGTAAAACTAATGGCGTTTTAGTGTTGGGAGCGTGAAGAGTGTGGGGAAGCATATAGCCCGAGGGACAGCCTGGGAGGCGGCGGATGGCGGAAGTGTGTCTGAGACGAGGTGTAAGGACAGATGGTGACGGACCCTGACAGTTCTGGGTTACCCCCCCCCAAAGTGTACACAGCGCGCCCCCATCTGTTAACCCTGCTGACCGGATGCTGTACTTGAAGAATGAGCATCAGAATGTGATAACAGGCCAATGTATTTGGATCGGCATGGTTGCACCGGTGTGTTGCTTTTGTTATCGACGCTAAAAGAAGGCCGTCAAAACGGACCGATGGACTTGTTCTCGTTTTGCATGCGTCATAAAATATATTTAAGCTGACTACTATGGGCGACTGTGTAGTATTCAGGAACCGGGCTTGCGATTCAGAAGTTGCAGGTTTGATTCACAGGTGGGGCACTGTCGTTGTACCCTTGGGCAAGGTACTCAACCTGAATTACTTCAGTGAATATCCAGCTGTATGAATGGGTAGTGTGTATAAATGTAAGCTGTGTAAGTCGCTCTGGATAACGGTGTCTGTGAAGAAAATAACTGATAGAATGTAAAACTACTAGCTGTCAATGTTATGCTATCCAGCTGTCATACACAAATGCAGTCATAATACTTTTGCATGCCAACCTCCTATACTACATGATTTTTGCCCAATTATGAATTACAGTAGCTCACAACTATACAATGAACTTGGGAGGTTTCAAGTTACTTATTTGGCTGTTTACAAATGACCAATGTAGTGTGCTGTGTGAGTTTATTACCACAGTGTCACCTGTGGAATCTCATGAAGCTTGCCATCACTCCCAAGTCTGTTCCCTAGATATCTCGTGTAAAAAAATAAATAAAAATCTTATCAAGGTTTTATGGGGTAAACTGGGAGCTTTTCTTGAGAAATGAAAAGGGAAGAGATTGTTTTCTTTTTAAAAGGCTATGAGCGACAAGCACGTTCTAAAAATGCACCTGCTCGCTGTAACACTTCATGTATGTGGACAAAGAAAATGTTTCTGCATGCATGAAATGGCAAGAGAGCACACTGTAGGATAAGGAGGCCTGAAATTGTAAGATAAATAGTGGAAGACAGTGAATTTATCAGATTTGTACGTTTTATGAGTTCATAATTTATGAACAGTTCCGGTGCGGATTACTGACCATGACGTGCACACGCACACACACACATGCATATATTCCCTTGCGCGCACACACACACACACACGCGCATGCATACACTCACTCATTCACACACGCGCGTGCATTCACTCACTCATTCACACACGCGCGTGCATACACTCACTCATTCACACACACATGCACACACTCACTCATTCACTCATTCACACACACATTCACACACACACACACACACACACACACACACACACACGATCTTACACATGCGCACACACACTCGCTGTGGTTGAGCCGAGAGAGAGCAGATGAGGCTAATGTGCATAGCTGGGATGCCAGACTGCCCTCTCTGATGAATGCAGGTGTGTGGTGTGAACTGATCTCTCCACTGTCAGTTCGCCAGTGCGCCTGTTCTGGGATGCAGGAAGACACCACCTGCTTTCTCAGCTTAGAACAGGAAACCGCTTTGTTGCTATCTGGATTACATCTTTTAATTCTGTGTGTGAACTTGTGGGCTATTTTCGAGCTCTTTCCAGGTATTGCGCTAAAAAGAGCTGACGGTATCAATTGCAGTTGTGCTTTCTCTAGCCATGTGTCCCCCCCCGATTTTGTTTATGCAGATTTTTCGATAATTGCAGTTTCCATTGTTTTGTTTTATTATATTTGTTGCCACTAGATGACAGCAATTTGGAATAATACAGAAAACCTGCACTATGCACGAAACACTAAACAATTGTCAAGGTTTAGGGCAGTGTTAATTGATGGGAATATTGCACAATTTAATGGCATGGCTACAAGTTATACAAACCGAGGGAGCGTTGTTAATTTGACTTCTGGCTAGCCGGCAAATAGTAGAATTTTTTTTCTTTAACCAATGACCGTTGATCACAGTACACATTCAGTTATGCTTGTGACAAACTCAATAACCGATGTGTGGGTCCATTCAAAGACCACAGATTTAGTAACAGTGTTTTTTTTTTTTTTTTTTACCTAAATAAGTAGCTAAGGACTGCTGGAAGGCTCATCAGAATCAGAATCAGAATCAGAATTATTTATTCGCCAAGTACGATGTACAAGGAATTTGCCTTAGTGCAAGGTGTCAACATACAAACCAATACAATAACAAGAGCTTAAAAAAAGTGTAATAAAAATACAATGCAATACAATGTAATATAATACAATACAACACAGTACAGTGCTAATATACAAATACAGTACAAATAACTGGGTTATGTACACAGTTAAGGTGCAAGAGTGTGCAAATGGGCAGAGTAAAAGTCACAGTTAACGGCACAGTTAAAGTGAGAGTGTGAAAGTGAACAGGGGGGATAGAGGAAGGGTCTTTGTTTAGGAGGATTATGGCTTGGGGAAAGAAGTTCCTGTTCCTCATGCTGTTAAGGCACTGTTTTAGCATGTGGATGAGCCCCCAGTCCAGTATCAGTACCAGATTGTGCCGGTGCTGACTGGCCAGCAGCACCTCGGAGCCACGCATTAAACATCATTGCCCGCGGATGGAGGGATTCAGTTGTCCGTGTCCGTGTGCTGCACAACAGCGATGCCCCCCCCCGCTGGGCTTTCATGTGCCCACAGCACGCCTGTATAAGGCTGGGCATGAAGTGTCTTCATCCGACTCATGTCTGTACTAGCTTAACTTGTAGACGGCAGTGTGAAAACAAGTAGTAGTTGACATCATTTTTTTTTGCAGGAGAACGTGTGTTTGTCTGCTCTACCAAATTGACAGGGAAGTTTTCTGCAAGCGCGGCTTTTGAATACGATCAAATATTTCGATTGGCTACAATTCCACTGCCATATGTGAAAGACCTACTGGAAAAAAAAAACGAGTACTCATCTCAAAGTAAAGTTAAAAAAATAAAAAAATAAAAACATTTGGCAATGTTCTTAGCCTGCATGTTACATTTCAGTTGAAAATAGAGCAGCCATTTCCACACATTTTATTTGACCCTTGACCCGCCTGAACAAATCTAACTAGATAAACGAGGCAGTCTGTTAATAGAAGGTAATGATGACGCTGTCAAAGCAAATGTAAGCTGTGCACTTTCCCTATTTTGAAAAAAAAAAAGACGTGGAGCTACAACTAATCAGATAACACTTGTGCTAAATGTAAAAAAAAGTATCTGATTTCAAGTGTATGCGATGCAGAGGAAAGGCTGAGTGATGTTCTCTGACAGCAGCCTCCTTAATTTACTCCCAAGATCATTTGCTTATGCTTCAAATTAAACTTATTGATAAGTTTGACAGGTTTCTGGAACTTTTTTTAATTTTATTTTTATTTATAAAAAGCTGTCCCTGTTTCAGGGATGCTTCTGCGAGTATCATTGCATCCAAATGAGTGATGACAGGCAGGGAAACGTTTGAGGGCTTGCTCTTGAGTTCGTTTTGACTATTTCTCCAGCCTTGTTCAAAGCACTCTCCTAGTCTTCTAGTGGATGGGCCCCACGGTCTGGTATTGAATCCAATTGTGGCCAAACAGCCCTGCAGGGCGCCGCATAATTGGGAGGGGTTCAGTCACCTGGCATGGCAGTGTCTCATCGCGCACCAGTGACCCCCCCCCCCTTTGGCCAATCAGGTGCCTGGTCCGCCTCCACAAGTCGCACGTGAACTGGCACCCGACTCAACGTCCGCAGGCTTAACTGATGGACCGTGGAGTGAAAAGCAGCGGCTGACATTACGTTTCAGGGAAGAGTACGTGCTTGGCGGTTTCCCATATTGACAGGGAGGTTGCAGCAATGAGCACAAATGCACACAAAAATAGGCCTTTCCAAATTGGGATAAAATGGTGATAACGTACCGAAAAAGATGCACTCAGGAAGTCCCACAGGTTCTCCCTCTCGTGTCTCCAAAACAAGAAATCTGGCCTCTGACATCACACTAGATCCCGCCCAGGAAGTGGTTGAACACGAATGCACAGCACATTGTACGACTGTGTCACCTTGCGATGAAATGCAGGGGGGGTTCAAATTAAAAGTTTTGTATGGAAATATTTCATATGAAAATGTGTTCGATTTCCATACGGTACACAACATTTTGTTCAAAAACATCATAGCAGTACGTGGTCTGAAAGCTTAGCCCTCACATGGCTAAGGTTTGAAAGGGGCAATGGAAAAGGTAGATCACCCATTAGTCCTGGGTCCACCAGAGGAAAAGCCATTGTGGGCTATGGAGTACTGTTGTACTCACAGACCCTGAACTGTGGCCGCTTATATTTTGCTTCTCCTCTTCATTGACGTAATATTAAAATTGTTCAAAATGTTCAGCTACCCCATTTTGTTGAGATAATTTCTTTCCCCGGAGCTAGGCATCTAAGCTAAGTTAGTCAAGCTGTGGTGCCCATGCTTAAAGGTTGTTTCTATTTGGTCCATCTGTATTCAGTATGATTCACTGATGGAGAAATGCATTTGTCCCACCCCAAATTAATGTCAAGCAAATGTACTGGAGAAAATTTGGAAAACATGAAGTGCAATGCTGAATTGGGTTCATAATATCATGGCCGATTCTCCCCACCCCCCACCCCACTCAAATCTGCTTTTGTTTGTGCGCGTACATTCGCGTGTGTTCACTTCTCTTATTACTGTCTAAACCTTACTGTCAACAAAGAACAAATTGATCTTCAGTTAGTGTGAACTGTGGTGAATATTTATATGAAGAAATGGTTTCAGCGGATAACTTGTGAGGATAATGAGCTTTGTGTCCAGCAACTACACCTCAACGTGGCTACCGCTTTACAAACAGTCCCTTTATGCAGCTGGGTATATTCAGGTAAAGTACCTTGCTCAATGGTACAACTGTAGTACCCCCACCCTGGGAATGAGTCTGAAGCTCAGTTAGCTAACCACTATACTACACTGCTGCTCAGATCTATGCTGGCTATGTTGAATCTACTAAAATGCAAACCACCATTTTAACTTATTGGTTCGCCCCAGGTAAGGCTGGCTATGTGTGACAAATGGACCATGGCATCAGATGCAGCTATAGGAATCAACATATAAAAAATTATTTGTATCGCATTTTACAGTGCACTTGTCACAATATGCTTTACAGCAAACCCCGGCCTGAACCCCCTAGGGTACCAAAAACCAGTCTAGGGCAACAGTGGCAATGAAAAATGCCCTTTGAGGAACAAATGGCACGGAACCTTAGGGAGGAACCAGACTCGAGAGGGTCCTTCTCTGGCCAGATCAGGGTAGAGGTTGGTGGAAGACGTCGGTGACTCTGAGCGAATGCCACAGCGCGTTGAAATCCAAACAAAGTAACGTTTCGAGGAGCGATCAGATGCAGAACGTCCCTGTGTACAGAGAAGATTGGAGCCATTGATGCGGTGCAGAAACTCATCCTTGGATTACAGCTTTGAGTCATAGGCTTTGATTACTCAGGCTTTGAGAATCAGCGGGGAGTTTCTGTGGTTGATTTGGCCCATATCGGTCTTTTCAACAGTTTGATAGTTCGCTCTGGTTAGTAAACAAAGATTTCCGCCGTAGGTGTTGTGACGGCATGTTTATTTATCTTCCTCCATTTTGGAATTAAAACGGTCGGACATTATTAACTCTGAAAGTCGGTCGACTTTGATTCGAGTTTTAAATGGCTTTTGACTTGGCCCCTCTTTGGCAACGCATTGGTGACAATGGCTTTGGCTTGCATTTATTATGAATGTACATAATTGATTAAGTTTAGTACCATAGTTTAGTGTGTACTGGGTGCAGTGCAAGCTCCATATTTGTCTCCCTGCATTCCACCTCTCCCTGAAAATCTGGCTCAGCCATCATTTTAACCCTGGGATGTGAGTGCAGTCATTTTTCTTGATTAATCATGAAATAGGCCTACTCGTTTTCAGACTCTATATGTCTCTACCAGACGCGGAGGACTTGGGTGTGTCATGAGCGCACACATCAACAGCTTTTGCACTGTTTGGCAGCTGGTATGCGCTGAGAGAATGTTCAACAACAAGGCCAAATCGTAGTGGCTCCAGAGACATTTATGGTCTGAAAATCAGTATTTATCAATTTATAATTTAAAAAAATCAAAAAAATCTGAAAATCTAATCTGAGTAAAAAACAACAACTCAGTTTTGCTCCTAAGACTTAGTATAAAATTACACGTGGAGTACTGTGTGTTCCCTTTCAGTCATCCCGCTTTATTAAAGCCAAATGTTTTGGCACCACACAAACACACCTTGGTCACAGCACGGCGGTTTGGGTTCCGCCGTTATTGCGAGCGGTCCCCTCGGCGCTCCTTGATCTTGTCCCCGGTGCTGATGGAGAACCCCCGCGCCTGTGTGTGCCATCTCAGTCACATTAATGAGGCGTACCTGTCCCACATTCACACCGCCTCACTTCGGCTGTAGGCAGGCGGCGCGTCGTGTCACGCTGTCGGCCTGCGAGCGCGCGCGCCTTCACCTTCACAAGGACTGAGCGTTCCTTCGCGACTCCAGGGCCGACGCCAGATCAACGTCTGTTTGCGATGCGACTTTGGTGCCACCACGTGAATATTTGGAGGTGTGTGTGTGTGTGTGTGTGTGTGTGTGTGTGTGTGTGTGTGTGTGTGTGTGTGTGTGTGTGTGTGTGTGTGTGTGTGTGTGTGTGTGTGTGTGTGTGTGTGTGTGTGTGTGTGTGTGTGTGTGTGTGTGTGTGTGTGCGCCCGTGTGTGTGCGCGAGACACTAATGTTTTTTTTTCTTCTGCTTCTTTCAGAATGCTGCGTTTTTATATGGCCTCGGTATGGTTTACTTCCATTACAACGCATTTCAGTGGTGAGTACCTTTTCTTCCTGGAACTTAGCCATGAACATTTCGTAACCATCGTTACATAAAAAAAAGCCTTGTGTATCCATTTTTTGCCATTTCAATTTGATATACGAGTAGAAATCTTGCAGCAGTTGTGTAATGTCAATATGTCATGGCTCTTTGACATTTTATTTATTTTATTTTATTTAAAATAAAATATTTTTTAATTTAAAAAATGTAAATAATAAAGTTTCCTGAAAAGTTTTCTTTTTAACAAGGTATTTAAAAAAATGATGTTTACGATTTGTTTATGAGTACGTATAACCCTCCTTGTAAGCCATTGATTTAAATGTTTGACTTTGTACTATAAAAGTTATGATTTTTGATGGATTGATGGATATTGCGTGACCTAGAATGACATTGGATTTGTAGGCTGAACTGAAAGCCTAATTCTTATATTCCCTTTCTTCCCCCTATATGTCTCTGGTAAAGGCGTGATGTGGTTACTGTATGGACTTGCGTTGAAATGCAGAGTATGCCACATATAACTGAGCTCTGCTCATTGGTTCTGAAATTATAGCCTATGTTTCAGAGAAATGGATTACCGTTTTCAGAGTTTATATTCACTTCTCGTTTCCTGAAGGGTTGGACAAGACGGGAACCACTATATGAAACGAAACGGGGTTTGTGGCCATTCACGGTTGCACAGTAGATTCATTTTGAAAGTGTGAAAGTCCTCGTCACACCAGGTAGCAGCGGGAGTTTCACAATCGTATGTGTCGGTATCGCTTTCAAAATGCGCGCAGGGTTTATTTTAAGGTCTTGAGTGGAAGAACAAGCACGTGCTTGAATTGTCCCGAATTCATGACAATAGGCTCTCAGTTCCAGTTTTATTTTTAATATTTGGAATTTGATCCATGTAGTTGACCAGGGGCTATGGTGTGAAGGGACTTGAGCAGGGTAATGTTATTAAATCATACAAACCAAATCTGTTATTTGTGAATGAGTCAAACCAGACCGCTTTTTTTCTGGTCCCCATGGTTTGGTTGTTATGGCGTAGTCATTTTGGTCACAATTTCAGCCAGGGGTAAGCCATTCATTTGTGAAGCGTTTCACTATTTCCTGACACTGATTTTTATTTTTTAAAGGAAAACTGAATTTTCCCATTGATGTGGGTTATACTATTTTATTAAAAGTCTCCATTTAGTGTTCTGAAACAATACATTAATTTTTTTTTTTTCTTTTTTCCCTCTCTCTCTCCATATGGCACTTTTGACCTACATTAACTGATTGCTCATTATTTTCATACCACAATCATCCCCACTGCTGATGTTTCTTCTGAAATATTGACTTGAATTTTTGCATGTACAATGGACTTTATTGATATTGTCCCTGTTGGCCAACCCGTTGTTAGCGCAGGTTGGTTCTCCAATGAGTTGGTTCTGTATTGTCTTGTTAATCTCTGGCATGTCAGCTGATTATGACCAGTGCAGTCATATACATAGTTGGACTTGTGCCCGCACTGAATATTTCACACTGAGAAATAATAGTGAATGATGTAACTGGAAACCAGATGTCATTCTAATACCACTACATAAATGTACCAAAACACAAATTGTACATTTAACAAATCATAATCATAAAGAAATTGTGCAACTATTACATAATGTGAACTAAAGATGAGTAAATACCTTTAGAGCATACATGTTTTCTTATATGCGTGATGGTGTAAACATTGGCTACCTCATCTGAGCATGCAGAACCAGACTTCTGTTTTAGTTTGCATTTAGCCATGAGTCTAAATTGAATGGATATTGATTTTATAAAATACATATTAGTATTTGAACTCTTAAGGCCTATTTATTTAGTGCCAGTTAGACAAAAACTGGGAACAGCCTGGATTTAGTAGTTTAATTCATTCACCTGATGCCATTAATTAGATTAATTGGTCTGTTGATGCATTGCCTGAAAAATGCATGACCCCAGTATTTAGATTTTGTATTCGTTCTTCTATTAGTATTTGAAAGCCGCAATCAAGTACTGAAGCACATTGTGTGTTTTTATCTTTTAGTTTGAAATTACAGTGAGTGGTAGGCGGTGCCTCCTTATCGACCGCGTTCCATTCCATATCTTTTGACACGTTTCCCTCCAACACAAACCATTCAGGCCAGAGTTGGCACCATCAATGGCTTCAAACTCTGTGAACAGAGGCAACTAAAATACGCACTCCCAAAGTAAACTGATTTGATGGGGTGAACGAGTTTGCATTTTTTACCAGATTAGGCTGGTTTCAGGGTGGGGAAAAATCTATCAAGTTAGTTATGTTAACTGTTAAATATCCCTGGCTACGTTAATATAAGTGCATATTTTATTATATGTTTGCTCGCAATCTGAATTTCAGTACAACTGTTTGTTTGTTTTACCCCCTACTGTAGCAGTTTCATATTTTGCAACGATCTGATTGTAAGGTTGCGGATAATGTACTGTGAACCCTTTAAAGTAGTGTGTACTAAGTAAACAATTTTACACAATTAAAAATGTTTACATGACTTTTAAGACTTAAGATGCACCGATGGCTATAACAGAAACTGGCTTAGTCCTAGTACCATGTAGTGTTGATATGCTGCCATGTGGGCCTGTCCACTACACCCCTATTGCTTCATATTGTAACTTTGAACAGTCTAACATCACATTTGGTCATAACTGAATTAGGGAAGTCACACTATTAGTTTGTGATGGTATGATAACCAGCGCCGAGAAGCGCAACGGGCGTCTCCAGAGAGTAGGTGGGCGTGTTCCATCTCGGAGGAGGCGGAGCATCGCCGGCCTCAGGAAATTAGCTTGCCCGCTGTAGTGATGGGCGGCAAGTTCGTGGGGGAGGGTGGATCAAAAGAAAGGGTATTTTTGGCTGCCAAATTGGGGGAAAAATGTCACAAAAAAAAAAAAAATGTATCCCATTTTCTCCCAATTTAGTAGCCAATTAGACCTGCTATTTTATGTCAATCCCCCTCTAGTAATGTGAGTTCGCTGCGGTAGTCCTGCGACCGGTAGTGACGAAGGCAAAGTAACATCTCCTCCGAGACTGCACTCACCAGGCCGTCGACTGTAACCCGGTACTACAGGGCCACTCTTATGCGCAGCGAATGTCCTGTCAGCTTCCCTCCCCCCTCCCTGGGGCGGACAGGCAATCGCCGCCCCCTGGTGGCACTCCCGGCCAGAGCCGACTCTGGTGGGACGGGGAATCGAACCCCGGTCTCCGTGGCCAGAAAAAATATTTTAAGCGGGGACCTGATTTTAATGTAATGACAGACAGAATTATACTTTCAATGGGAATAGTATTTCCTTTGCAAGTAATTGTATTTTAAACAAAATAAATCAATTTATAAAACAGGTAGAGTAGCCTACCCAGTGCACAGGGTAATATTACTACGCATCGAAGTAGTAGGCTATCAAATACATTGGAATTTCCATGCCAGCTGCCAACTCTGACAATTTTATCGTGGAGAGTTGTTATACTGTAGTAGTTTGCTAGTTTATTATCTCCCTCATTGGTGTGATCAATGTTAATTGAAATTAATTAGCTAGCTACTAACTAGTTGAATGACAACAGTGTCAAACTAGCTGTCTGCTAACGTTAGCTAGCTACCTACGTAGGCTAATATAAGCAGCTTGACTAGGCTGTTTCCTGGCTTGCTGCTACATGTGCAAAAATTCAGATAAAAGCTGAACATTTTTAGGAGCTCAAATGGCTAGCTAGCAGGAAATCAATGAGTATGAATGAAAGTCTTCAGGAACTGTAGCCTATATTGTGGCAAAACATTTTTTTTTTAATGGTCTCAGGGTTTAAAAAACCCCAAACTATTTAAATCCGCTTTATTAAATAATATTGGAAAGAATATTTGTTCATATGAATATTGGCACGCCTAGGGGGTTGTAGGTGACTTACTCAGCTTTCGCCTGGTACCTGCCAATATTCAAAGTAGGCCTATGCAAAGTATCAATATACAAAGTAGTCCTGAAGTAGTACATGCCGGTCGAGCATCTTTAATAAAATTGCTCGACCGGTCTAAGTAGGTCGCTCTTAAGTGCATTCGCAAATTCAGCGTTCATGTGGAACACTGCAGACTTCAGTGAAATTCTGGTTTAGAGTAGCGACTAGCAAGCTACCTGCTATGACTGGCGATGAACAGTGATAAATAGTGGTCGCAGCGGGGGAACGAATTCCAGAGTAACTTTTTTTATTTTTTTATATTAAAGTACATTTTCAAAGATAAGATTGTTAGTTACTATTGAGAATTAAGTCCATGTTCACCCACCTCAGAGAGCACCACCCTGCACTGTCTGAGGTTTCTTTCATGCAATGACCACCATTGCCTTGAACCACGCTACAGTGAGCTGCTTAATCTCTAACCTTATACGCGCGCTGCTCTGCTGTAGCAACAGAAGTCAGTAAAACCTTGGAGAGTGCTTACGCAATTTCTAGTCCAACACACATTTAACCATTTTTATTATTTCATATAAAATGCCACAATATACCTCGGTTATCACGGTGGGGGAAAATGTTTATGATGTGTATGGTAACCATCAATTCTGACATCGTGGTATACCGTCAAACCGGTATACCGTGACATCCCTAAACTGAATACGGTTGTTACTTCTACAAAATCACCCAAATGATCTCTTCAAAGGCGTTGCGAGAAGTTTGTCCACAGAAATAATAATAGCATTCTCATAATTCCTCTGCACTAGAAACGTATAGATGAAGATTTGAGTGGTGCAGCTCACGCCCTGTGTTTACACTGCCTGAATGTTATGAAGTAAGTAGTTGGCGAAGATGCCTCCTACCCTTTCCTGGTATTCACTGCTGTAGGTCCCCTTCTTCCCCGTCTAGGCCAGTGCAGCCCTCCTCTGCTGATGCCCACTCTGGACAGAGAAGGTAGGAATCCCATGTTGGTTTTATTAGGGAATGTTAGGGCTAGGCTCCCTGTGCTGTGTTTAGCACCGATAGCGCTTTGTTAATATTGTGAAGCTCCTATGTTTAGCGGTTGGTTGTTTGCGGTAGCTTCGAGTTTGGTTGCGTGCTGTTGCTGGCACGTAGGGATACGGTCAGCGAGGGCTAATGCAGCTGGCAGCCTGTATCGGTGCGCTAAAGAGTCTCGTTCACCATTAGCAGCATCGAAGTGGGCAAGTTCTCACGATCGTGCCCTATTACACACGTTGTGTATTTTTGTTCTAAAATAGTACATGCGTGTTCGGTAAAACATTTCTAATCCACCTCGATATCACACGGAATGCACAAGCTGACAAAATGCAGTGTCGTTCCATAACTCCCATACCATGAGGTAACTCCACATGCACCGAGAGAAACCCAGATGACCTGGTTCTCTGCTCCGCCCGTCATTACACCCCGAAAGCAGGAACTTCCCTGCCCGGGTCAGCCCTCCTGTGTAAACAGCAGTGGAGATTTCTGAGGCAGAGGTGACGAGGCTGACTTTGGAATGCTGCTACTTCCTACAGCAGGCCCTCCACTCCGTAACGCTTTAGGGAGCCAGTTCAAAGAGACGACGTTTCCACTACTTGTCACTATTGATATTGGTAGAGTTTTATTATTACGTGTCGTTTTTGTACATGTACATTTCCAATGTTTTAAAAGTTACCTTGTGCTTAGGGTGTTAGTATTATGAAATCACATGGTGTTTCTTTGCATAGTTTGAATACCTTTCTTCTCAAGGTTAAAATGGAATGAAGTCATTTCCGTCTCCAGGCATTTTTGAAAGCCCAGAGCCTGCAAACGCCTGTACTGCAATTTGTTGAACATTTGTCAGCGTCTGTTTCATCTTAAATGACAGCATGTCATCAACTCTGTAATTACAATTCTGCAAATAAATGTCAGTGCTTAAAAAAATATCATTTGCCTTTAGGCATTTTTTTTTAATGAAATGTAAACTCAAATTTATTTTGCCCTTACCTTGATTTTGCGAGTATATTGGAGAAGTACGGAAACATTTAATCTAGTTGGAAAGGTTTTTGAGTTCTGTGATTCCAATAACGGGCATTGGCGTAATCAAGACTAAAATAATTTACGGTTTATTAAAACTTGACAGTATTGTACAGATCTCTAGAAAGTGTCATCACACCACGTTTTGTGTCATTTGGTCACATGGTATGGCTGCCTTATGGGGTTTCAGTGTGATTTTAAATTTTTTACAGTGTAAAGTTGTCAGGCAACTTCGTGAAAGTTTCTCTTCTCACAACATTTAACATTTAAATGTATGAATTCCACCATATTTGATTGTTCATATAGCAATGCTAAAACCTGATTGCTGTTGAGGTAAGGCTTAAATTGTTTTGTTCTTTGGGTGCTCCTCTTTACAATGTATCCACAGACCATGAAAACCAGCAGTTTGGTACTGGGCGGGCAGTTTTGTGATGTCATGGGTCACATGATGTGGAATCCATGACCACAGCATGATTCTTGGCCCTGTGAACTGCTGCATGCAGCTATGATGTGCATTTTATCTTTTTTTTAATACTTTTTTCTTCTGAGCCAATGTATGCGAAAGTAGATTATTCCATCTGCCATTTTCAAAGGCAATATTTACGTCCCTCAGTACTCAATATTTCATGCTAATTAAGTGTTTGTTGAATAATTGGCTATATGGGAAAACGAACCGCCGTAACTTCTGTGTTTATATTCCTGTCTTGTCTTGCATGTGATTTTATAAATCGTTAAACTCTTGCTGTGCCAGTGAGTGTTTTGACAGATTGATATGCTGTAATTAGTGCAAAATTGTCTCGTGGGCTTATTCATTTTAATGTTTTTTTTTTGTAAAGCACAAGCTCTCGCGGCGTAAGCCAAGGTGGGTGGAGCTTATCTCTCCTGCGCGCTAGCGTCCATCAGCCTGGCCGCGCCGAGCGACGCGCTGGCTTTTCTGAGACGACCGAATCGATCAGGGAACCCACGCTTCCGCTGAACTCCGGTGTAAACGCGCACAGACGGAACCTGCGGTCGCAACGTGTGCTTTGCTGCGGTGTGAAGGAGTGGGACTGGCGCGTTTTTCAGGGGAAGGCGAAGAGGGAGGATGAGGGGGTGGGGGAAGGGGTCAATGAGTTCTCTCCTGCAAGATGCGCTCTACTCGAGAGTGACAGATCCTGAACCGGCGAAGCACCGCACCGCACAAACGAATCCACCGCTGCACGGGACGGGCGAGCAGTTTCCGGTTTGGGAACGGACTCTGTGTCGGCGTGCGTATATCACGCGCTCGTTAAGATCGCGCCTCGCTGTGGACCGTCGGCCGCTCACCCGGCCCCCGCGACCCGCACCCGCCGCGATAGAGCGGAGATCGGGTAGAGAGCATTGCCATGGCGACAGCCAGTAGATTTCCCATCAGCCACCCCGGCGGATGGATGGAGGGAGGGATGGAGGGAGAGGGGGGGGGAGCAACGGAAGGGTAGGCATTCATCCCTCCCTGCTTGTGTCGGGGGCTAAAGGAAATACTCACTGCAAATATCTGTCAATCCAGTGGAGTAAATGAAGGGGTGAGGTGTCTTGTCTTCATCTCTCACAGGGGCTCTGCGATCGCTCGCTACGCCTGAACGCCCCCACCCCCACCCCTAACCCATGCAGCTGTTGCCAGAGAACCCTCATTTTGAATTTCCTTTTTGTCATGCATTTCAGCAGAGACTAGCTGTGTTAATTGAATTGACTCTGAGCCCCCTCCTCTCTCTCTCTCTCTCTCTCTCTCTCTCTCTCTCTCTCCCTCTCTCTCACACAGCACCAGTAACCTTCTCCTCTCTTTGTCTCTGCAGGGCGATTAAAGCATTTCAGGAGGTGCTCTACAGCCACCCCAGCTTCTCCCGCGCCAAGGAAATCCACCTGCGGCTTGGCCTGATGTTCAAAGTTAACACCGACTACGAGTCAAGCCTAAAGGTACTGCCGCCGCGTCCAGAGCGCTCACCCGAGAGGCGGGAGCGAGAGGGAGAGCGAGAGCGAGAGCGAGAGCGGGTTCCCCGCGTGCATCATACGCGAAGCGTGTTTCACTCCAGGGCGAAGTGGGAACAAATTAGCCTGTCGTAGCGTCTGCTTTTCTTCTTTCTTGCTAGGTTTTCTCTCCGGTAGCTGTGACATGAGCGCACAGTAGCGGAGAGCTTCGGGAGCCGATGCAGACAGCGTCTGTAGTTGAAATGCACACCTGTCAATGTGTGCATTGTTCTCGAGTGTCTGAGCCGGGCCCGACGCTGCCGGGGGCACGGTTCTCAGACCGCGCGAAACCGATCGCTGCGTCTAAAGCTCGATCCCCTTTGTCGTCTGCCTTTTGCGTTTTGCCATACGCCCCTCCCCCAGATGCACCGTTGTGTGATTCCACACACGTGACGGACAGCTATTGAGATATTTTTAGAGCAGCGGAGAGAAAAAACGTGAGTGCGGCAAGTTTGTGAAAGCGGAACTCGCCATCGACTGTCATAGGAAATCGCTTAGCGCGCCGCTTACCCTAGCGCGGTTGCAGCTGATCGCCGTGGCAGAAAACGAAACGATGCTCACTCGTGCGTATCGGAGCATGCGTGCGGTATTTCAAGCGGTTCGTATCTGCCTCCAAAAGGCCCTGGCTCAGCAATAGGTGTAGATTCCAGGGGTGGGGCCCTTTCTGTGTGTTCCCTTGCGGAACAGGATCCTTTGTTTGGTTTTTTCCACTACTGTGTGAATGCAGGGCAGAGAGGACAGTGGCGGTGTCTCGTTAAGTGCTGCTGCCTTTCCCCCGATGGGGTTCGAGTCCCGGCTGTGCTGTCTGGGAGGCGGGGCTTCACTAACTAGGGCTCTTTCCCTGTGTCACGCCCAGTTTTTTTTTTTTTTTTTTTTTTTTTTTTTTTCCCCCCCAGTGGCTGTGTCTCTTCCAATAATACGGCAGCTGCCATCTGTGCAGAGCCACATGACGAGCCGCCAGAGAGAGAGCGGCATGCTGGGAGTTTGATATTCCCACCCACCCCTACTTTGTCTTCCCGTTCAAGGGGAACTCCACCAAAAATCATTATTTAATACGTTGGTCCTCACTGTAAGAATTATTTATCTGTCTTGCTTCTAATGTGTCAGGTGTGATGCTTTAGCCCACAACAAAGAGAGTGGTACAGAGCCCCACCCCAAACCATACTGTCACCCAGGTACCCCACCCTTACCCTTACCACCCCCCCCACCCCGCCCCCGTGGAGAATGGATTCAGGGAATATAGTGGCAACTGCGGGCGAGATCGATATTCTTTCAAAGGAGAATGGAGTTAAAAGGAGCTCAAGGAGTTCACTCTCCACAGGGTTTCAACAGAACTGAGGTGTAGCTGTACTATCGGATCGGTGCGAGGTAAATATGCTTGATTCACCGAGTGCTGCAGATAACCCGGGCGACCAGTTGTAATGAAACCTGTTCAGTGCCCTGATACGGTTCTTACACTCCAAGTAGCAAGCCAGCATATGAATGAGTCGAGGAAAATGGAGGGAAAAGCAGACCGAGACCAAGAGAAATGGAGGCAGACAGACCAAGGCAGCGACACGGACTGAATTGAATTGATTTGAGAGACCGACAGAGTGAGATGGTCAGGCAGACCGACACAGAGACAGACAGACGGAGAGAGACCCGTGTGACGGCAGGTCTCTGGATTGAGCGCAGGACCAGCTTGTTGCCGTGTGAGTCCTCCCCGCGGAGGGTCTGATCCGCTCCGCGCAGACTCAGTGGCGCTCCGCCGGGGAGGGGCCCTGGGGAGCGCATTAATGAGCTGATCCAGCTGCACGTGCGGCACGTCCTCCACCCACCCCCCCCACTCCCCCCCGCCCTGCCCTGAAACAAGCTCCGCTGGCAGCCTGCCAGAGCCTTGATTACACACAGCTTTGTGTGTTCCAGTTACGTCACCAAAGAGACCCACTCAGAACACAGCGCCTTGGCCACTGTGGTCACAGTCGTCCTCCTTATTCCCTCTCTCCCCTCTCTCTCTCTCTGTCTCTCTCTCTGCCTCTGCCTCCCTCCATCCCTTCCTGCAGCTTTCTTTCTTTTGTTATTAACATCCCCCTCCCCGTGCCCCCTTTTTTATTTTATTTCTTTCTTTTTTGGGGAAGCTTGGAGCTTTTTGGGAAGCTTTCTTCCCCCTCATCTGGGAATATCGCCCGGAATGGGAGTATGGGAATATCGCCAGGGAGGGGAGTTTGGGAATATTGCCAGGGAGGGGAATATTGCTGGGGGAGGGGAGTATGAAATATTGCCTGGGGGGGGTTGTGTTGGTGCGGGTTACTGATCACACATCTCAGATCTCCGATCCGGAGGCAGTGCTGTGGAGAATGTGGCGCCCTCTCACGGCAAGCGCAGTTTCAGTCATCAATAAATAATCAGCTCTGTCTGTATACATTTCCATCAAGCCCATCCTTCACCCCCCACCTCTCCAGCTGGGCCAGCTCGCCTCATTTCTGTACAGAGAGCACAGCGCGTGAAAGCCAGCGGATGGCGATGGCGACGGTGATGATTGTGACGGTGATGATTGTGACGGTGATGATTGTGATGGTGACGGTGATGAATTCACCGGAATTCACTGGAATGCTCCAGCTTGTGGGATATGACCCCAGAGACTCCCGACGCCGCCCCCATCCCGGGGCAGAGGGCGAGAGCTGTCGTTTCGGGCCGCGCGGTCGCCGGGCGCCCTGCTCTCGGGCTCTGCGGTGAGCAGAGAGGCGATACCCTGACTCAGGAACGGAAGCCGGTGTTGTGTGAGATGAGACCCCCCCGGAGGTGTTGTGAGTCATCCCTCTCTCTCTCTTCTCTCTCTCTCTCTCTCTCTCTCTCTCTCTCTCTCTCTCCTGAATAGTAATCAGTGTGAGAGGGGGAGTCCTACTACAGCGTCTGACTGGTGCCCGGGTGGGGGGGAAGGGGGCGCGCTCCCCATGTCTGGTAACGTATACCGGCGAGTCCCTTCTGCTCATTATTATTATTTGGGGGTGATCTGCGTGAAGCTGAGCTCGACGCACGCTGCCCGGGATCGGGGGTTTAATCTGAGCGGCGCCCGGCGGAGCAGCGGCGTCCCGTACGGGGGTTTGATCCGGTCGACGGTCGGCTCGCGTGGGTTTTTCCCCCTCGATTTATTTACTTACACAGGGCAGCGGATTTGAGTTCTCGTCTGCTTTTTGTCTCGATGCGCACCGTTGCCTTTTCATCTCTATTTTTTTAAATATATTTTTTTAACGTTTTGTCTTCACGAGCATTAAGTAGATTTTCACATTTCCCTGTTGCATTCGGACAACGACGTGATTGGAATCAGCTGATCGGCGTTCGAGCTTCCTGTAGACGTGCCTTCAGTACACCGAGTACTTTTTACATTCATCTCTGTTTTTTTTTTTTAGATCATGCTAGGAATGTTCTCTTGTTTGATCATGCGTTTTCCTGTTCTGTCATTATTAGTCTCTTGTCGGTCTCCGGCTGTTATTCTTTGGGTTGGCGTCTGTGAACGCGTTGCGTGCTTTCGACGGTCGCCGGGCGACCGAGTGTAATTGAAGGCTAATTTGCTTCTTTTTTTTTTCGATTCGTGAGGGTTGGGGAGGCGGGGAGGCGGGGGGGGGCTTTCCCGTTCTGTTAGCCGCCACCTCCGCTGCTTTTATTAGCTAGGTTTGGCGACAGGCGGTTACTATGACGGCTGTTTCTAAAGGCAGACGGAGTGATCTGAGGAGGAGGAGGAGGAGGCAGAGGAGGAGGAGTGCGGGTGCCTTTCCTGCAAGGCGGCTTGTTCTCTGGCTCAGACGACATGCCACGAGCAAGGTCAGGGAGAACAAGCTGTTCTGAGGCAGGCCACGGTGTCTCGCGTTTAGAAGGGTAACGTGTCCGGAGGTGTGCTTGCATGTATTTATAGACGGGACGCCGGTGGCTGCTCTGCATGTCGGCTGCTCCACTGTTTTAAAACGTTGATTACGTTACGGCACGTGTTCTGCTAAAATCTGTTTAAAAATAATAATAACTGTAAAATAAATTATGATAATTCTCTGCTTTAACCTGGAATGCAGATTTTGTCAATGCCATTTAGCATTCGATAAATGAATGAATTTAAGCTTTTAAGGATTTGTAAGGTCAGGCTTTCCATGTCGTTCATGCTGCTCGGTCAGTCAGTAGTGTGGCTGCTTGTTCCCAAAAAGATCAGTTTTTCTGTCTGCGTCTTTCTTCCTTTCAAGGAGCTTTGGCTGTTTGTGCTGTGATGACAAGCCTAGATAAATGCCAGAGATCTTTCCTTTGGCCTGGAAAGACGCTTTAACTTCTGTAACAAATCACACAGGGCTGGAAGGGTAGTGTAATGGTGACTGCGTACTGGACTTGTAACCAAGAGGTTGCTGGTTTGAATCCCAGTTGGGGCACTGCCATTTTACCCTTGCGCAAGGTACTTATGCTGAATTGCTTCAGTAAATATCCAGCTGTATAAATGGACTATGTAAAATTTGTAAAAAATAAAATAAAATGTAAGACACTCAGGGTGAGTGTCTGCTAAATGCCTGCATTTAAAATGTAAACGATAGTTTTACTAAAAAGAATATAAAATCTGGATAAATAAGTTGACGTAACAGTCTGTGTGGCGTATTTGCAGGCTGGGAAACTGAAACTAACCTACCTAGTTGGCAGGAAGCGTTTAGCATTTAACTATCATGAAACCAAACCAATTTTGCACCAAAGTTGCATCAGAAGCTGATGGGGCAGAATTTGAATACCTTACGTGAAAACGCTTTAAATAATTTGGTCTTTATTACCTTTTTTATTTATTTATTTAAAAGGTAAGTTACTCATCAGTACTTTTCAGCATGCTAAATTCCGGACCATCTGACATTTTGGAAGATAAAATAACATTGAGAGGGACAAATTATTGCAAAGTGTCACAAAATGGCATCACAAAAGCCAACGTTGAATGCTTATTTCAGAGAAGACAATGTTCCACCGTTCTCACCCTCCCGTTAAACGATGCCTCTTCCAACGTTTTTAAGCTTGCATCATCGCTATCTGACCTCTGATATTAATATTTAACAGCCTTTGAACTATTTTCTCATTTTAGGAAGGGTCCACTTCTTATGTTAACCATGTCGTCGTCGCCGTCCCCCCCTCGATAACTCCCTGGTTTGGATAACTCGGGCTTGGGGAGTTGGATACCAATATTGAAGAGTGGTGTTGACTTGGCGTAACTAATGTGTGCACGCAACATTAATGATGACACGTACCTTTAGTTGATAGCCGTAAAAAACAAAATACAATCCAGCCTGTGCTCTCAAAAACGAAAACATTATGAAACGCATGCAGGAATGTCATAAAGGAAGAACGCGTGTCGAGTTTTGAGAAACTGCGAAAGCCACAGGAGTGCTAGCCAGGAGGACATTGTTGGGTGGGAATCTACATGGAACCCTGGTCTGACCTTGTCATAAAGTGGGGTCACTGGCCATGGCAAGGAGGAGTCATTGATGCATTTTATTTCATGCATTTTATTTCATGAAGAATTTAAGCAGGCTAGGTTTAATAGGTTAGGTTAGGTTGAAGCACAAGTTGCTTAATCTATCCTAACCTAATGCAACACAATTCTGTTAATTTAATGCTGGCTAGTTGACGAACACGTGTAAACTAATAACCCAAGTACTTTTAACTATACATTGATAATAGTCATATATATATATATATTTTTTTTTTCTTTTCTTCTTTTTTTTTCCCCCAGTAGCCATGCCAGCCTTTGGGGGGGGGGGGAAACGCTAATTAAAATAATGTATAAACCTGTTAAGATCTAGATGTAAATGCCTCTGTTGAAGGACAGCTTGCTTAATGGAGCGGTCTTGAATGTTCACAGGAGGGGAAAGGTCTCGCTATCTGTCCGTTCTCTGTGGCCTATGATTAATCATTTGAAGGGCACCGCATTTCATTCTACATTTCTACAGCATTTCATTCTACATTTCACCATAAAAAAAAGGCCTCCTCCTCCCCCCGCTTTCCTTCCTTCCTTCCTTCCTTCCCCGAAGAGGCAGCGCTATCTTAGTCTCGTATGTCGGCAGTCAACTGCTAGGCTATACCTTTCAAATGACCGCAGCCTCAGACTTGTAGTCTTGCAATCACGTCAACGTAGTGTTCAGTGTTGTGTGTGAGTGTCCACATGCTACATTTGGGGTTTATGGTGGTATACAATTTAAAGATATTTAGTGGTATTGCACACTACAGGTGGAGGAGCTTAGCGGGTTGTGACTCATCATTTACAGTGGCCTTTCACCTTGCGGTTCACACAGGTGAATAGACCACCTCTGACCACCTCTGATTTTGAGCTTTGAGTTTGTGTAACCTGGAAGGGAAAAATCTGATCCTTTTGGCTGTTGCTCTGTGATTACGTTAACAAGGGATTTTTATTTGTCTGCATTTGCCGTCACATGGATTTTTTTTTTTTTGCCTAACTAAATGGTTTTCCCTCTCTTCCCCCTCTTCTCTTGCTCGCAGCATTTTCAGCTGGCTTTGATTGACTCGACCCCCTGCACTTTGTCCAGAGCTGAAAGTAAGTACCGTAAACGAAATCCGTTTCTCTGCACTGCCGGTCCACTTTGTGAAGAAATAATTAGGGGGTGGGGTGGGGGGTTTGCGTGGAATATCGAGCTGCCGACGCTGCGAGATGCGCACCGTTATTAAATGTGGCATTCTTCCATAAACGGCTCGCCGTTTCTCTGTAATCAAATGGAAAGGGCAGCGCGTCTGCTGGGGATCTTTTATTTATTTATTTGCCTCGTATTCCTAGCGCTGCCATTTTCTCTGTGCCTGGGATTCTGGTTACCATGGAAACCCTGATACCCGCGCCACAATATCTTTAGGCGCAGTTTGTTTGACCAGACTCCCGGATATCTGCGGGATTACCGTTAAGGACATTTACATTTCTGCTTTTCCCCCCCTTTTTTAAATCCATACTTTAAATTATATATATATTTTTTTATTGATTCAAACCAGACAAACGTATGTGCAGGCGACACCCTTGTAGAGAGAAATTAGCAGACATTTTCTATTCAGTTTAATAGAAGTCTTGAAAAGGACAAATCCTAGCGGTAATGATAATCAGTTCACTCTAGAGTGGCCCAGTGTGCTGTTATTTGTCAACTCCTTTCCTTTGGAATCTAATGCTTTGCTTTTCTCCTCCCCTTCCACAGTACAATTTCACATTGCTCATTTATATGAAATTCAGGTAAGCCACTATTCCCTTATGCTGTACAGTTTTGTATCGTCTTTCTACAGGATATTGGCATAATATAGACTGCTTATTTTACTGCATAGTTTTTGTATATATGATGTTGTAATATGTTCATGTTAGTAAGAGTTGATTTTTGAATTGTTTTGGGAATTGTTGCGATGCAATTGAGCGTTCAGCATCCAGTGGAACACGTAATGCCGACTGTCTGATGTGTGCTTGCCCCACACTAAAGGTGCTAAGACGGCTCTTCTCTCTCGCCCGCTGGCTTCCTGCCCTTCCTGCTCTTTACACATACGGCACTGAGCGCAGGCACTTATCCTAAACTGCACTGCAGGCGCATGTAAAACGGTTGGACAAAGAGCCGAGACGATACCCAGCCATCAGTGTCACCGCCGATAGCATAATTCCATTAACCTACAACGCAACGTTAAGCGCCGTTCCTTTCACACGTGTCCTGTGAAAGGAAAGCGGAGGAAATGAGGGATTCAGAAGGGAAGGTGTAGCCTCAATGTGAGAGAGAGAGGCGTGTGTTCGTCGGTCTGTGAATGTGGGAGAGAGGCCTGTGTGTCCGTCTGTCTCTGAATGTGGGAGAGAGAGGTGTGTGTCCGTCTGTCTCTGAATGTGGGAGAGAGGCCTGTGTGTCCGTCTGTCTCTGAATGTGGGAGAGAGAGGCCTGTGTCTGTCTGTCTGTGAATGTGGGAGAGAGAAGTGTGAGTCCGTCTGTCTCTGAATGTGGGAGAGAGAAGCATTTGTCTGTGTGTCTCTCTGAATGTTGGAGAGAGAAGTGTGTGTCCGTCTGTCTCTGAATGTGGGAGAGAGAAGCATTTGTCTCTGTGTCTCTCTGAATGTTGGAGAGAGAGGTGTGTGTCCGTCTGTCTGAATGTGGGAGAGAGAGGCGTGTGTCCGTCTGTGTCTGAATGTTGGAGAGAGGGGTGTGTCCGTCTGTGTCTGAATGTTGGAGAGAGAGGCGTGTGTCCATCTGTCTCTGAATGTGGGAGAGAGAAGTGTGTGTCCGTCTGTCTCTGAATGTGGGAGAGAGAAGCATTTGTCTGTGTGTCTCTCTGAATGTTGGAGAGAAGTGTGTGTCCGTCTGTCTCTGAATGCGTCTCTGTGTCCATCTCTGTCTCTGAATGTGGGAGAGAGAAGCATTTGTCTCTGTGTCTCTCTGAATGTTGGAGAGAGAAGTGTGTGTCCGTCTGTGTCTGAATGTTGGAGAGAGAGGTGTGTGTCCATCTGTCTGAATGTCTGAATATTGGAGAGAGAGGGCGAGAGCCGTGTGTCCGTCTGTGTCTCTGGAGGGGAAGGTGTAGCCTTAATGTGAGGCGTGTGTCCGTCTGTGTCTGAATGTTGGAGAGAGAGGCGTGTGTCCGTCTGTGTCTGAATGTTGGAGAGAGAGGCGTGTGTCCGTCTGTCTGAATGTTGGAGAGAGAGGCGTGTGTCCATCTGTCTGAATGTTGGAGAGAGAGGGCGTGTGTCCGTCTGTCTGAATGTTGGAGAGAGGGGCGTGTGTCCATCTGTCTGAATGTCTGAATATGGGAGAGCGAGGGTGAGAGCCGTGTGTCCATCTGTCTCTGCACGTGCATGTGCGAGGGGCCGTGCGTGTGTCCTAGAGAGGCCGCTGTGGCTCGCCTCCCTTAACCCCTGTGACCAGAGAACAGGAGGCCTCCGGCCCAGTGGTCAGCAGGCAGGGAACTGTGGAATTCTGTCATGGCCACTGGTGAACTTTGCCATGGTAACCGCATGACGCAACAGAACCCCGGAGCGGTCTTGAGGTTTTCATTCTCCTTCCACGCTCATAACCGCGATCGCTAATCGCTGGATGCTGGCCGCCATCTTTCACAAACGCAAAGGGGTGCGGTGTGTGTGACAGAAGCGCTGAGAGGCTACAGAAGGTGTTCTGTGTAATTTCTCTCCGCCCAGAGTACTCTCGAGTATATTGAGCTGTGTCACTCACGATACAGTGCAGACCGTTCCCTGAACTGTCCTTTTTATATTAGAGTTTATATTATATTAGTTTGCGTTCGGTTTTGCATTCAGTTTTACGAATTACTTTCAATAATTGCATGCAAGGCAACCGTGAACCGTTCTCAGGTGGCCACATAAAAAGAGAGAAATGAGCCCCCTCTTTAAAATACCCGGGTAAATATCAGCGTACATACGTGTCAATCACAGTGTCTGCGGGTCAGTGATGTCATTTCCTGCCCCGCGGGGTCAGAAGGGGTTTCGCGTGATCACTTGTTTGAGAAGATTCCAGGTTTTTCTTTGTGTCCATCCAGAGACGGCCCCTAAAACGGTGGCCCTTCCTTCTCTCCGGGACGCTCCTCACTTCTCTCCCTCTCCCCCCGTGTCTGTCTGCAGAAGAAGTACCGCGCTGCAAAAGAGGCGTACGAGGCACTTTTACAGACGGACAATCTTCCTGCACAGGTGAAGGCGACCACCCTGCAACAGTTAGGTAAGCAGACTCCCCTTCCTGGTTCGCTGGGGTACACTAGTTATGGGGGGATTAATGGACGGAGCTGTTGGCTTTGTCATACAGCGAGGCTTTTAAAAAAGGCGTTTTTGTGGTGCTGTTTGCTGTTTGCTTTCTTTCCGCTCCACTCGTATTCCCACTTTTCCTGCGCGGCTCCTCTCCTCCTTGTTCCTGACGGAGCGGAGCTCTCCCGAGTTTCAGCAGGCAGGCCTGCATGATGCAACCGCTCGTTAGTATTGTGTCAGCACGTGTACGTAGAGTCACGCACGCACACACACCCCTTACTAGACTCATAAAACCAGATCTAACTGTAGATAATGTGCAGTAGCACTAGAGGCTAACGTCCCCGCAGGAGCAGCGAGACCTCCCCTCCCAGGGCGGCTCTAAAATCAGAGAGCGTAAAAAGCGCTTCCCGTCTCGCGCCCAATTGTCGGCGCTCGCCGGGGGTTGCCATGGCGAGTTGCCACAGGTGTTGGGGAGGACGGGCGGGAAGGTTGAGCAGCGACGGGCGGGGAGGGGAGGGGGAGGGGAGGGGGAGGGGGAGGCGGGCAGCTCTGGGGCAAGCGTTTTGCATCTGGAAGCCGTCCCCGCTTCTTAACAATGGTAGTGGTGTACGGATAGTTATTTTTTTCCCCCGGGGGCGGGGGTTATTTGGATATAGCTGCCTCGGAGGAGAGGGAGTCGGTCTGGGGATGACGATGAAAGAGCCCCTCCCCCACCTCCACACTCCGTCTCGCTGTCACCAGAGGAGCATAGCTGACGAAGCATTCGCTCCGTTTACAGAGCCCCGCCGTTCACTCCTCCCGTGGCTGCTCCCAGCCCTCCTCTCCTCTCCTCTCCTCTCCGCTCCGCTCCGCTCCTCTGGCTGCCGTCTCCGGCGCGCTCTCGTTTTCAGTCCTTTCTGAAGCGCCGAAGGAGGACATTGGCCGGCAGGCTAAGCGGGAGGATTCACCGAGCGGCGTGGCTAATTGGAGCGCATTAGTAATAATTATATGCGTCCTTCTTCTTTTTCCCTTTCCTTCTTCCTCTCTCTCTCTCTCTCTCTCTCCCCCTCCCTCTCTTGTTTCTCTACTTCCTTCTTCTCACACCTCTGCGCTGTCTCCTCCCCAGGCTGGATGCATCACACAGTGGACCAGTTGGGAGATAAAGCCAACAAGGACAGCTATGCTATTCAGTGTCTGCAGAAGTCATTAGAGGCAGACCCCAACTCTGGACAGTCTTGGTACTTCCTTGGCAGGTAAGACCAAAGGGGGGGAAACTATTTTTGTGGGGCGCGCGTTTGAGGATGGCGATGGGGAGGCAATTTTGCAGGGAAATATATGAACGGTCGGTTGGAGCGGGTTAATCGCCAATGCACTTGAATTATGTGTAGGTCCTACCTCTGTTCTTCTCGGCTGTGTTCAAGTGATGGTCAAGAAAGGTGCTTTCAGAACTGGTGTCTTTATGATTCAAGAATTTGAATATATAATATGATTAAGAACCGTGCGCTTGTATGATACAGCTCTTTCTTTAATTTTATCTTGTTGTCCCGTGTGGATTTGATGAGAAACATTATACACTGGCAAAGCGAAAACTGGGACTTGGCTCTTGTGCTGGTGGCCTCCTTATGCAGGCCAGGGATCTCAAACTCCAGTCCTGGAGGGCCGCAGTGTCTGCTGGTTTTCAGTGTGTTTCAGCACTTCATTGATTAATAAAGCAAGTCATTCATTGGCTAAAGAGTCCACAAACCTCGTTTCCAAGGCCTAAATTCCAGGACCGGAGTTAAACCCGCCGACACTGCGGCCCTCCAGGACCAGAGCTAAACCTGCAGACACTGCGGCCCTCCAGGACCAGAGTTAAACCTGCAGACACTGCGGCCCTCCAGGACTGGAGTTAAACCCGCAGACACTGCGGCCCTCCAGGACTGGAGTTAAACCCGCAGACACTGCGGCCCTCCAGGACTGGAGTTTACGATCGCCGGTGTAGACAGTATTGAGTTCCTGCTGTCCTGGGTTGTCCTCCGTGCGTTCCGCCTGTCCCGGTCATTTGAGGCCAGCGTGAGAGGGGCGGGGACTCCCTCCGACCTCATTAAAAAAAAAAAAAAACACTTTCTCCGGAGGCGTTTAACCTCACAGCAGACCCACGGCCCCAAACTAAATTATGTAAACTGCCGGCGCGAGTTTAGAGTGTAGTGTTCATCGACCGCGCTTCCACACCGCACACAGGGCTACTTTTGTTTGCGCCGGGCCATAACAAATATGCGCGCGGCATGGCAACGGCGAGAGCGGAATTCTCGTGCGTTCCATGTATAGGAAGGCCAAGCATAAATTGTATACTGCAGGTTTGCAATGTTAACTTGCAGTGGTTAGACTGGCACATCTTGAAGGAATGTAGCAATTGCTAGCATACAGATATGTGCATGGGTTAAGATTTTATTTTTACATTTTTTTAATAAATCGTTTCCATTTTGAGCGGGGATATTAATATTTAATGGGTGTGTTTGCACTGGGGGGGCTGGGGGCGATCTTGAACAATGCGTTTCCCACGTGTCCTCTGGCTCACCTGTCCCTGCTTTTTAAAGTCTCTACTCAAGAAAGTTTTATGAAATAACGAGCGATGATAAGGTTCCATGTGGAAAATATTTGAATATTTGTTTTTGTACGAGACGTTTTCCAGCTGCGGCGTGTACGAACCTGCATACGCGGTCGCAATGGCCGTTGAATGCGTATCGATGCTTTTGAGTATGTTTGACATGGAGTTTTTTTTCTTCTGTGTGCTTCCTGGGTTGCTGTCACATAGGAGATGACTCATGTTACTAATAATACGCAAACATGTACTTGTATGTACCAGACAGGCTGCTACCCACAAGGACATTTTAAAGGGTACATTTCTACGGGAAGTTAGAAAGGGCAGGGTAAAGCCTGAACAATCATTAAAACCAGCCTCATTGCCTTATTAACTCGATTTATATAACACAGTCCACCGCAGGATTGTACCCAGCTAAGAACGTTACCCGCGTGAGCCAAATGTTTTAAAGATTTCAATTTGATCAATTATTTATCACCATTATATTTGGTATTCTTTTCTATGTCATCATACATGTACTGCCTTATTACAGTTTTGTTTTTTTTGGTAGTCATTGTAGCTGTATATTTCTGTTTTGAATCTCCAACTCTTTTCCTCTTAACGTGATTGATTTTGAACTCGTTATGTGTTACGCTTGTATGTTTGTGTGATTGTTACTGATGCACTTTCGTCGTATTCCTCAGGTGTTATTCCAGTATTGGGAAGGTCCAGGATGCCTTCATTTCCTACAGGCAGTCTATTGACAAATCGGAAGCCAGCGCAGACACATGGTGTTCGATAGGGTAAGGAACCGGCTCTTCTGACCCACTAATCCAGCTAACACATCAATTGCACCGTTTTGTGTGTGTCTGTGTCTGCGTGTGCGTGTGTGAAGGCAGGCACCGTGCAGGTAAAAAACACACCTTTCCAAGCGTTTTTCTGTAAATTGCTCTGAGATCTGAGAATGGAAGGCGCTATGTAAGTGCAATTCATTCTTTTGATTATGCTTGATATCTGTGTTATAATTAGTATGATTATAATTGGTGTACTTGCTGTTTTATTATTTAATTATTAATAATATGAATGTATGTGTTTAATTATTACTAATGATAATATTTCTTTAGTTCCATTTGATGGATATTTTGATTCCAGTTGCGAGGCTTTGGCTAGGGAAGCGTAAAAGGTGTGTAACCTGCCCAGTGGGCGTGGTCGGACTGTCTCTGCGTATTAATAAACGGCAGAGGCTGTGGTGCAGAGCTGCCACCTGCTCGGGCCCCTGGGAGCCCCGTAGCCCTGCTCTGTGTCAGGGGCCCCGGGGTGCAGGTGTGGTGTCTGCTCTCCGTTCCCACAGGGCCAGCTCAAACACAGTCTCTCACCTCACCAGCGTCTGGAAACGGGCGTTACAGTCTGCAATCCGATCGGTCCTAGCAAGTGTCAGTCAGTGTTACGCTACAGACAGAGTTGGCCTAGTTTGTCTCGTGTTATGAGACAGCGGTTCCTTCAGGAGTGGTAGCCGTGACCATCGGTTGGGTTTCTTGGCAAAGCACGCCCCCAGAAGGTAGGCGCGCATCCGAGTGTCATGCCGGTCGGCCTCGTGTTACCGTGGGACCCCGAGGCTACATCAACATTTCAGGGACGCTGAACAAGGGGCACCTGGGAAATCACTTTGGTATCGGTGTGTTTTGCAATCGAAAGGACTGTTTTGTTGTGGGAAAGGCAGGCAGCGAGATTGTCGTGTGCTCATCATTTTTACCTCCCCTCTTGGCGGTTTCTGGCGTCCTGTTTGAAGAGCTCATACAGCTTTGGGAATCATAACTGTTTTAAAACATTATTATTATGATTATTATTATTACTATTAAATAACATCTTCATAATTGTTGTCATTGTTCTTTACGTCAAGACATTTGTCAGCTCTGTGATAACAGTAATATCTCATTTCTATGCTTAATACCTAGATACAGGTCTAATTTATTTCTCATTTCAAGCCTGTTTGTGGCGGCGGCCAGGTTTCTTCTGGATTAAATGAACACGTGTTCTCCTCGCAGATAAAGAAGTCCACTTCTGTCCAGTGTGCGTGGTTGCCGTGGTGTATGCATTTTATTGCTGTTGTGTTGAGCCTCTTCCACAGCTTTTTCACTGCCTCTCGAGGGAATCGACCGCCAAAGCAACGATGTGAAGTGGCGGTTTTTCATTGGTTGCTGTGTTGCTGAATGGTTCATTTTCATTGGTGATTGTGTTGTCTATTTTGGTTCTTTTCTTCGTTCTTGTGTTGCTGAATCTTCGTTTGCTGTATTGCCAAATGGTTCTTTTCATTGACTGTTGTTGTTGCTGCTGTTGCCAATCTTCCCAAAGCAGGGTTTTACGTGCTCAGTTGACCTGTGTCATTTGAAATACTTAAACCCTTTTAGAAGAGAAATTGAAAGGCCCATATTGTTTTCCCCGTCTACCTCTTCCAACCAACCCATCTTCCCTCTCTCTCTTCCTGTCTTCCTCACTGTCCCACTCCCCTCCCCCCCTACTTTTTTTTCAACTCTCTCCCCCTCCCTCTCCCCCCTTTTTCCCACTCACCCCCTTTCTCACCCACTCCCTCCCCCCCCTTTTTCCCCACTTGCCCCCCCCCCCTTTCTCACCCACTCCCTCCCCCTGTCTCCCCCTCCCTCTCTCCCCCTCTTCCCCACTTGCCCCCTCCCTTTCTCACCCACCCTCTCCCCCTCTCACCCACTCCCTCCCTCCCTCCCCCAACTCTCACCCACTCCCTTTCTCCCTCCCTCCTCCCTCTCTCACCCACTCCCTCACCCCCTCCCTCCCTCCCCCCCCCTCACCCCCTCCCCCCCCCCCCCCCCCGCAGTGTGCTGTATCAGCAGCAGAACCAGCCCATGGATGCCCTGCAGGCGTATATCTGCGCCGTTCAGCTGGACCACGGCCACGCGGCCGCCTGGATGGACCTGGGCACGCTGTACGAGTCGTGCAACCAGCCGCAGGACGCCATCAAGTGTTACATCAACGCCACCCGGAGCAAGTCGTGCAGCAACAGCACCGCGCTCGCTGCTCGCATCAAATGCTTACAGGTGCACACGCCTTTCATTTCCCCCCCTCTCACCTCTCTCTCTCCCTCTCTCTCTCTCTCTCTCTCTCTCTCTCTCTCTCTCTCTCTCTCTCTCTCGTCTTTTATTTGTACTCGTCTGTCGACGGTCAGAGTGTGGGCGTTTGTCTGCAGTTTACGTAATCTGTTTATTTGAGCCTCTTGTCCTACCTGTGTGTTTCTGTGTTTTCTATTACATGTACGAGGCACATACAATGCGTATGTGTATACATGTGCATTTATACATATATATGTGTATGTATATAGCTAGCAGGATCGGGGTCATTTTATTGAATCGAGATGACAGTGGGTATAAACGAACCAAAACAACTCTAAAGCTTTTTCTTAATTACAAATCAAGTATTGATTACATAAGTATTCACCCCCCCTTGATTCTTAATACTTGGTAGAAGCACCTTTAACTGACATTACAGCTGTGAGTCTATTTGAGTAAGTCTCCACCAGCTTTGCACATCTGGAAATTGCTATTTTTGCCCATTCTTATTTACAAAATTGCTCGAGCCCCCATCAGGGACCAGTGGGGAGCATCAATTTTCAAATCATTCCACAGATTTTTAGCACCTGGGCTAATGTCATACCATGGACAGTTTCTCCCATCTCTGCCATGGAAGGCTGCAACTAGAGTTGCCATAGGCCTCAGGGTGGCCTCCCTAATAAGTGCCCTTCTCGCACGGATGCTCAGTTTTGGAGGACGGCCTGTTTTAGGCAAATTCACAGTTGTGCCACATTCTCTCCATTTCTTTATGATGGACTTAACAGTGCTCCGGGGGATATTCAAAGTTTTTGAAATCTTATCTTTACCCATATTGGTGCTTTTGAAAAACCTTTTTCAGATTTGCTTTGAATGTTCTTTGGTCTTCATGATGAAGCTCTTGTTTGGAAATGCACTAACCAACTGTGGGACCTCGCACAGAGAAATTTTTGAAACGCCTTAATTTGAATGTGACCTTAGAAGACAATTGATTGCATCCGAATTTTAGGTGTCTTAGAAAAAGGGGTGAATACATACGCAGTCAGTTGTCCGTTTTTTTTTTCCATTAACAAAAAGCTTTAGAGTTGTGTGTTTTTTTTTTCAAATTTGACAGATTATTTGTGTTGATCAGTGCCAAGAAATCCCAATTAAAACCATTTTGATTACATGAAGTAAGAGAATAAAGTGAATGAAAAATACTATGATCCTTTAAATTCCCTAATTGAGATGGAAGGGGCCCCAACCCTGGTTTGTATGTACGTATGTATATATATATGTGTATATAATTGTTGGGCAGCAGAGCACCCAAGCGCTATGACCAGTGTTGCTGTTTGTATTAAACCAGTGAGGAGACTGCAATCGTCCACACTTCTGTATCTTTACATTTATTTCTGATATACTTATTACCTTATTTTACCCATTCAAATTTTCATAGAGGCAGTTTTCATGTTAATATGTATGAGTGAGAACATTTTCACCTGTAACGTAAACATAATTTCATGGCATTAAGACACCAGCTCTTCTCTCCCGCTGATATAATTTATTTTTTTTGTTAAATTTGATCATTTCATTGAAAAAAAAAAATGTGTTAACTGTTATTGAAGTGCTGTGAACCTAACGCAGAATAAAGTACCAATTGATCTTGTAAGCACATTTTTAACAACTAGTTGGCAGCTGTAGCAGAACGGCAGGTTTGGTCTTCCAGTAGGTCAGTATTGAATGTGTTTTTACGCAATTTCTCCTAGGCTCAGTTGTGTAGTCTACCGAGTAAAAGTAAAATGCTTCCTAGTATTGAGGAGGCGTGGAGTCTCCCAATCCCAGCTGAACTTACCTCCAGGCAGGGCGTCCTGAACACCCCACCGCAGGTGAGAAGAGATAGCCTGTCCCGTAGAGAAACCTCCCACCCCCAACCCCCACCCCCACCCCTACCCCTACCCCTACCCCTCACCTACCCCCCACCCCCTGCTGCGGCCAAACCTCACTAAACACTCCCGCCAGTGACGCCTTCCTTACCCAGCATCCTCCTCTTGTGAGCAAAGGAAAAACAACAAATATTACACTTGGATCTGAAAAAGGGGGGCCTTGCACTCCAAGTGCACCCCCCACATTTCTGTCCGATTTGGACTCTTCTGTTCTACGGAGGTCCGTGTGTAACGTTCACGTTTTTTGTTTCTCCTTTTATCTTTTAACAACCGGAGAAAGAAACGGATGGAGAGTAGATATGGGTAAAAATATCCCGCGAATGCTCACTGAAGGTAGTGGTTAGTGAACCTGGCCTTTTTTTCTGTTACTCTTGACTATTTTCGATATATATTCCATATTTGCAGCCAATTTTAATAAAGCCATCAATCTGCACACAAGTAATTATATAAGTTGCCCGTACAAGAGAGGAAAAGTAAGTTCACAAGAAAGTTTCTGTAGTGATTTGTTTAGGTTTTGTCTTTTGTGCTGTCTCATAGATGGTTCAATTGTGTGTGTCCCTGGTTGATATTATTTGGCACCCTGTGTGTTGCATCCTCTCTGTTTTAGGCCCAAGTGCAAGGCCCAGTTTACACACAGAACAATGTAACGATGGACAACTGGTCCAAGTCGATTCATTCGATGACTTTTATTTTGTTCTGGGGCTGTAACATTTTTTTCTTCATACACATAACCTTTGCACTCATCAGTTAACCCGAATAATGCAATTCTCACTCATCCATTTTCTCAACATGCAAGCAAATGCTACCCATTGAATTGAAACGCCATGGATGACTGAATGTCGACGATTGATGCAAACTGTGCGGGTTAGGGCGAATGTGAAACCACGTGTGTTTATGTGTCGCGAGCTGTCGCGAGTGTTTTGACTGTGGTGCGCGATGCGATCGGCCGCGGCGCCACGTTCACCCCTCGCCCCATCGACGGGGCCCGGTCAGAGAATCGCCAGCTTCCTCCACGAGACGCTCCGTTCACGGTTGATGAATGAGTCAAATTCTTGGCTCAGCGGATGACACTTTTTTGAAATAAAAATTCTTGGCTGACTATTTGACATTCAAACCACCTCAGGGGAAGCGTTTTAATGGCAAAGGGTGGTTGGTTCTCATTCTTCACCAAAAGAAAAATAAATAACATCCCACGGCTCTTGGATGCATTCCCATACGGGTTATTATGCATTTGTGACTTTTTTGGCATGCAATTAAAGAAAAAAAAACGTACTTTATTTAGGAGTGCTTTTTTAACAAGTGCACAAAGCGCTTTACGGACATTAGTAAAACGGTGACGCAGCATGATAAATTAGGGCCTTAATAGTCTACCCTTCACAAATGCTGCTGTGGTGCCACAAATGAATTGTGTGCAAATGTAACTCTTTCACGTGTGACTTCATAGCAATTTATTGACACCCTGCACCTCGATACCTTTAGGAGCGTGCTCTCGTTGTTGTTTGCTCATCGGTTCCACATGAGCACATGCCAAAATGGAAGAGGTTATTAAGTAAAAAAATGTTAAAAATATATATTTAAAAATATTCAGTATTCTTTTTTTGTGTGTTTGTTTATAAGGAGGAATGAGCGATACTGTTGTGAAGCTGGTGGTAGGATATTGTCTTAAGTGTGAGATCAACTGTTAAGAAGTATGAAGGAGTATTTCTCTGAGAGTTGAATACATTTGCATGCGCTTGCCTTTGATGAAGGTGGACGTTATATAACCTCACCGTTTGGTTACTAAATTTAATCGCACCCTTTCCGTAGACCGTAGCTCCCAAGGACATTGGGGTACCTTTAACGTTGCTGGAATGTGTGCCGTAGCAGCCTCGTATTTCAGGCGGGCTCGTCTTGGGACCGTCGTAATGGCTTTTGTGCGTCAGACAGGCTTGTCTCAGGACCACATCTCTTGTCTGGCTTCACTAATAACTCTTCCTGTGCTAATTGGTGCCGCAGTGGTCGGGGCTCAGGATGAGCCAGCTCTGTGGGTTGTTGTCGTTGTTGCATGGTTTAGGTCAGCTGTGTGGGCTTGTTGCATGGGGTAGTCCGGCCCTGAGGTTTTTGCGTAGGGTGAAGGGTTGCACAGAGCCTGCCCGCCACACGTTTGACTGTGTGCGCTGGAGGGAGAGGGGAAAGGTCACCGCTGTGCCCTCTGCTCTCTGTCCCCGCGCCAGGCCTGTAAGCCCAATCAGAGTGCCGAGGGAGGCCTGGGGCAGCCGCCCGTCCCGTCACACGTGGGCCCGTCCGGCCAAGACCATGGCCAGTCCAGTCCGGCCAAGAGGAAGAGGACGTCCAGCCCAGTCAAGGTGCGTCCAGAAAGATCCTCTTTTTTTTTTTTTTTTTCCTCTTCACGGTTGGGATTCCACCCACCTGGCGGAATGCCTGTATTTTGAGTCACTCTGGATACAATTGTCCGCTAAATGACATAATCGTAAATCATAATTGCATTCTCCGTCTTTGTGTAGTTTGCATAAAGGCTGAGGAGCATTGTTTCAATTTAAATCATGAGTTTTTATCCAGGCACAATGTAATCACCAAAGTTGGGGGTCAATTCCATTTCAATTCAGTAAATGAATTGAAAATCCCTTGCAGGGACGTTATGGACATTTGTCAGTTCACAAATTGAATTTCAATTAGTTTCCTTAAATGACTGAATTGAAATGGATAATTCAGTCATTTAGAATTCAGTCACTTCGCAGATGCTCTTATACGGAGTTACTTGCGGTAATTGCATCCAGCTAAGGTGGATGAGACCACGCCATGATCATCGCAGGCAAAACCTCTCTTCAATAGAAAGAAGTGATCAGCAGCTCCAGATGGAGATGGTGCCTGCGATGGTTGGAGGGTGTGTGAGTGTACGCCCCCTCTACAGTGGGAATAGATATGAGGCTGGACACCGTGCACAAGGTTTAGAGGCTAACTTGTATAGTGGGGCCTGGAAGAGGAAATTGTAAAATACAATTGTAATCGCACTAACCCTAAATATTGAATGACTTGCTGCACTCAGAATGAAATTTATCTGAGGTGGAGGTGGGGGGTGTGGCTTTGTAAAAGACAGACCATGTGGCTTCTAATTCCTCCATTGAGAAGGAACTAGTCTTAGCACATTCTGTGCAGCATGAATAGGTGTGATTGTGATTCATTTAATTTATCACCATCTCTTTCCCCCCCTCCCCACAAAAAACCCCAAAAACAAAACAGAATTCTACAGATTCCTGGGCTAACAGCAGTCCTGTGCAACAACAAGTCCCTAACTGGTACTTAACACCGCAGAAACTGCAGGTATGTGGAACGCATTTTTATATGCCTTGCCTCTTTTAGTACTGTAAATGGACACGGAACGCTGGTTTCCGAGCGCCTCACCATCTCCCTCCCGTTGGGGAGCGGCATTTGGCTGTCTGCCCCAGGAGGAGGGGGGAGCGTGAGCCAGCACGAACTCGCTGAGAAGCGCAAAGGGTGTCTCCAAAAAGGGGAGCGAGTTGTTTTTTTATCGGAGGAGGCGTATCATCGCTGGCCTCGGGGGAATTGGCTTGACCCGGAGGACGGGCGGCGAGTTCGTGGGGGAGGGCGAATTGAAATAAATAGAGGGTATAATTTGTTGCTAAATTGGGAGAAAAACTGGAAAAAGTCATGAGAAACAAACCAAAAAAAAACCCACATTTATCACAAAACTCCAGAACCTGTTAACTCCCAAAGCACCCTCGCTCCACACTTAAAATAAACAGTTGACGGTGCGTTTTTATATGCCTTGCCTTTTTTAGTGCTGCAAATGGGCACGGCGCCTCACCATGTCCTCCCTTCCCACAGCTCCTGGATCAGTTGCGCTTGAACAGGACGAGTCTGAAACCAGTGCAGCTGCAGATGCTGGAGCAGCTGGAGAGCCAGTTTGCACTCATGCAGCAGCACCAGCAGCAGGTGGGCATCAAACACGCAGCCCCGTCTGCTAACCGGTCTCAACCGGTCTAAACCGGTGTCAACTGGTCTCAACCAGTCTTCACTTAAGGCATGATTTCAGCTATTCTTGTTCTCCCAACTGCCAAAATATGTAGAGGGTGGTGCAGTGTGTGACTTTGGTTGCCCTGGAAAGGCACTGAAGTTTTATTTTTGTCATTTACGGAGGATAAACGCAGAGAATCTTTTCCCCTTTTTCCCTGAGCAGATGAGACAGACCGCTGGACAGGTGCGACCCAGCATTCCCAACGGACCCACAGCCAGCTCCACACTGCCTACCAACCCCCCCGGCACTCAGCCCCCCCACGTCACCCTGTCCCGGACGCCCTCTCTCCCGCAGCCGCTCCGGCCCCCCTGCACTGGCCAGCCAATGGCCAACGGACCTTTCCCGGTGGGCCCCGCCCCCTGCAGCACAGCTGGAATGCTGGGTACCGCAGACACTATTTCTGTAGGCAATAATCACATGACAGGAATGGGAAGCAACGGAAACGTGCCTTACCTGCAGCAAAACGCACTACCTCACAACTGCACAACCCCGACCAGCAGCAGCAGCAGCAGCACAGAGGCGCCGTGGAAACACCAACATGCTAACTCCACTCAGGTGAGCAGCCGTGCCGGTTACTTACCAACTGTGAGCAGCTTGTGTGTGTGTGTAAAAATAAATGATCATTAATCACTCATTAGAGAATGTGCAGTTAGCTCAAATTATGATTGCTCACAGGATAAATATATGTATATATTTTAATTCCAATAATACATAGGTGGCAGTGTAATATTATAGTTAGAGTACTGGGCTTGTAACTGCAACAAAAGAGGTTGCAGGTTTGATTCCCAGGTGGACCACTGATGGACCCTTGAGCAAAGGTGCTTAACCTGAATTGCTTCAGTAAATATTCAGCTGTATAAATCGATTGTAGTTAAAAAATATATATGTATAAAAAGGTCTGATAAATGCAAATTCTCATAATACTAATAATGCAAATAAAACCAACGTTGTTCAAATGTAGCTCACAAAATTGTTACATTTGAACAAAGCAAAGCGTTTCTGATAATGTCAAGCGTCTAAACCACAGGTGTCAAACTCATTCCATCGAGGGTCGAGTGTATGCAGGTTTTTGTTGCAACCAATGCCCTACACCAGGTGATTTCACTAATTAGCCCACTTCTTCAACTAAGGAGGGAACCTTGAAATCACCTGCTGTAATGCATTGGTTACAACAGAAACCTGCACACCTGGCCCTCGATGGAATGAGTTTGACACCCTTGGACTCTAAACCATCACTTTGCCAGGCAGATGTCCCCCTAATACAGGGATGTCCAATCTTATCCGAGAAGGGCTGCTGTGGGTGCAGGCTTTTGTTGTAGCCCAGCACTAACACACCTGATTCGACTAATGAAGGTCTCGATTGAAGACCACGATTGGTGGATTAGTTGAATCAGGCTTTTTACTCCTGGGCTAGAACAAAAGCCTGCACCCACAGGGGCCCTTCTCGGATAAGATTGGACACCCCAGCCCTAATAGGAGGTTCTGCTGTGCAGGGCTGAGGCTGGAGAAGCGCAGACGTAAACGAAGCGTTTGTGCATTTAAATGCATCTTGCACATAAAAGCGTAACGCCGCTGTGTAAATGTGGGTCTACAGTAAAGCTAGAGCATTAATAGTTCCATTTAATGAGCTTCGTTGCTGTAGCTGAGGGATATGAGAGGGAGAAGGGGTGCCTGTTCAGGCTTCTGTCTCAGTGGAACCCTGCGGATGCATTCTGTGAGAAGCCCTGAGTTCTATAAACAAATTAAATATGCTCCTCGCATTGCTTGATCTTATAAAATCGCTTTTAGTTATATTTCTTTCTTTCCTTGTAAAGAGAGGAGCTCTCATTTTGTGTGCAGCGAAGTCTGCTTTGGTTGGGACTCGTTCTGTCGAGTTTTGGGGTGGTGATGGGGTCAGTGATTATTCAACACGATACATTCATCACAAAACTCCAGAACCCATTAGCTGCCAAAGTACCCTCGCTCCACACTTAAAGTAAATAAATGACAAATCAAAATTAATTTCATTAATCAATGATCAATGTTTAGAGTTTGTTGGTGAATATTTTCCACTTCTGTAAAGCGAGGCTGCTTTGCTGAGAACGTTTTGAGTAAAGACTGTAACCGGGGAGGGCGAAGAGTTCTGTGGGGGTTTTATGATGAGGGTGAATATTTTGAGTTTGTCAGTGAATATTCAGCTCTCAATTCATCTCTCTCATTTTGTTGAGAATGTTTACAGGTGATCTGGCTCTGCATCTGGCCACCTAATAATTCCCTACATTTTTTTTTAGCAGATGCTCTTATCCAGAGCGACTTACACAGTTTATATTTCTTTACATACAATCCGTTTATACAGCTGGATATTTTACTGAAGCAATTCTGGTTAAGTACCTTGCTCAAGGGTACAACGGCAGTGTCCCCACCTGGGAATTGAACCTGCAACCTTTGGGTTACAAGCCCAGTTCCTTAACCATTATGCTAACACTGCCGCCCTACATCTGATTGGCTCAATCCCATGCATTCCCTACCTGCTGGTTTCCCCATGTCGTCACTGACGCGGGTTGCTGTTTGGTCTACCTGGTCAAAAGAAGGTCAAATAAAACCCCTGAAATGGACGGTTTTAAAAAGTGTTGTTTTGTCGTGTTGTTTCCCCTCCAGGGGCTTCAGAAAGGTCCAGGTTCTCATCGGGCGGGCCCTAACGGGGAACAGCCTTTCTCTTCCACTGGGGTCCCCCAGCATCTCCAGGCAGCTCCGAATCAGGTCGGGCACTCCGCCACGCCTAGCAACCCCTCGCCGCAGGGGGCTCCTCTCAATCACCTGTCCTCTCCTCCTCCTCCTCCTGCTCCTCCTGCTCCTCCTGCTCCCTCCGCTCCTGCTCCTCACATGGCTACCTCAGGTGGACAGCGAGGCGTCACCTTAACCAAAGAGATCGCGCTTTCAGGGAGCCACGCCCCGCCAGGTCCCGAGGGCAGCGGGCATTCCGCAGGGACGCCCAACAGCGCCTCCGCCTCCGCCTCCGCCTCCTCCTCCGCCGCCGAGGGACTCCTTAATCACGTCCGTCAGGCGACGGCGGCCGCCGGCCCCGCCCCCGGCCCCGCCCACAGCCACGAGGACCCCAGGTCACCAGGTGTACTTAGTTCAGACAATCCCCAGCTCTCCGCCCTGCTGGTGGGGAAGGCGGGCGGCGGAGGAGGAGGAGGTGCCGGAGGCGCGTCGGAGGCCGTCGGCGGCGACAAGGTCAACAACGTCCACCCGGCGGCGCTCCACCACGGCGCCAAGACGCGCGAGAACTCGGTGGCCTCGTCGCCCTGCTCCGCCATGTCCACCGCCACGCCGTCGCCCAAGTCCACGGGGCAGGCCGCCGCCCACAGCCCCCCGGTGAACGGCAAGGGCCCGGACGACTCGCAGAGCCCCGCCAAGGCGGAGCCCCCGGCGCTGGGCCACAAGGCCGGCCTCCCGCTCGCGCCCTGGTCCTCCGTCTCCATCTACCCCAGCTCGGCCGACGTGCTCAAAGCCTGCAGGTGAGCCCGCCCCCGCCTCCCTCTCCGCTTATCCCATTGTCCCGGTGCGCCCAAACGGCGTCTAGACATTATAGTAGTAGTTTTATTTGACAATAAAAATAAAATAGATATACACAATGCCAAACACACACCCTTGATACATGGCGTGACATGAAAGCACGCCGCAAATTGCAGAGGATGACACACAAACGGTTGGCCTCCATTGTGGTCCTCCGTATCAGTGGGAGAGAACGGTGTGTTGTTCCTGACGTGCGCTGCCACACCCGACCACCTTTGTTCCTTCGTTCCTTGCCCTGCAATCTGTCCCTGTGCGTTTTATTGCGGCGTACGACTTTTAGAAGCGGTTTTTTGGCCCGCCGCGGTGGGAGGCGGTTGTTGTGTTTTAAATGAAGAGGTCTGTTTTGATTCGCTCTCACGGTCAGCTGGCGGGTGCAGCGGTTACTCGTCGGGGAAGCCCCCTGTGCTTCCTCGTTTGAGTTTCTCCTGTGCTAGCTTAGTATAAGCTTTCATTCAAAGACTAGACTTTCACTCTTCCCTCTCCTTCCTTCAGTAATAATCATTCGCTTTTTTCGGTTGGGCCTGGAGGAGGGGGTGGTGGAAGGGTGTGAAATCTTCTATGCCGTGAATTGTCTTTGGTTTCAGATCTTGAAGAAAAAAATAATGAAACAAGTTTTGGGGGTTTGTCTTTGGTCCTTCACACTGCAGTTGGAAATATACATAGAAATATAGCCTAGAAATGCACATATTCCCTGGTGTCGGCACTCTATCGTGCAATTTTAAGTGTGAGAAACTGTCCCCCTGGTAGAACAGAACGGGAGCGATTTAAAAACCGCCTCTGGCACCACCTCAAAGCGCCTCCGGAGGGAAGGCCGCTGATTGGTGCACGGGGTAAGACGAGCTGCTCCTTCCTCTGGGTTTGATTAGCAGGGCTGGTTAAATGTGCCGCACCTGTGCGAAAAGCTTCCTTTACCCGTTCAGCTCGCCACCAGCAGGGCTTAGTTTACATTTCATCCTTTATGTTATCCGATTCAGTCACGCCTAATCCGACAAAAGTGAATCCCCGTTCCCTCCGCCTCCGTCTGCTTCTAATTGAGTCTTAGTTCTGCTGCGTTAGAAAAAGAAATAATAATAATATTAAAAAATTGGCACATTTTGAGAGAGATTTGAGAAGAGCGCTCATTGCACTTGTAGTCTCGCCGCCTTTTCCTGAAATAATTTGTGGCATCCTAGTTTTGCTCAGGTGACGAGCATTATTAGCTCTCGCTGTTTGTTTCTCTTAATCCTGAGTGGCAGGGGCACTGAAAGGACAAAGCGCGCCCCGAAAGGAATTTGGCATAATCACACACTAAAGCACGTCACTCAGTGGATTTATGCAGAGAAAAACGCTTCGCGCCACGCCTCAATATCAGGGGTTCTGAAGCACGGTGAGCAATAATGTCGTTCAAAAGGTGTAGCAGGCCTTGCCAAAAACTTAAATGCCCACCAGCCTGTTAATACCCGTTTACTGGCTGAGCCAGTTACAGCATTGGGGAATTTAAAAGAGCCATAAATTTGTGCAGTTTGTGGACGTTGGACGGGCATTGTAATGTTAAATCTGAGTGCACTCCACCGTTCAAACGTTTAGCTTTAGCAGATTAAAGGTCAGGAATGGCAGAATGAGTGAATGTGCACAGTGATGACGAAATGTGTGTTAGGAAAAAAATTTTTGAAGATTTTCATAATCAATGTGAATTTGGGCTCCGCTCATTTTCTCAGGCTCTTGTGATTGGTTGATGATGATGTCATTGGTTTCTTATTGGTTGAGTCCCAAAAAGTGGGTGTGTTTGTCACTGTCAAATGCACTGATTCCACCCGGCTCATTGGAGAGGCGTATGACTATAAGAGATGGCGATGAGCTGAACAGTCCTTGAGACTGGGACAGTTGCTCTCACTGGACTGAATACAATGCAAACTGATGCTTCTGATTAGATGTTATTGATGAGTGATCCCCTCATCTCCACATTGATCAGTAACACGATCACCCATCCATAATCTGACATAGCCAGTTCTTTATTTAACATCTTGTGCATAATGCAAAGGAATCCTTTGAAATTTGTACACACAACCTACAAATAGGTTTCTCTTTCTACTGCAATGATCAAAATTATATTTGCCTCAGGATAACATCAAGAAAAATAACTTTTTCCCCATAAAGAGCAACTAATTATGCATATAACGCGGAACATAAACAAGCACTACCGTGCGCATTTAGGAGTTTTGTGCCGTGGATATTTTAACATTAGACCACGAAACTCTTAACATCTAACATCAAAATACATTAAAAGAGACAAAGAATACGAAATTTCTGTACAGTTTGTTTTAACCCGCTTTGTAACAGCAAATGGAGGGGTGATTGTGCTACTGATCACTGTTCTGTAATACTTTGATACTCCGCTCGTCTTCATTTCACTGGGCATAGGTGTTCAAACCTCAGTGGTGGCCTCATCAAAACAAAACCACTGTCTGTTTCAGGATTGGCTGGTTTGGTGAGGGGAGGTGTAAAGGGGAAGACCCCTCCCATCAGACTACAGAACTGTGCTGCCTGGGTCTTGTAGTTCTTTTCAGCCTGGAAGTTGTAGATTTCTTTTCTGTGGAACCAAGTATCCCCTATTGCTATTGGCATGGATGTCTGTGGTTGATTTGATAAAGAAGAACAAATATTTTTCCTTCATTATTTATGTGCATGTACTTGGTTGGTTATCACATCTTTCTGATGATCTATTTTGCCTGGAGTGTTCTGGAATATGAGCTGATTCTAATCAGTTTTCAAACTGAGTTTGACGGAGATTTGTTGTTGATGGAGGGGGTTGATTCCCCGGGCTGATTCGGTGATCAGGCTTAGATCTTAGTCTTGATTTAACCAGGATGTTGAGAAGATCCACCCTCCTGAAGAAGAAGAAAAGAAGAAACGCCTTTGAAGTCCTTCATCTGCAGTCACTCAATCCAGAAATTGATTGTTCACGAGATTTCGTATTCTCTGCATCTGATTATCTACAATATTGCTTTGGTTCAGAATTATTCCCAGAATTCCCTAATGGAAGATTCCATTCCATTCCTGTTTGATTCCATATGCTCTGGGTCTGTAAAACGCACCCTATCATACATGGAGCATGAAAATATTAGGTTTAATTTGAGACCAGAAATTGCTTTAAACTCATGGGCAGGTAGATGCGTAACATTTGGTTCCAGAATGTTCACCAATTTACGGGATTGATTGAATATCTTGGGATCACATGACTTAATGAATCCTGTTCAAATGCTAACGAAGGTTACCTGTGTAATCACAGGTTTTTGTGAGTTCTGGATGACCGTTAGGGTCAGGACCCCAATTGTCTGAGGAATGAAATAAAAGTTTTACTGTAGCTACCTCGACAGGAGTAATTTACCTCCGCACTATCAAGAATATCCGTTGTCAAAGTCGTTGATTTTACAAAAACGGAAAAATCTAACCAGGGTCCATTACGAGAAGTGGTAAAACATTTTTTGTGTAAGCCTGACTACAAATGCATAGCAGAGAGAAATCTAGTGTGAGAGATCTCAGGGACACACTTGCCACGCAGTCAGGGAACAGCGTTTACCGTTGCAGTGATCGCTTAGACATTGGTCAGATTCTCAAAGGGCAGTTTACCAAATCATTTTCCACTTGAATCGCCGCCTTCGCCTTAGGCCCACCTTCACTGAGCTGATATGATTGGTTAGGTTGATACCATTGGTTTACTGTGATTGGTTAGTAAATGAGTAAACATCCTGAAATGTGAGCGGGTTTATGGCTCTGCACTGCACTGTTTTCGCCAGGCTTGGTGGTGCAAGCCGGACACACAGGGCTAATGAACTCTTTAGACTGGAGTCTGCTGTATGGCTTTGGAATGACATTAACAGCAAACACACACAGTATTTAATAAGACCGTTGTGTTGGAAGACAATTATATTTGTTCTTGAAAAGAAACCCCTTCAGATACTCAGTATGACTCCAATGTTATTAATCCATAGTGCATGGACCCTGATAACGGATGAGTCCGAATATTATAATTTTTTTATTTTTTATCTTTTAAAATTAGTTTCTAATTTTTTCCTGTTTTTCCTCCCAATTTGGTTGCCAATTATACCCTTTATTTATTTCAATTTCCCACCCCCACGAGTCCGCCGCCCGTCCTCCGGGAGCGAGACACACATTCCTGGCCGATTGTTCCCAACTCTTCCGAGGCGGAAACTCTTCCACGGACTCCTTAACCTTCTCCTCGACGGACTCGTGCCAGCTCACCCTCCCCCCTCCCTCGGAATGGCGGACCTCCAAATGGGGCCTCCGATCGGGGCTGGCGACCAGGGCCGGTCTGGTAGAGACGTGGGTTTTGAACCGCGTCTCTGACAGGCAGCGCACACCACACCAAAGTGTGGCGCGTTAGACCGCTACGCCATCCGCCTAGAATTTTTTATATTTTCCCGGGTGTATATTATTTGAATTCTTAGTCAGATTCATATTTTTTCAATTATTTATTTGAGCTGTTTGTTAATGTTCAGTGTTGTTGTAACGAGCTAGCACAAAGCAAGTGACAATTGAGGGGCTTGGAATGCTATCTATTGCCCATTAAGTTTTATTGTCTTTACTGCACTGAAACGTACAGTAGTTACCAGCAGTGATATAAACTATGGATATAAAATGAAACACATCATTAATTTTCACCGACCTGTATAACTGGACCCATTGTTTGAGCCTGCAAATTGTGGTTCTCTGTGGCTCAGTTGGTAGAGCACAGCGTTGGCAATGCTTAGGTTGTGGGTTCAATCCCCACTGGGGCCACACATACTGAAAATGTATGCATTCATTACTGTAAGTCGCTTTGGATAAAAGCATCTGCCAAATGGCGTTTATTATTATATTATTATTATTAAATCTGTAGTCCCTACTGGCTGGCGGCAGTAAGATTTTCTATAAAAGGCTGTTCTGGGATCAGTTTTTTGTGCAGATTGAAAGTTGAACCACATCAGTGCTTGGGAAAGAATATGCTTATCGGTTCAGTGACTAGTCCATCAAAGCGATAAGTGCAAAAAGGTGAAACAAGTATCAAGCTTAATTTTTTAATCATGTTAATTTCTTATGGAATGGCTGGTTAAATAGCAGTAGTGGTCCTGTGTGGCTCAGTAGATAGAGCGTGGCGTTGACAACGCTTAGGTTGTGAGTTCGATTCCCATTGGGGCCACATATGCTCAAAAATGTATGCGTTCACTACTGTAAGTAGCGTCCGCTAAATGACCTATATTATATTATATTATAGTGCTACATACATAAGGAAGTGTTATGTAGCTAGATAAAATCCATGGGAGAGGAGCAAAATATCGAGCATTTAGCTAGCTAATGTTAGCAACGTGTGACTCACTGTTGCTATGGTAAACATAGATTTCATTGGAATTGATTTCATGCCGTGCCAGATGTCACGCAAATGATAACGCCCTCAAAAATGCATTTGGCATTTGCCCTTTGTTATTAATGACGTATACTTTCACTGTAGAAGGACTGGTGGAGTTTCATTAATGGCCTCTCGTTTTATTTCAGGAACCTGGGAAAGAATGGCCTGTCGAACAGCAGCATCTTGTTGGACAAGTGTCCCCGGCCGCGACTGCCCGCCCCGCCCCTCCCCGCACTGCCAAAGGACAAGCTCAACCCGCCCACCCCCAGCATCTATGTGAGTACGCAGCGCAGGCGCAGGCGCGGCCCGGGGGGGGGGGAAGGGCTCTTACGGAGCACACAGCACCCGAGCCTGCTCCCGCTGCGGACGTGGCTCGTTGCCGTGAAATGCGCTCCGTGAGATTTGTGTTGCCCTCCTTTATCACTCCGTTGCTATGGTAAAGAAAGAAAAATGGAGGGTTGCCAGAAAGAGCCGTGGCAGAGTGGAATGGCATTAATCCTCGAGTGAGAACGGCCCATTCAAGAGGCCGTTTACACGCCCCGGCCGCTTTGAGAGGAGTCCAGTTATGATGATGTCAAGGCCCTCGTCAATCTTTTTGTTGATTTGTTGTTGTTTTCCCCCCGTCTCTCTCTTTCTCTGCAGCTGGAGAACAAGAGAGACGCTTTCTTTCGGCCCCTGCATCAGTTCTGCACGAACCCGGCAAACCCCGTCACGGTGATCCGGGGCCTAGCTGGAGCGCTCAAACTGGGTGAGTGTCTCTCTGTCTCTCTGTCTCTCTGTCTCTCTGTCTCTCTGTCTCTCTGTCTCTCTGTCTCTCTGTCTCTCTGTCTCTCTGTCTCTCTGTCTCTCTCTCTCTCTCTGTCTCTGTCTCTGTCTCTCTCTCTCTGTCTCTCTGTCTCTCTCTCTCTCTGTGTCTCTCTCTCTCTCTCTCTCTCTGTCTGTCTCTCTCTGTCTCTGTCTCACTCATTCACCTCCCACAGTGGAGGGTTGCACGCAGACATCTTCTGAAATGTTAGCAAATCAGCTCATGCGAGTGGGACGTTTCCTCTTAGGGAAATTTGTAGGCTGTACTGACAATCCAGTAAAAACGTGCATGCTGAACTCCATACAACATAGGGTTGGTGTGTGTGTCCGCGCGTGTGCGTGTGTCCGCGTGTGTACGTGTGTGCGTGCACACATCTGTTAGGATGGACTTTACATACATGACAACAGCACCACCTGCAAGCTGAGAGGGTCATTACATGTAACATCGCGGAGTATCAAGGTCCAAGGTGCCCAGACAGGTTTAGAAAACCCACTCACTCATGCAGTTGTGTTATGACTCTCTCATTTTCCTTCAGCATACTGCTAAGACACCGTATTTTAGCCCAAATAATTCTGCCTAATTTTGATTATACCATTGAGAGAAATGAACAATTAACAACTTAATAATAATAATGATAATAATAAATTATTTCTTTTTTCTACTGTTATACTTATAACTTCAAAATATAAATTATTACATATCTGCCTCTTAACAGAATTCTCCAGATTATTGGTGACTGGTGCTCACTCAGCTACAGTGTCTGTAGACCTGTATTATTATTTTTGATGGCAGAAAGCCGCAGAAAAATTGATTGGACACTAAATAGGACACTGCGACTTTTATCGATTGCAAAAATGTATTGGCAGAACTCTCGGTACGTTTTCACGATGCATTCAAAATGGCTCCGCCCTGCCGTTACACCACTGTGCAAGGCTGTTGCCCGACGTTGTTCCTTGTGGTTATCGTGGAAACGACACTCCCCGTGTGACACCTTGTACCCCCCTCCTGCAGATTTGGGGCTGTTCTCCACCAAGACGCTGGTGGAGGCCAACCCGGACCACCTGGTGGAGGTGCGCACGCAGATGTCCCAGCCCACCGACGAGAACTGGGACCTGACGGGCACCCGCAAGATGTGGCGCTGCGAGAGCAGCCGATCTCACACCACCATCGCCAAATACGCCCAGTACCAGGCCTCGTCCTTCCAGGAGTCACTGCGGGTCAGCCCCTCTCTCACTCGGCCTCCGTTACTCCTCCACTGTCACCACACACACATGGTTACTGCCTCTGTACACCCCCACTGTCACCACACACACACACACACACGGTGCACACACACAGTTACTGCCTCTGTTAGTCCTCCACTGTCACCACATACACACGGTGCGCACACACAGTGGTTCTGTGTGGCTCAGTAGGTAGAGCATGGTGTTGGCAACGCTTATGTTGTGAGTTCAACTCCCACTTGGACCACATATACTGAAAATGTATGCATTCACTACTGTAAGTCGCTTTGGATAAAAGCGTCTGCTAAATGGCATATTAACCCAGTTAGTCCAGTATAGTCCAGTCACCACATACACACCCTTGGAGACACTTTAACACTCTCTTGTACACCACCATCAAATGCACACAGTACAGTACAGTACAGTACAGCCCAGCCGTCTCCTTCCAGGAGTCACTGAGGGTCAGTCCACTCACCACACTCGAAGGCCCGTTCAGACTGACCAGAAAGCGCTTTTGTCTGTGTGTCCTCAGAGCGAAAGCAAACTGACAATGTAGGAGAGCAGTGAAGTGCATGTGTTAGTTCTGTGTGTAGTCATTATAGTGGATGCAGGTTTAAAGGACTTTTGGAATGGTGTGCAGACCTTTTTTAGACCAGGGATCTGAAACCCCAGTCCTGGAGGGCCACAGTGTCTGCCGAGTGCTTTCTTGAAGTCACTTGTCGGCTAAAGAGTCCACGCACCTTGTTTCCACAACCTAGACTGGCCGCTGATTTGAAAGGAAATCTCGAAACACCGCAGGTCCTCCGGGACTGGAGTTTGAGATCCCCGATTTAGACTCTTATGAAATCTTTATTTCCACGGCAACGTGGAATCCTGTTTAAGCGTGTCGGTAGCAGGGCGAGTCTGAATGTAACGCTGGGGAGGTGCAGTGCAGCACAGCGCCTGATGTTAGTTGGCACTACAGACATCGATATTTGTACATACTTTTCACTGGGAGGTTCTGGTAAAAAAAAAAAAAAAAAAACCTTTTGTACTTCTCACCTCTCCTGCACTTGTACCACTCTATGTATGTCTAATTTTCAAACTCCATTGTGCAAATGAACTGTTTGACCTAATGTGGTCCTGTAGTGCGCTCTCTTGCCTGTGGGGGCAGGGGACCGTTCTGGGTTGAAGCTCGAGCCCTCCCCTCGGTTTAGCTGTGGCTTGTGCCTTCTGAGCTGAAAGCAGAAAGCTGTGAAAGCCTGCCCTGCTGAGGCTATAAATATTCACAGTGTTTAGGACGCGTGGGAAGTTTTTACAACTTACTTATGCATCATCTGAAGATGTTCAATTTACTGCATTTTAGTGCAGCTCGGTATTATCCCCTCAAAGCAACATTAGAAGGTATTGGTGTAAATTGGGCAGTGCAGTGTTGGTTACGTAAGTAAAGATGGCGGTAGAGCTCGGAGTTTGTGCGTTGATGTGGATGCTTATGTTTATGTATTATGTTTGCTCATTTAAGGAGGAGAACGAAAAGAAGGGACAGAAAGAGCAGTCGGACACTGAATCCACGTCCCCGGAGAGGTAAGCTCCCGTTCTCCGGTAAACCCAGGGAACCGTCGTCGGTGGTGGTGGTGGTGTTGTTGTTGATTGCTCATATGACCCCTGCTTTCATCTGACCACACGCCCTGCTTTCTCTCTCTAGCGTGGCCCGACGCAGGAAGGGTCCCTTCAAACACATCAAGTTTGGGACAAACATCGACCTGTCGGACGAGAAGAAGTAAGCGATTGCGTTCTCGGGCCGTTGGGGACCGAATTATAGGATCTTTTGGCAGGTTTGCGGTCGATGCCATTTCGATTGAGTCAATTCGGGAAGTGAAGTGAAATTCAATTAATTTAATGAAAGATCCCCGTAGAACATTATGGGCACTTCAATTCATTAGTTGAATTTCTATTCATTTCCTGAATTGAAATGGAATTGACCCCAACCCTGGTCTTAGGGTAATTGGTTTTCTGATGTTTGTTTTGTGCTTTGGCGATTTAGCAAGGAGAATACCAAACATGGGTTTCAGTGATCAAGTCTATTCCCAGAGAAAGACCGCTGCTGTGTGTGTATAATGCTGTGTGTGTGTGTGTGTGTGTGTGTGTGTGTGTGTGTGTGTGTGTGTGTGTGTGTGTGTGTGTGTGTGTGTGTGTGTGTGTGTGTGTGTGTGTGTGTGTGTGTGTGTGTGTAATGCTGTGGTGTGTGTGTGTAGTATGCTGGGTGTGTATGTGTAGTATGCTGGGGGTGTGTGTGTGTGTGTGTAGTGCGCTGGGTGTGTATGTGTGTGTGTGTAATGCTGTGTGTAATGCTGTGTGTGACATGCTGTCTCTCTCTCTCTCTCTCTCAGGTGGAGGCTGCAGCTGCAGGAGCTGGGTAAGCTCCCTGCGTTTGCGCGGGTGGTGTCGGCAGGGAACCTGCTGAGTCATGTGGGCCACACCATTCTGGGAATGAACACTGTGCAGCTCTACATGAAGGTCCCCGGGAGCAGGACTCCAGGTCTGTGCAGCTGCATACACACAGGCAACGCACACACACACACACACACACACACAGGCAACGCGCACACACACACACACACACACACACACACACACAGGCAACGCACACACACACACACACACACAACGGACACACACACACACACAGGCACACACACACACACACACAGGCACACACCACAGCGGACACACACACAGGCAACGGACACACACACAGGCAACGAACACACACACACACACACACCCCTCCCACACACACACACACACACACACACACACACAATCCTCACACACACACATGCTTGCACCCACACACACAAACACATGTGCATGCTTGCACACACAACTGCATCATTTTGGATAAACTCAAAGCCTGTTTTTTCACCTGGCATATAAGAATATTACCCTTCTTTCCTCATATTATATTATCTGAAAGGTTAATCTGTTATTTATTTGTTCTTTATTTTCCTCAGGTCACCAGGAAAACAACAACTTCTGCTCTGTGAACATGAACATCGGGCCCGGGGACTGCGAGTGGTTCGCTGTGCCAGAGCCATACTGGGGAGTCATGAATGATTTCTGTGAAAAGTACGAGCCTTCAGTAGCTTTCAGCACAGTGATGGCTCTCGCCTTAAGTGCATTTCATGTTTTGCCGCTCGCCCAGACAGATGACGCAGTCGTCTTTAACATCCATCAACATCGCATTCGTATCATCGAGTCTGTACGCACTTTATTTGTATTCATTGCTCAAAAGTGGATTCTATTTAAATGCTACTCTTTCCCAGTAATGTCCCGTGTGGTCAGTACTTGAGTCTTGACTCACTGTGTTTGTATGTATTGCACTAAAGAGGATACTAGTGGTGTCCAAGCGTTAACTAGTGATGGGCGAATGACATATCATGACACCAGAAATGGGTGGAGCTACCGTACATCACCTGTGCCTCTCTGATTTGAACCAATCGTTGCGATTCGTTGTGAAACGCGAAACCTTTTTTGATTGGTTCAAAGAAGTCACGTGATTGACGGCTAATCGCGCCTGCCCGTTTTGAAGCCTTCCCGTCACAGTGGCTCATAGTCCCGTCAAATCAAATCAAATGTATTTGTATAGCGCTTTTCACAATAGCATTGTCACAAAACGCTTAACAGAGGGGGAACCCAGGCCTAGCTTCCCCCAAAAGCAAGCCTAAAGGCAACAGTGGCAAGGAAAATCTCCCTTGGTTTAGGAGAAACCTTGGGAGAAACCAGACTAAAAAGCCGTCGCCGGCGGTAACGTGTGGGCGTTTCCCCCCCGCAGGAGCAACGTCAATTTCCTGATGGGCTCGTGGTGGCCCAACCTGGAGGACCTGTACGAGGCCAACGTGCCGGTGTACCGCTTCATCCAGCGGCCGGGCGACCTGGTGTGGATCAACACGGGCACGGTGCACTGGGTGCAGGCCATCGGCTGGTGCAACAACATCGCCTGGAACGTGGGCCCGCTAACCGGTGAGACCTCCCCCGCCCCCCGCCCGCTCTTCCTGCATGACCGTGGTTCTCTGTGGCTTCTGTGGCTTCAGTTGGTAGAGCACGGCGTTGGCAACGCTTAGGTTGTCGGTTCAATCCCCACTGGGGCCACATGCACTGAAAATGTATGCATTCACTACTGTAAGTCGCTTTGGATAAAAGCGTCTCCTAAATGGCTTCTATACATAACACGTGTATGTTCCCATTGTTTCAAGATGTATAGCCACCAACTTTTTGTTTGGAACAGAGTACAGTCTGTGTGCTTGTGCAGTCTACATACTAGCCTGCAGGTGATTGGATCTATGACAAGGCAGTTAATACCAGCAGGAAAAGTAGCAAAAAACATTAAAAGTGTATTGTAATTATTGCTCAAAACAATTCATTGAAAACTTAAATAATCTCAAGGCATAATGACTTTGGTATATGGCTTGTGTTGGAGTTTGTTGGGTGATGTTTTCATGGTTCTTTATTTAACCAATCTTTAACCAGGAAAGTAAAAGATTATTGGGTTCTTGGTTCCTGTTGACTGTGTGTCTGCGTGCGTGCGTATATTTATATGTATATTGTATTTTGTTCTGCCATTTAAATTGGCCCTGATTCTGACCCATGGTGTCTCCCCTCCCTACAGCACACCAGTACAAACTTGCAGTTGAGCGCTACGAGTGGAATAAACTGCAGAGTGTCAAATCCATCGTCCCCATGGTTCACCTCTCATGGAACATGGCCAGGAACATCAAGGTTTCCGACCACAAGCTCTTCGAGATGATCAAGTGAGTTTCACCCGTTCCTCGAGTGCGAACATATGATGCTGCCTCACTTAAATCCTGATGAAGTGCCTATTTATACGTAGAGGCAACATTTAAGCATGAGGGATTTGGTGGTCGGCATTGCGTTTGTGTGCTGGGCTGGGAGTTATTAAATGATTGTATTTTGTACTTGCACACAATATGTTTCCCCTGTATAAATTGGGCCAGGGGATTTTTATTGCACACAAAAAAAAAGCAAGTGTAGCCTGCAGTCAACAAACACGAGGAAGACCTTGGACTCCTGTGACCGTTGAGCCAAGAGTGAGTTTTTTGTTGGTGTGTTGCGGTATAAACCACCTCCTCTCTCTCTCTCTCTCTCTCTCTCTCCCCCTCCCTCCCTCCCTCTCTCCCTCCCCCTCTCTCCCTCCCCCCTCTCTCCCTCCCCCTCTCTCCCTCCCCCTCTCTCCCTCTCTCTCTCTCCCTCTCTCTCTCCCCTCCCCCTCTCTCCCTCTCTCTTTTCCCCCCCTCTCTTTCTCTCTCCCCCTCTTGCCCTCCCTCTCTCTCTCTCTCCCCCTCTCTCCCTCTCTCTCTCTCTCTCTCTCTCTCTCTCCCCCTCTCTCCCTCAACCCCCCCCTCCCTCTCTCCCCCTCTCTCTCTCTCCCCCCCCTCCCTCCCTCCCTCCCTCCTGCAGGTACTGCTTGTTGAGGACACTGAAGCAGTGCCAGATGCTGAAGGAGGCCCTGGTGGGCGTGGGGAAAGAGGTGGTCTGGCACGGCAGGGCCAAGGACGAGCCCGCCCACTACTGCAGCATCTGCGAGGTGAGCTCCCGCCGGGCGCCGTGGCGACGGAGGCCGTCTGTCCCCCGCGTGGTGTTCCGTGCGTCCCTGACCGCTCCCCCCCTCTCCCCCCGCAGGTGGAGGTGTTCAACCTGCTCTTCGTCACGAGCGAGAGCAACTCCAGGAAGACCTACGTGGTGCACTGCCAGGACTGCGCCAGGAAGGGCTGCGCCGACCTGGAGAATTTTGTGGTGCTGGAGCAGTACAAGGTGGATGACCTGACGCACGTCTACGACCTGTTCACATTGGTAAGAGCTCGCCAAGGGCCGGCGTGGGGTTTGGGCTTTGAGGCGAGAGGCCCTGCGTGTTATCACCTCAATGAGAGGGCTTACATTACATTACATTACAGGCATTTAGCAGACGCTCTTATCCAGAGCGACTTACAGTTTCACATTTCTTTACATACAGTCCATTTATACAGCTGGATATTTTACTAAAGCAATTCAGGTTAAGTACCTTGCTCAAGGGTACAACGGCAGTGCCCCCACCTGGGGCCGAACCTGCAACCTTTGCGTTACAAGCCCAGTCCCTTAACCATTATGCTAGCTCTGCCGCCCTGCCCGGCTTACTGTATGGCTCACGGTGTTATGAGGGGCCTTCGCTTCTGTGTGAAAGGTGTCCGGCCAGGTGCCTGTCTGTGTGAAGCTGCCTTTAAATGAAGGCCCTGTCCGAGGCATCGTAGGGCACGAGAGAGGGCGATGACCTGTGCATCGGGCCATTAACCGCCATGTCACGAACACTCGCTCAAAATGGAGTTTCTTAGCTACCATCGTTTGCATTTTAATCTCAGACTAATATATCCTCCTAATACTTAATCATACTATGTGGGATTTCATTCATTAATTATACTGTTGCTGTTGTAGCATGCTGAATAATGATACATGAACTCATCACTACAAAATGGCTGGAAATGTTTTATTTTTTTTGTCGGTCGAAATTATGCCGTTTTGTCTTTTCCTGTGCGGTTAAGTGTGTCTGTGCATTTTGTTAGGTATTTATACATTGTTCAAAAGTGCCTGTGAAGGGTGTTGTAGGAAAACTAGGTTATTATCGCAAGTGAATTGGTAATAAAAGTCTAAAAGCGGGCAGAAAAGTTCAAAATAAAAGCAGGCAAACTCTTTGAACCCTATTTATTTAAAAAAATTCATTTACGTTTTTACATCAACAAGGGTCCAAGTATTCGTAAGTTTGCGGATATATGAATGTATAATTATACGAATGTATGAATTTATGCAGACCTTTCTCTCCTCTCTCCACAGGCTCCTGCTTTGCCCTTGTCCTCATCTTGACATTGACATTGACATTAACATTTATCATTCTGTGGACAATGTACACGGACTAAATGAACCATTTCTGATATTCAGGAAGTGACCCAGTTGTGCACCACTGGTTTCTGTAGCTATCCCACAAGGCTGCTGGCTGAAAGCTGTACGTCTATGCAACCTGCCAAGTGCGCAGTGTCAACCCCTACTGGACAGGAGGTGGTACTGCTCCTTCTCCAGGACTGTTTAAAAGCTGGTTCAGCTGTACTTATATAGAAAACAAACAACAAAAAAATGGAAAAAAATACGGAGAGATGTTTTGTATATATTATGTCAACTGGCAACATCACACAAAGACTACTGACTTGACTTTCTCTTTTTGTATTCTGTTTATGGGCTGATAAATGACCTTTTCCTCATTGAACATTTCCCCCTCAAATGAGAACTAGCTTAGCTGGTCTTTTGTATGGTAGATAGATATTTGAAGTCTCTTTGGGCAACAAAATCTAAAAAAAAATCTAAAAAAAAGAAATAAAAAAATTTTGTAATGTGAAAGACTTAGGTGATATAATTTTTTTTTTTTTTTACAGATTTTATGTTTAATGTCTTATTTTGATGTTTTTGGGGTTCTTTTGTTAGTTTAAAAGAGGAAAAAAAATTGAAAAAATAACAGCCAAGTCTCAAAGAAAAATGAGTTGCACATAGACTAAGGAGTACAATTTAATTTGTGATTTTTGTTTTGTTTCTAATCTTGATGTAAATTTACACTATTTATAAATACATATTTATTGCTTGAAAATATTTGTGGATGGAATGCTGTTATTTTTTCCAGAGTACCTGCCATTAAATTTTAAGGAGTTTGTCATTTTAAACACTACTCCTATTACGTTTTCTATATATAAATAAAACCGCTTAGTAAGCATTGTACAGATACATTCAAATTGTTTTATTGTTTGAAGGATGTTTTATGAGTTATTAAAACCAAAATTGTTATCATATTCAAATGATTTACTCTTTTTGTATTTCAACTGCATTGAACAAACTCTTACACATGGTTTTACTTTTCTTTTTTTTTTTTTATTCACATTTTTTTTCCCGTTTTTCTCCCAGTTTGGTTGCCAATTATACCCTCTATTTATTTCAATTCCCCCTCCCCCACGAGTCCGCCGCCTGTCCTCCGGGGCGAGACACTCATTCCGGGCCGATTGTTCCCGCCTCTTCCGAGACGGAAATTCTTCCACGGACGCCTTTTACCTTCTCCTCGACGGACTCGTGCCGGCTCACCCTCCCCCGGAGGCGGACAGCCAAATGCCGCCTCCGATCGGGGCTGACGACCAGGGCCGGTCTGGTAGAGACAGGCAGTGCGCACCACACCAAAGTGTGGCGCGTTAGACCGCTACGCCATCCGCCGCCCGTGGTTTTACTTCTTAAGTGCACAAAAACTGTGCCTGTACCACCAAACACTATAGAAAACCCTTCACGCAACCAGCAGACATGCTTGAATGTGGCACAGCACATTTGATGACAGGTTATTTTCCTTAGCTGTTGCATATTTAGTGAGCTGCTGCACTTAAACAGACCTACCTTGGCAGAAGGACAGCTTTGCCAGAATTGAGCCGCAGGTGCGCTCACAGCAAATCGACCTCAGTTGCCGGAATGTTAGCTAACCAAAAATACAATGGTTTGGCCTGGTGCCCAGGTGAGTCTACCCAAAATAAGTGTGTTTTTATTATGACATTGGCATTACTCTACACGGCTCAGAAAGTAAACACAAGAACAGTCATCTTGTTGAATGCAATGCCTGCGCGTTGAAATGCTAAACAGTGACATTGTTCCTCGGGGTTCCCATCGGTGACTATAATCTTTGTGTTGTCCGTGCTCCATGTAGATGCGCGAGTAGGCGAACGAACACCGCAACGTTTATTGAGGTGCTGACGAGCAGGATGAAACCTGGAGCAATGGAACTTGAGTCATGGGCACTTTGTTCCTTGAACCTTTTGTTTTTCCTAAAGCATTTTGGCATCTAACCTTTGTCAGGGCTCCCACACGTCATGGAAGAACCTTGAAAATCGTTGCGAATTATGTCATGGAAATTTCTGATTCCTTTCCAATAACGTTAACAAAGTGTCTCTTCCTCTGCCACCATTGTTGCCACATGCCATGGCTGTTCTCACACACAAAGAGATGTGTATTTGCATTGGCAACAAAACGTGTTCGGTTATGAAAGTCAGTCATCAATACATCAGTCGCATTGAAATGTCATGGAAATTTGATTTGAGTGGGAACCCTGCTTTGTACTATACATAACGGGAACAACCAAAAAAGGCCAAGAATCCAGATTTCCTGTGCCATCATATAGTAGCAAATTCACACCCCATTTGGAGAGACACGGAGATCATTTATTTACAAAAGCATGAGAAGAAGGCACCTTTTTTTGAGTTAGGCTTAAATTGAACTTTGCTTCTTTTTTTCTTCATGTTTATGCCTGTAAAAGTGAGACAGACAGACAGACACCTCATTGTTACTGAGGGTTGTGAGTACCGAGCCCCTGACGGCTGTGACTCACGGTGTTATGGTCTGCAAGCCTGAGAGCAGGTTCAGTGAAGCGCACGTTAGGGCGTACTCTACCACCTTGACTTCAGTGAAGCGAGCACACCCCCTTTGGAATATGCCCAATATTTTTTTAATTAAACCCATTTGGTAGATTGGATTGTGACATTCATTTCAGTCAAAACATAGCATGTATGAATTATGGATCTAATCTGTTGAATGTGGCTAAATGAAAAATGCATGTTTCTGCCCTTGGGTGCATATGGGGCGTAACCAGTGCTACCACTAAACTCCTAGCGGTTTTAATACTTCTCCGGGACCCAGATTCCATGCTGTTTGTTGTACAGGAGCAGTTGTAGCTGGGAAATGATGCAGGCTGAGCGGACATGACCGCAGACGAAGGCTCACCTCCTCAGACTGGAGGCTTTTTTGCAACCAATGCACTACACCAGGTGATTTCACTAATTGGCTCCAGTCTTCAACGGGTCATTTAAATGACCTTGTGTACTGCATTGGTTGCATCAAAAACCTTGTCGGGAAGGTGCCTGTTGAAAAACCTGCGCAGGCAGACAGAGTGGGGTCATCTTTGGCGGGTTTATGGCTCTGAGTGAAGCCAGGGCACTTGGGGCACTTGGGGCATTTGGCTGTGGTGAGCCATTTCACTGTTAAGGCTGCTGGATTCAGGGAATAGACCATTTTTATTCTAACTTCACTGTTCCGACAACCTGCATACACTCGGCCCTCGATGGAATGACTTTGACACCCCTGCTGTAGAGTGTACACCAAGGGTGTCAAGCTCATTCCATAGAGCGCTGAGTGTATGCCAGTATTTGACAGTACCAATGCACTACACAACAAATTTGCTCACTTCAACTGATGGGGAACTAATTGAAATCACCTGGTGTACTGCATTGGTTGCAACAAACACCAGCATACACTCGGCCCTGGATGGGATGAGTAGGGTAGACCAGGGTGTGGCCAAGGAGGACCTTGTCCATTTCTGGATTTAATGCCAACCTTTGCTCTTAATTATTTAATGAGACCAGCCGTTTACATTATCTGATGCTTCAGACAAAATTCTTGATAAGCTCACGAATGACAGCTGAAGACTTCTGGGGCTGTATGTTTATGTTTCAGGTATCAGGTTTCCCCTGTCCATATCCTAACCATATCCATTATCAGATAAAAGGCTCAACTGATCCTAGATCAGCACTCCTACTCTTAGAATCTCTGTACATATGGCCCCTGGTGTCTATATTAAACATTTTACTGTGGGCTTTACGAGTGAACCAGCATTGGTATACACACTTAATTGAGTCAGGATAAAAACCTGCAAACACTGCCCCTCTACAAACAGTTGCTCACCCATCAAAGCAGGAGTGTCCAATCTGATCCAAGAAGGGGCGGTGTGGCTGCAAGCTTTTGCGCTCGCCCAGCACTAAATAATCAACTAATTCAAATAATCAACTAATCACGGTCCTTCAATCAAGACCTTGATTTGTTGAATCAGGTGCTTTAGTGCTGGGCTACAGCTGCACGTACACCAGCCCTTCTCAGATAAGATTGTACACCCCTGCCTTAAAGGAACGTCATGACAAGGACAGTGGAGTTGGAACCAAGAGACTGCATGATGGGGAGTATGTTTCTAATGCCGTTTCTCCCACCCGTCCAAACAGTATGCAGAAGTGTAAATGTCTTCTCTGGTGCTCCCATCTCTTGTAAAGCCATTGTTGCCATGGCCTTTTTAAGTGCAAGAAGTACAAAGAATATATTGCAGATAGATCGGCTCGTTGATTTCATGAAACTTCTCTAGGAGACGAGGGGAGGAGGATGTGTTGGTGGACGTGCCGGGGCTGTAACCGCAAGCAGCAAGCGAAGTATTTAATTAAGGATCGGTGTCAAGCCGTACACAATCGCCCTATCAGCAACCCTACGGGGTTCCCTTCTTCGTCCGAGTGTCACAGGTGGGCAAGGTAGACCGTTTCCGCCGTGTTTCTGCTACATTTCTTAACAAGCACATGAATGACGGCTGAAGACTGTTCCCGTGTCCCTACATGAAACATTTTACTGTGGTCTATTCTGCAAGCGTTGGTGCATACAGCTCATTGGCTAACTGAGCCTGCATACACCCTGCCCCTCCAGGAATGGGGTTGCCCCATCCCCTGCTTTAGCATACACCATCGCAAACGCAAACCATGTAAAAGGTTCCAGGTTTCCGCCCACGAGGAGGTTTGGCCCTCGTGGTTTCCAGGAGGGGAGCTGGCCAGGCGTGTCCGGGGGCGAGGGCGGCCCTCAGAACTCGTCGCTGTACCTGCACTCGGGGTAGCGGTACCCAACACGCTGGTTACAGGGCCGCAGGGGCTTCAGAAGGGTCATCAGGGCCCGGGCCGCGCCCGGAGATCCGCCCGTCCGTCTGCGCCCCGTCTGCGCAGACCCCCAGCAGCAGGGGGGCGTCGGCAGAGAGCCGGCCCGCCCGGGCGTCCTGGGGCGTGAGCAGCTTGGGGAGGAGGTCCCGGCACAGCAGGGTGAGGCTCTGGGAGGGGCGCACGGAGCTGCAGGGGGGGGGTCGGCTGCAGGACGTGCTGAGGCAGGAGAAGACGTCCATGCGCTCCCGCTCGCGCTCCGGGGGGATTTCCTGCACGCGACAGAGAAACGCGGAACGTTAAGTCTCTGCCGCGACCCTTCAGCTCAACTTAAATAGACTAAGAACTGGATGCAGGAAGTTCAGCCACTCTTAGGGGGTGGTGGGGGGGATGGAAGCAAAATATGTCTTTCATTGTCTAAAAACTTTAAGATTCAGTTGAACCTCACGTCGACAAGGTCCAGACCTGGTTGGTCCCATCCACTGCAAAACCACATAAGTGAGTGTGTATTTTAAAAGCTGAATCACATTGGCTTTAAAAAATTAAAATAAAAATAGTAATTAAAAAAAAAAAAAAAAAAAAAATTGTAAAAAAAAAAAAAAATTGTTGAGATGATCGATTTTTTTCAACCCTAACACTCTAAAATCGGACTAAACTGACCACTTCAGTTTGGGATAAAGGAATTGCTGGCTATTTGCTTTTCAACAGCAAAATAATGCTTGGCGTGTAGGTGGCAGTGCAAACCTAAAAGGTTTAAATGCAGAAATTTGTCCTGACAGTTAAGAAGGAACTTTCCCCCCCATCCAAAACACCATCTGGGAGTTTTCTTGTTAGATTTTTTTGTCTGTTCCTTTGTTATTGGCATGCCTTCCTCACAACGTCTGTGCCACGTCTGTGCTTGTATCTATTGGCTGCGGTTTTTATGGATCTCACTTCCACTCTAGCAAAGGAGGGAAGGAGACTTTCAACATGGTAGGATAGGAGGATTGAAATAAAAAAACGAATTGTTTACTCTGTGAACCAACTATGGCTGTACTGGAGCCTGCACAGTTCTAACACCTTGTCACACTAATTAACGTAAATTGTCTTTCTGGCTCTGGTTTGTTGTAAATCGTTTTACATTTTACTTTTTCATTTGACATTTTAAGCATTTGGCAGACGCTCTTATCCAGAGCGACTTACACAGTTTACATTTCTTTACATACAATCCATTTATACAACTGGATATTTTACTGTAGCAATTCAGGTTAAGTACCTTGAAGGGTACAACAGCAGTGCCCCACCTGGGAATTGAACCAGCAACCTCTGAGTTACAAGCCCAGCTCCCATTATACTACACTGCCAGCCCAACCCATAAGCCCTTTTTGGTGATGCACTCTCTTCAGATCATTTTCTGCCATCTTTGACTTTGTCACATTTGCATTTACCTTTTTATCATTTTAGAATTTGCCAACAGCACATCAGTTTCATGGAAATCAGCATTCTACATGTTCTGGATCACAACCAGAATGTGACATAATGCAGGGGTTCCCAAACCTGGTCCTGGGGGGACCCCTGTGTATGATGGGTTTCATTCCAACCAATCTCTTGATTAACTGAGTTTGTTGAAAACATGTGTTTAACTTCTATATTTTTTTAACCTTAAACAGATTTGAACACAATGCAGGTTTAGCTCATTACTATTTGCTTTGCCTTTTGACATTTAAATTAGAAGATTTAGTTTAAAAGACCTGGTGTCCACACTTTAAACATTTGATTTCAGCTATATGTTTATCAATTAGTAAATTAAAGAGGTGCTCTATTTCAAAATGAATAATTTTCCACAGCACGTTACAGAAAATGAAAGCATTTGTTGTCTGAGTGTGATATGACTAATTAAAAATCTGTTTTCTGACATAACTTGGCTTAAGAGGGTAAATCATCCCTCGTGAGGCACTTAAAAGTGTCTAATTAAAAACAATGAACAGCTTGTTATACTTAAGGATTAGCAATTATGGTTGGAATGAAAACTAGCACACACAAGGGGTCCCCCAGGACCATGTGTGGGAACCACTGACATAATGTGTATATTTGTTCAAAATTCCCTCCTTCCTAGTGTGGATATTGACCTACGTTAGGCACTTGAAGTCCATAAAACGATCGTATTCTGCGACCGTTAGTCACTGCAGCTTTTCCACCTCTCCGTTTTGCGCCGATCGTTCAGCCGCGCGGTCGTGGAGCTGCTGTTCATTACGTGCTAAATGTCAAGCGCGCACCTGTGCTCGATTGCCGGCGCTCACACACGTCTGATCAAACCCCCCGTTCTGCCAGCGCCGCTCTGTTATTACCCCCATCGCTGTGTGTTTGCTTTCATAACGGCGTCACGTGACTGTTCCTCAGAGTAACGCCCTTGAAACAAGGAACAAAAACTCAACCGCCTGCTTCTCCCCTCCAGGGAGGGGGTGGCAGGTGGCAGGTGGGGGTGGGCGAGGGCAAGGGTGGGGTGAACAAGTTTGGCGGGTTCGCGGTATATGACGGGCGCGATAAAGAGTGTGGGGAAAGTGGCACAACCCCAGAGGGGAATTTTCCACATAAAAGGTTAATGCTGCCTATCTGCTTACATGCACAGCATCACTGAGCACTTAACGGTTCATAGCCCTCCCTCGCATTCTTAAGAGCGATTTCAGTGCCCGTCACCTAGGAGCAAAAGCTCCAACCACTACTTTGGCTTTGCCTTGAACATAACAATGGGGACTATGGCTGCTCTGTGTTTAGACTCGCACGTCTCAACTGTTCTGCACCTAAGAAGCCTCCAGAATTTCTGTCTAGCAACAACTGCAATATCATTTTCATAGAAAAAATTGAATGTCAAGCAGTAATTATGGGTGTTTATTTAAAAGGTTATTTGTGGTCTGCCTGAATTATCATTCTGCATTTTTGATTGGAATAAGATACAGGTTTCTGTAAGTGTTGAAAATGAATTTTGTATATGCCTGACAGGTGTCAAGGACACACCGCATCATAAAGTCTTGGTGTGTTTATCCAAACCTTTTCCCTTGAATTTTGTTCTTTTGGAACTGCTGCAGGTGACCTATACAATAGACCCTAATAAGAAAGTTAATGTTCATGTAAATCTCATGCGGTATCTCTCCCTTCCAAAAGACAAAGGCATACAAAAGAAAAACAAACTTATTTCAGGCACACTTGTATCGGGAGGGGGTGTCAATTCCATTTCAATCCAGTCATTTCAGGAAACGGACTGAAATTCAACTTATGAATGGGAAAAATGGCCATAACATTATTTTTCAAGTCATAAATTTCACTTCAATTCATGTCCTGAACTGAAAGACAAGTGGTTCTCTGTGGCTCAGGCGTCTGCTAAATGGTGTATATATATATATTAGGGCTGGGACTTTAACGCGTTAATTTCGATTAATTAATTACAGAAAAAATAACGCGTTAAAAAATGTACGCATTTTAATCGCACTATATTTTTGCACTCCAGACACCACGGAACGTTTCTCAATGCTAAACATGTTGCAGCTAGCGTGGAAGCCAGAGCTAACGCTGATCAGGCTAACGTTAGTCCTAGTACGAGCAAGTCGAATCGATTAATTTCGATTAATTAATTACAAAGCCTCTAATTAATTAGATTAATTTTTTTAATCGAGTCCCACCACTAATATATATATATTAAGTGGACCCCCAACCCATGTTTGAACATTACGTCCCCGCCTCGAGCGAAGCGGCGAGCGTACCTTCCAGCTGGTCGATGATGCCGATGGTGCTGGCGTCCACGATGAAGAGCTTCCCGTCCTCCAGGGTGGCAAACATGTCCTCGGTGACGCTGGTGTAGTAGAGGCTGAAGCGCAGGCTGTTGGCGCTCAGGCCCAGCGTGACGTGGAGCAGCTGGTAGGCCATGTCCGCCCGGGTCTCCAGGGAGGAGCCGTACGCGCTCCTGATCGGCCGGGTGCTGGTCCACACCATCATCCTGCCGCACGAGCCGTAGTACCTGGGGAAGGGCCAGCCCTCTGTGCCTGGGAACATCTGGGGTCAAAGGTCAACGACTCAGAGTCAAGAGGTTGTACAAATGGAGGTGGTAGATGTGGATGTGCAGGATTAAATGGTTTGTGGTTCCGTGTGGCTCAGTGGGTAGAGCATGGCGTTGGCAACGCTTAGGTTGTGGGTTCAATTCCCACTGGGACCACATATACTGAAAAATGTATGCATTCACTACTGTAAGTCGCTTTGGATAAAGGCATCTGCTAAATGGTATATATTACATATTATTAAATGGGTTAACTAGTTCCTAAATAGTACCCAAGGTACCTGACATACCTGATATTTCCAATTATTACCACCCAACAAGACTTCATGCGATGGTTAAACTGTAGAGCACTTGTTCATTTCCCTTCCTACTTCTAACACCCTTTCAAACTGTTTAAGGAAATTTCACATTGCCAGGAAGAGTGCCACGCCCCTCCCACCCCATTGGACGGTCCCCGCTCCTCTGTCCCACCTGCAGCAGCAGCGGGTGCTGATTGACGGCGAGGGTGTAGAGCAGGCGCAGTTTGTCCCGCTCGGTGAAGTGCTTCATCTGAACGCTCCCGGCGTCGGCCACCTCGGCGTAGCGCCGCACCAGCCTGTCCAGCAGCCGCTGGGAGGGGCACCGCAGCATGGGCGTGGCCAGGCCCTGCAGGGCACACCGCTCACCCCATTACACCCTTTTCACACGGTCTTTACTGGGGCTCTCAATCAATCAATCAATCAATCAATCTTTATTTTTGTATAGCGCCATTTACAAACAGGTTGTCACACAGCGCTTCACAATTGGCATTTTCCAGAGGGAATCAAAAAACCAGAAAACCATTGGAGCCAATGTGGGAGACTGGAAAATTATTCCCTGACCCCTTAAAAGGCGGTCGAGATGAACTCCTGGAAAATTGTGGGATACAGAGAAAAACAACACAAATAGTCCTTGAGGCTCATGTGGCTTAACAGACCACCGGAAGGGCATTCTAAGTGTAGGAGTGGGGTGGACCTCATCCCTCCAGATACCAGGGCAGGGCGGGGGAACCAGCAGCTAGGGTCTGGGCCAGCGGCATCCGGCTAACACATGGCAGGGGTGGGGGGTTGACTCTGGGGCAGGTGAGCTCCGGGCAGGTGAGCTGCAGGGCACGCTGGTTTGCGTTTTTTCTGAGCAATTCATTGATGTAACGCAGTTGATTACACAGTTACCTGGTTTCTTGTGTCTAAATTGGTTGCTGATCAGTGTAATGGTTAGGGAGCTGGGCTTGTAACTCGGAGGTTGCAGGTTCAATTCCCAGGTGGGACACTGCTGTTGTACCCTTGAGAATGGTACTTAACCTGAATTGCTTCAGTGAAATATCCAGCTGTGTAAATGGATTGTATGTAAAGAAATGTGAAACTGTGTAAGTCGCTCTGGATAAGAGCGTCTGTAAAATGTAAATGTAAATGTATTATGAGGTGAAAACAAAAACCAGCACACCCTGCGGCCCCCGGGATCAGGATTGAGGAACCCCTGGTTTATGCATTTAGGCATTTAGCAGACGCACTATATATTGTCTCGGATCTCGAAGGTTGTTCTTGTCAACAGCTCTTTGAGACCATCTCTTTGCATGGACATTCACAAACTGTCCACCTTCCTGTTAGCTCAGGGATGGGCAATCCCTTTCCTGGAAGGCCAGTGAGTATGCAGGTTTTTTTGTTCCACCAATTTCCCTGGCTCAATTAGCTAATTAACTGTACACACCAACGCTGGTTCACTCATTGACTAGTCCATAGTAAAATGTTTCATATGGGGACACAAGAATGGTCTTCAGCTGACATTCATGAGCTTATCAATAAATGTAGCTGAAATGTCAGTTTACACAAATGATTGGGCTAATTAAATAATTATGAGCAGAAATCAGCTTGCAGTGGATGCGGGACAGGGTGGGGTGGGGCGGGGCGGGCGGGGCTCTGACCTGGACCATGTTGGGCAGTAGCAGGTGGGAGCGGGCCCAGTCCTGGAAGCGGGGCGTGGCCCTCAGGACGGCCTCGATGCTGCAAGTGCGGCTGCGCCCCGCCGAGTGGCAGATGGAGCGGTCGGAGGCCTCGTGGAGCGATTGGGAGATGAGGCGGGACAGGACCACGGGGCGCCAGCTCTCCGAGTCGTCCGTGTAGTTGGCGAAATACCACCTCCTGTAGACAGGGGGCAGCATCAGTTGGGGGGAGAGCCAACTCTCAAACCTGGAGGGGGTTAGAATATTAGCCTTTTCATTTTTCATTATGACATCATCATCAAGGTCAATGACCTCAAGGGCGGCACCATCAATGAAGTTGACTGCATTAGAACAAGGCAACAGGAAGGTAATCAATGCAATACTCCTGTGAATTTACAATTTCATCAAAGTGGTTTTGTGGCATTAAGAAAATATTACATTTTACATTACATTTTAGGCATTTAGCAGACTGGATAAGAGCGACACAGTTTACATTTCTTAACATACAATCCATTTATGCAGCTGGATATTTTACTGAAGCAATTCAGGTTAAGTACCTTGCTCAAGGGTACAACAGCAGATGTGTCCCACCTGGGAATTGAACCAGCAACCTGAGTTACAAGTCCAGTTCCCTAACCATTATACTACATGAAGTTAATCCAAGTTTAAACTTGATTGAACATTTCCGTTCTTGATTTATAAATGTTAACAGGGCAGGGTTGCCAGCAGTTTGATGGGACGGGCCCCAAAGTCAGTTGAAACAAGCAGGGAGGCTGTGACACAAAGTTTCCACGTCAGGTGGCCCCTGCACCGTCTCACAGATCTCTCTCCATACAGTATCTTTGTGGTGACCTCAGACTGGGTTCAGTTCACTGATTAAAGCGTGTATCTGGTTAAAGCGTGTCTGCTCTCGGTCCTCCATTCCCCGCGGCTAACCCAGAGAGCTGCTGTTGTTTTCACACTCTGTTGGGAGGGGCTTCCTGGCACGGCAAAGTTCACGCGCAAGCAATAGAGTCCGATTTTTTGGGGTTATCGCTGGCAGCTCAAATCGATTAGACAGAGACAGGGGTGGTCATTTAAGAAGTCAAATATAAAACTGAGTCGTCGTTTCCTAGGATTATTCACCGTCTTGGCCAACTAATGAGGGGTAGTGCTAGTTTATGTTCTTCTGCTGGATAAGACAAGATAATCAATCATCATAAAATGTCGAACAAAACAAAACGGCAATAGCAGTCTGAACAGCATATTGACCGTATATTAAGCTGTGATATCAATGTACTCTTGGCCCCTTAGACCACAGTTCTAAGCACATTGAACAGCATTGTTCCACACGGCGGCAGTCTGTATGGATGGGCCGAGCGGCGGACTTGCCTGATATCCTCCTTGAAGAACTTTTTGCAGATGGACGTCCCCACGCAGGCGTTGCACTTGTCCAGCCCGAGGAAGCTTCTCCCGTAGCTGTAGGCTTTGTGCGGAGGCGCGGGGGAAGGGGGAGAACCCGCCGCCGCCCCCGAACGCGCACCACAGCGCGCACAGCCCTGCCACCGCACGTCCAGGTATCATGACTTCTCCTCCGACGGTGGACGAGAGGCGAAGGGAACCGGGGGCCCCTGAAAGCCACAGCTCCTCCACACACACACACACACACACACGCGCGCGCACGCCCACGTTCAGGGCATATGTGCGACCGCAGCGGCGACGAGCTCCTTCTCCCCGAGCCTCTGCGTTCACGCCGCGCCGCCCCGCCCAGCGCTCGACAGCGAGGAAGCACATGGAGGATGCAGATAACCCCCGTTGCTATGGATATGCTTCCTTGCCCCCGTCAGATGTCGGCGTCCCCGCCCACGCCCCGCAGTCCCAGGTCCGCCTCACCCTCCCTAGCCGCGCCGCATTACGAGCCCCCACAAAGAGGGAACATCCTGGACCCGGCCCTATTTATAGAGGACGTCAGCGCGAGGAGCGTTGGGCAGAAGGGAAAGGCCAGGGCTGCCTACTGCACCGTCCACAGCGGTCTTCAGCGAGGGGACGTTGAACCTGCCTTCACAGGCTGATGTCTGTTTGCTCTTCACTGGGGAGAATCTGGCACCTCTGGGGGACACAGTCCAACACTGAGACAGAAGTGTGTCTGTTCTGTGGTGTTTAACTGTGGTTTAATTGTGGTTCTGTGTGGCTCAGTAGGTAGAGTATGGTGTTGGCAGCGCTTAGGTTGTGGGTTCAATTCCCACTGGGACCCCATATATGTATGCATTCACTACTGTAAGTCACTTTGGATAAAAGCATCTGCTAAATGGCATATATATATATAATGGCATATACTGTATATAACTGATAGGAGTTGTTCTGTCCAACAGCGATGGGGGTTGATACCGTTTCAACTCAGTCAATTCAGGAAATGAACTGAAATTCAATTAATTACTTGGGGGGGAAAGAACCCTGTAAACGTTACAGGCATCTTTCAATTCACGAGTTGAATTTCAATTTGTTTCCTGAATTGAAAAATGGAATTGACCCCCAACCCTGCTGCTGTCCAGAAATTGTGCTAGCTCCCCCAATATGCGGTCCATCTATTCAGCTGTGTGTGAATTGTTTACTTGTATTGTATTGTTTACTCCACTGGGTGGAGAACGCCATGTCTTTCTCTGGAAATGAGACTGAGTTGTTCTTTAGGTTCCTCATAAATATGAGATTTGATATGAAGAACCAATAAGGGAAAAGTCACCGGGAAAGAGAAGGTCATGCTTAAAGATTGACCTTTTTGTGTGTCTGGTTATTTCCCATGCTAAGTGTCCCTGTACGTCAGCACTACAACTTCAGTTGGTCCCTGAGTGTTTTTTAGGCATACGTTTATTGAACCATATCCCCTCGATGCGTCACTGTGGTCAAACAAAGGGAGGTACTTTACACTGTTGGATGACGTGCGCAAACTTTTTTTTAGGGAATGGAGAACCGTAATCGACCAGCAGGTGTCGTCCTTTGTCAAAATTACGTATCACGCTATTCGTATCTTGGCGAATGAGCAAGTTGAACGCACTTTTTTTGCGGAATGTTTAACATTATGCCCAACCACGTTAGTCATACATGTGATTCAGCTAACGTTAACCGTTTATTTATTTATTTTTTGGTGTTTTGGTACCTTTATTCAGTTTGTTTCCGTGACTCACTGCTACTTCATCTTCAAACGGACACGTTATATTTGAGGGGAGGGAGGAAGGAAATGCACTGGAGGTGTTTTTTTATTTTTTCAGTTTAAATGTTTCAGTAAGTAGCTGATTTATACGACTAAGGGCACTGGTGAAAATTACACTTTTTCTTTGCATGCATGCGTATGGGTTTAACACAACGTATATGCATAACGTATACAGAATATGGCATGCAAACTGTCTGTTATTATTATTATTATTATTATTATTATTAATATTATTAATAATAATAATATTGTAGGAGTAGCAGCAGTAGTTTCGTTTGTAAGCACTCTACCAGGGCGACTAAGATGGCTCACAAATCTTGCACGCTATACATTTCGTAACATGCTTTCTCCTCAGAGTGCGATAACACTTATTAGTTAATTACTTGAACAAAATTTACACTGAAGGGTAATCAATGGGATGTTATGGAAAATTGTTCAATTTTACTCAATAGTCTATTGAGTAAAACACATAGATGGGATGGGCGGTTTCAAAATAGCCTACTGTAAATACTGACCAGATATTCATCTTAAGATAACGTTTCAACACATATACTGACCAGAAATTGACGGTAAATACCTGGTTACTAATGTAGACCTTCTAGAAATCTGAAATCTAGAAACGGGTCTAGGCGCAATAATAATGGATTGAACTATCCACACCACCTCTGCTTGCCGTCCCAAATATACCACATGAAGAATGATTCGCAAACTTTCAAGGCAATAAATGTATCTTGTCTCTGAATGAATACACGTCGCACCGCTTTACTTTCTGCGCTGGGGTGAGTCGAGTGTGCTACCGTCGTCCCTCACCACAAGCCTCAGACCGTTTCCAACTCTATATATACAGCTTATAAATACATTTGCCTTCATGATTCACGCAGCGTTAATCATCGGCCCTGGCTGCGGTCGGGTCCCGGGGCACAAGGAAGTGAAGTGTGTTGTCTGGGTGACTAAACCGAACTCCACTTAATGTAATCGATGTTTAGAAATGTTTTGCTTCATCGGAAATGAAAACATCGGTTTGACGGTGCAATTTTTGGCGGTCGGTCAGGTCACATTACCCTAAATATGTCTTTCATGTGGTTAGAAGATGTCCGGTATTAAGATTTTTTTTCTGTTTAAACGCCCGTGTATTCAAAAGGCAGCAATCAACCAAGATTCTCATCAATTAACATACGGGTTCTTTTTTAAAGCAGCGCGCGCACACCTGCGATCGCTCAGAGAGAGAGTAGCAGAAATCCTCCAGGATTCTTGTCAGGTGAGTGGACCCGCTTGAAAGAGTGAGTCACGGGATGCAGCGGGTTAGGTTTCTGGCTGTGCAGCGGCACTCACTAAAAAGATTTAAACAAGGTAGGAAATGAACCCTGCACCACACTCTTTCGGACTCGGGGGTCTCCGTCAGTAATATTGTCTCCACATGTTTGTCAATCGCTCTCTGCATTCCTCGCAATTTTAATGCGTGCACGGACCGCGGCAAGAACAGGGAAGGTCAAAGGGCAATTTAGGCCCCCACAATTACCTGCCTGTGAGTCATGGGCAGAAAATGTGTCGGGAACAATCACAGTAAGATGTTGGCTTTTGAATGGAGGATTTAGTTGCCATCTGAATTAGCTTGAAATAATCAGTATTATATGTTTTTCAAATGTACATATTTGCTTCCCAGAGGCCTGTCCGTCTGTGGCGAGAACATCGATTTGTGTTCTAACCGTAAAGGGATTTGCCTTTCACCAACACCTCCCATGCCCACGGTGTTACACACTCCGACCCAAGCAGCATGGGAACTCCAAAATAATTAAAAAATAAAGAGCATATTTAATGAATTCCTGTGAAAACTGGAAATGTTTTTCAACCAATTACATGCCTTAATTATGTTATTTGGTAGTAAAAAAAAAAAAAAACGTCATCGAGGTTGGGCATTGCATTTTACATTTACATTCCGTCAGGATGTATTGTAGTGCACTCCTGTTACTGTTGACAAAATTACAAGCTGCACTCAATCCAGATCGAACCATATGTGCATGTGTTGCTGTCAATACATCAGTGATAAATGTAAAATTCCTTATTTGGATCACAACTCGGCCTACATTGACAATATGCTGATGTACGTAGCCTATGAAAATGAACTTTACTGATAGTAATCATTGTGGATTATGTAATGATATTAAAGTGGGAGCAGGAATGGAGCTTTTCAACAGACAAAACCGTTATGTGAGCGGTTGCAGAAGTCTATCTATGCATGTTTCACAGTACACAGGTCAGCTAAGGGATATTCTGTAGGGATATGCAGCTGTTAGTTTAAGGAGTTCTTAGCTTGAGGGATATAGAATGACTGGTTTCTCTGATCGTATAATCAGTGCCGCAACCTGAGAACAAAAACGGTTGAGTAAAGATAGCAGGGAAGAGGATCGATGGCAAACCAGGAGCTTCTCTATGGGGCGATATTAGTGCCACCACAAATTGAATTTGAATGAAATCGCATTGAATTTGTAAGGCTTGAACTGAATAATTCTTTGCTCGAATTGAATCTGTATCTTGCAATATAAAAGTGAAACCAATGGTTTGTAATTTAATTTAATCATTATCACATTCAACTTTTGAATATTCGATTTCAGTTCACTTGGAAAAAACATCACATTTGCTAACTCTTATTTCAAGTTAATTGGAAGGTACATTCAACTTAAAAATAGCATTCAAATTCAGTTCACAAAAAATGCAGTTTTCTGGGACTCATCCGGACACTTCTAGTAAAAAGTAGAAGGTCATGGATTTAATCAAACTCCCTTCTAAGCAATCACCATCCCTTGACCACCTGACATCAGAAGTCTGTGCAGTAAGTAAGTGACTCTGCCAGTGGCAGCATGAAATACTACCACACCTTGAACTGACCACTAATTTCTGACTACTAATTTATTTTTTTACCGATCATGGTGGTGTTCCAGAATTAAATGTGGCCATCACATGCACGTTAGGAACCGTTGTGGAAGTTGCGTCACCCTAACTGTCTATCTGTGGGAGTAAGGGTATGCCTGCCTGTCTCACATGCAAGTAATGTCAATGCGAAGTTCATACAATACCACATCAAAATATGAATTGAGTGTTTTTAGTTTGTGTTCAGATTCATTGGATAGCCAGCACACTGGTCAATCAAATGTTTCAGGAGATTGGCCAGTATAGGTGCAGCGGTCCTTATCCCTTTTTTTTTTTTTTTTTTTTTTTTTTACATTAAATTTTTTTACATTTGTTTTGTACATTCGTTTCAGATTTCTTCCCCTGTTTTTCTCCCAATTTGGTGGCCAATTGTATGATCTATTGATTCAGAGTCAGCCCGCCACCTGCAACTATGGGACCAGCCACTACTCAGTTACCGGCGGTGACAAGGGCGAGCCAATCGCTTCCTTCGAGACGGACCCTGCCGAGCCGTTGACCATGAATCCGATACATGCAGGGAAGTATTGTACATGCAGTGAGCTCGTGCCGGCTTCCCTCCCCCCTCCCATTGGGGCGGACAGCTAATTGCCTGCCCGAGCAGGGATCCTGGCCAGAGCTAGGCTGGCGCAGCTGGGGAATCGAACCCTGGCCACAGTGGGCACAGTGGGGAGGGACAGTTTAAATCCTAGTGGATCCATAGTGGTTAGTTATCTACTGAAATTGTTGGGTTGGGATTGGAGCAGGCTAGGGTCTTCTGTATTGGGAAGGTCTGGGGGTGTACAAGGTGAGGTAATAACATGTCTACTCTTTATGAACAATGTATTTTGCATTTAGTCAGGGAGCAGTGGCCGACAGACAGACATGCTCTTATTGTCACAGATGGACACAGTCAGGGTGACCTAACTTCCACCCCGGTTCTTGACCCCCCCTATTCTGTAGCTATACAACAGCCATGACAAGCATGGGCAGTGAACGTTTTGTTTACTCCAGAGTAATCCTCTATATAGCACCCCCCCTATTCTGGAACACCCCAAAGTAGCTACAAGGCTTACAACAGCCATTGACAAGCATCCCACAATGACCAGTGGTTTGCAAACTGATGTAAGTTTTGATATAAGAGTTTTACTTGAGTCATGAACAAAACTTAAGTAATCATCCAGTGAACTGTGAAAAACTTAATTAGAATATTTCTTGAATCTGAATTTTTTAAGTACATTTAAATTGAATATTTAAAAGTTGAGTTTAATAATCATTCAATTAAATTACAAACTATTTTATTTTCAAATTCATATTGTGAAATACAGATGATACATTTTTGTATGCAATTATTCAATTCAAGCCATACAAATGTAATACAATGTAATTCAAATTATTTGTGTATATGTGTTGGCACTAACATCGCTCCATACGTCTCCATGACAGCCATCATGGCAGTAGTAACCTGTCTGAAAACCTCTGTTCGGTTCTACACAAAATGGTCACCGTAACAATGTTGGCATCAAAAAACATCACCCAGGTTTACTCATCGCTGTCGAAATTCAGTAAGAGTTTTGCTTGCCTGCCAGAGACTGCACATACAGTGCCCCTTTAAAGTCTACATCCCGTATCAACAATATCAACTTCTGTTGCCTTACAGTCAAATTAAAATATTTATTTCCACATTTTACCTTCCACATTTGACCTTACAACAAAAAATGTCTAAATTTCAGAACATTCATAATTGTATTTTTTTTAAGTGAATATTTTTTGATTGATAAATCTACACCCCGCTGAGTTGACACTTGGTAGAACCGCCCTTTGCTTGAATTTTGCTTGAATTAGTCATGAGTCTGTTTGGATATGTCTCTACCAGCGTTGCACATCTAGATGTTGGGCAACATTTTCCCCATTCTTCCTTGCAGTACTGTTCAAGGTCAGTCAGATTGCATGGGGACCGTTGATGGACTGTGCTCTTCAAGTCATTCCAGAGGTGTGCAATAGGATTTAGGTCAGGGCTCTGGAGGCCACTCAAGGACATTCACCGTTTTGTTTTTTAGCCCCTGCACTGTTGCTTTAGCTGTGTGCTTTGTTGTCATGTTGAAATGTGAAGCTCCTTTCCAATTTAAACTTTTTTGCTGAGGGCAGCAGGTTTTCCTCAAGACTTTTTCTGTATTTTGCTCCATCCGTTTTCCCTTCTATCCTGACAAGTGCCCCAGTCCCTGCTGATGTGAAACTCCCCCATAACAGAATGCTGCCACCACCACGCTTTACAGTAGGGATGGTGTTCTTTGGGTGATGTGCTGTATTGGGTTTTTGCCAAATGCAACAATTGGCATTTAGGCCAAAAATGTCTATCTTGGTTTCATCTGACCAGAATTTGCCACCTGACTTCAGTGTTTTTTTTTTTTGCATACCTCAAATGGGACTGAATGTGGACTTTTTTGAGTAGTTGCTTCCTTCTTGTCACCCTACCATACATATCAGAATTGTGGAGAGCTTTCTGTATTGTTGACACATGCACACATAATGCACTCTTTCCCATGAATTCCTGTAGCTCCTTCATAATTGCTATCGGGCTCTTGGTGGCCTCTCTGATCAGTCTCCTTCTTGCTCATCCAGCTTGGGCGGATGGCCTGATCTAGGAAAAGTCCTGATGGTGCCATGCACCTTCCATTTCTTAATTATGGTTTTGACTGTGCTCCAAGGGATATTTAAGGCCTTTGACATCTTCCTGTACCCATTTTCTGATATGTGCCTTTCCCAGACTTTATTCTGTATTTATTTTGAAAGTTCCTTGTTGCTCATGGTGGGTTCTTTACTCTGAAATGCACTACCCAGCAGTGGTATCCTCTAGGAACAGCTGATTTTATTCTGAAGTAATCAGAATCATTACAATTGAACACAGGTGGAGGCCAATTAGCTTGGTGTGTGATCTGGAAGGTGATTAATTACCCCTGAGCTAGTTTACAATTGGTATGATAAGCGGGGTTTATATTTATATTATAGTTATTATAGTTTTTTTTACATTTATAATTAATGTTCAGAAATTGAGATTTTTTTTCACTTGTAAGTTGTAGGGTCAAATGTGTAAATAAAGGTGGAAAAAGTTTTGATGGTTTAATTTCAGACTGTAAGGCAAACAAAAGGTGACATTTCTGAGACGGGGTGTAGACTTTAAAGGGGCACTGTAATCCCTGGCGATAGACCATGAAATGACCAAAGTAGGCCTCACGGGGGCAGTGTCTCCACCTGCATATTATTGAGGCTAATTGCGCTTGTGCTCCCTTCCAAACCACACCATTTATGTCTCTGATGTCAAACGAGGCCATCGTCGGTGAAGGAACAGGAGTGTGTTTTCCATGGGAAATTTATCATCAGGGCTAGATTTATTTTTCTAAATCATGTAAATATTTGAATATGTCTGGCGGCGAGCGCTTGACATCTCAATTGCTCTGTGTCATTTTCCAATTTTGATTTATAAGATCTAAGTTGTCAGCAAGAATTAGAAAGGTTTTTCTAAATGGATAATTGTCGGATGAAAGCACACCTTGCTTATTTTAAGTAGCCCGGTAGTTTGTGTAAGCTGACATTCTTGCTGCATGAGTACACAAGTGAATCACGTGGAATAAAGTAGGTGAAAGGTCAAACTGTCTGAATGTATATGGAAGTGAGTTTGTTACTGTCTGGGGCTGCTTTTTTGTGTGAATTATTTTCTGTGCATAAACGAAATGGCTAAATTCCCAAAAAATGTAAAAAAAAAAAATCACCCAACTTGGGACTGAATGATTGCAAAGCTATTTATAAGTCCACGCATACAGCTGAAAGACCGAACGCAGACGAATGTGCCAAACGATTATTTACTGATCTTATTTTGCACAAATTTTATACAAACCGTTTAGTTTGTCACGACTCGTGCACCATGCGCATGATGAATGGCAAAAAAATGTCGAGTATTTTCCATCAGGCGATATATTCCATATTCCACCATGAACACCTATGACAGGAGAGCATGCTGAAGCAAGCATCTTGTAAAAACATGCCGTTTTCATGATACACGTTTTACCTTTTGTTTTTGTTGAACAAACAAAAGTTAATTACATTTCTTTCCCAAGTTCTTAATTGCAATCTTCTCTATTTTAATTGGAAAATGGAAAAATGTGGTTCCTACTGTTGATTTATTTTTTATTTTTTTTAAACCCCAATTGAGTTACTTTTTTAAGAAACATCAAGCCTTGCTGTTCTATTTTTGCAGATAGACATATTTATTTTGTGACATTAAATAATGCATTTCCTTATTTTTTTCTTTTCTTTTCTTAATACAATTGCAGCTGGGAGCACATCAGGTTCTGTTGTTATTGTAAGCCGGAGGTCGGCTGACTTTAAGAAACCTGGTGGAAGACCAGCTGAGCGGTAAGTTCTTATTCTTCTCTCTTTCAATGCAATTGAAGGAAGGGTTTATTGAGTGCACTCCTGTGTACACTGATTTGGTTGTAGCCCTCCTGAATGCATTTGCAGACCCAAAGGTGTGCGATGCAGGTTTGCGATTAGATTTCCCACTTGTGCGGACACGCAAACTGCATGGAGATAAAGCTGTTGCTTCCACTGCACAAAAGATGTCGCTCCGCTTCATTCAATTACAACATTGCAATTCACAATTAATTGATCTATTGTAAATGCATTTTGTTTTTCGCAACGGCGTTGGTTTATGGCTAGGGTATAACCACATAGTAAATATTGGGGGGGAAATAATGAAAGGGGATGTTTTATATCTACAAATTATTCGGGGGGCAGTTATGACTATTGGGGGGGACATCCCCCCCACTCATTACGCCTATGGTTCACGAAAGTCTTTATTTCTTAAATGTCTTTTTTTGCGATGGGTTTGGATAATCTTTATTCCATAGGATGTGGGAGGTTTTGTGCTGTGCCGTTTTGGAGGTTAAACAGAGCTGAACATGAGTCATGACACAAGTGTCAGTAGGAGTTCTTGAAGCTGTGCCCCCCCAAAAATATAACTACAGCTCTCGCCAGGTCTGGCCTGTTCCTCTGTAACGGGTTGTCTTTTCGATGTGTCATTCGAGCAGGGTCGGTCAACCCTGGCTCTGGAGAGCCACAGGGTGTGCTGGGTTTTGTTTTTAACCTTTAAAACCAGCAAGCAGTTTAGACCCCAGAAACTAGGTGAGGTGAGTTTAGCTGTGTAATCAACTGCTTTCATTGGTCGATTAAGGGGTGATTAAGAGCGAACACCAGTAGATCCTGCTGCCCTCCAGGACCAGGGCTTGCCACCCCTGTATTAGGCTAGGTGCATTGCCTCCATGGAGCCCCCATGGGTCTGTGAGGAGGACATGAAGGTCAGGGGGAGTGTTGCAGTCTGTGGGTGAAGCGTTGTTACCTCGGTAAGCACTGGTTGAAATTAATCAAGAGCACCAATAGGGTTTACTCCTCTAGACGTCCGTGTTCTGACCGTACTGCATCTTAGGTACATGAGTTGTGGACTTGAGTCACATGACTTGGACTCACAATTTTGATGGCTTCAGACTTGACTTGCAAAAAATAAAAAGTACTTGAGATGTGTCTTAGACTTGCATGTCTATGACTTGGGACTAGACTTGGACTTGAGCTGGATGACTCGAGAGACTTGTTTGAATGTGACTTGAGGACTTGACACCTGAAATTTGGGACTTGTGACTTGACTTGACCTGAACATGGCGACTTGGGACTTTACTTGAGACTTAATCCTTCATGACTTGGGACTTACTTGAAACTTGGAGGTTAAGACTTGAGATTTGAGACTTATGACTGGCATAAGAGTGACTTGGTCACAACTCTGCTCTGAGCCATTGGAAGCACTAAGGCCATAGGGCAGAAGCGCGCTCTATCAATACGGACCAATGGGACTTGAACTCTCGATGTTAGAACAGGGGCGTGAGCCATCTCTATAATCACATGGAGCCTTTGGTTGAATGTTTGGGCTACAGGGCGGACGGTCTGGGGGTTGTTGAAAGATGAGGTAACGCCAGTACCGGCGCCCGTAAGAGTCACCGATACGAAATCTTGCTTGCACTTGTTGAGCGGCTATGGTAGGTTTCAGCCCAACCTTTTCCCACTGTTCTGGCCCCATTTTTATCCTTGGTGTGTTTTTTTGTTTTGCCTCACCCTATTCGGTGTATGGATGCCGGACGGCTTCTGTGTGTTATTCCTGTTTCTTATTGTGCAGTTGAGACAAACGTTTGGCGTTGGTGCAGTTAAAGCAGGATTAAATAACCGAAGCATTCGGTTCACGGTAAACACTTCAGTGTTGCGGCGTGGGGACTGCTACAGAGATGTGAAGTGCGTATTTTTAGACTCCAGAACACAGGGCACTTTTAAAACGTAAAGTAGCAGCCCTCGTCTCACAGCGGGGGCAGCGGATTACAGCGCAGTCGCTGCCCTGCAGAAATGAACCCGAGGCAAATGATTAAACAAAATGAATTGTAAAAAAAACCAAAACCTTTCTCCCTATTACAGGTTTCGTGACAAGAACTTCAACGACGACAATAATTGGACTGCAACTTACTGTTGGATAGCTCTAGTGAAGATTCTCCAGCCGTATTAACGCGCTTGGAAGCCGCTTCGGATAAAAGCATCTGCCGAATGACTAAAATATATATGGTAAAATTGCAAAAACAAACCATTAACCACAGGCGGCGGCTTCCATCATGGCTGAGGGAAATGGGAGGAATGGTGTTTAACGTGCATTCACAAGTCCATTAACATTTAATACCGGCCTCTGTGGTCTGTGAACAGTAAATCAAAGCCACTCTCTGACCGGCGCAGGTTTGGCTTCGCGCTCCCAGCCCCCTCTCCCCCCCTCCTGTTACCTGACACGGTGGCGGAGCGCGGGATCCACTCACGGGAATGTCATCCGAGGAATGAGGGGCGGGGCCTCAGATAATGGCTCCCGTAGGTGGTGTGGGCCGTGGCATGCAGTCGCTGAGTCACTGTGGCAACACTCCCCGAAGGCGTCGGTGCCCGCCAGGACGCAGGGTGACCGCGCCCGCTCCCCGTCCCATCCCACGCCTGTCACGGGGCACTGTCTTCCTCACACACACACACACACTTTGTGCTCACCGGGAGGACAGACCCGTGTGCGAGCCGCTGTTTTATCTGTCCACACTGTCCGATGGGGCGAAGCTCCCGGTGAAATTGAAGGGAACGCACAGGCAGGTTTTGTGTCGGGCGGACGGGGTATTTAAAATGAGCGTGCGCCTGTTGTCAGTTGTACCCTGGGAAACAGGGTCCAGCTCTGTCTTCAGCCTGATCAGGAAGACAAAGCTCTGTCTGCTGCTTCGTCGTAGATTGCTGGGTTACCCGAAATGCCTATGTCACTTGTGATTATAGTGGGCGCGTGTCTGTGGATAATCTGCAGTCCTCTAGCAATGTGCTAAAGAGTGAGTGTGGAAGCACCCAAAGGCACAAAATAAGGACCAATTGTGGCCGGCAGCTGTGATGAACACGTATAGTACATTTTCTGAACTGTGATAACGGTTCGGTTGGTTTACTGGGAGCAAACGAATAAGATTAACTTATCTACTGTAAATCAATGGGAATGTACTGGGATAGAACTGCAAACCTACAGGTTATATTGTTAGCAAGAAAAACATATTAGTGGGTGTATTACTATCATTTCTTTCGTTGGATTACATCATTAATTAATTTAGTAAAAATGAGACCGTTCTTGTGACTTGGCCAGCATCTCTCCTGTATGGTGGTTAGATAACAGAAATGTGTATATTCGTAGTAGTGTTTTTACAAACTAGGTTATTCTGCCCATTTGAATTGATCTATCAGTACTATGAGTTTGCTATCTGTCCCCTGGTTTCCAGAGAGAGTGTGTGTGTGTGTAAGGAAGTAAGAGGGAGGGTTCTTTCTTGAGCCTTGCAGTGTGTGAGCTGGTTAGATTGTGTGAGACGATGATTAGATGTTAGACTAATGCTAGCATTGTTCATTGTGTAAGCGCAGTAAGAGAATCTGCTCACGTGGGTTTGGTTTTATTGAAAGTCCATCTATTCGTAGTATTATGTAAGCCATTGCGAACTGTACTTCAATTGAGCTAGCTGAGACTTCCTGATTTTAACTCCACTGACTTGATCATGTCTGCATGATGCCAGAATGAAATGTGTGTGTGTGTGTGTGTGCTTGCATGTATGTTTCTACATGCGTGTGTGTGTGTGTGTGTGTGTAAAGGTGTGTGTGCATGCGTTTGTTTCTCCATCCGTATGTGTGTGTCTGTGTGTGTGTGTGCATGCATGTGTGTGTGCGCAGGCCTGTGTGTGCACGTATGAGCAATCGTGTGTGTGTGCATATACGTGCATGCCTGTTCATGCATTTGTGTACGAGTGGTGTGTGTATATGTGTGAGAGAGCGCGGGTGTGCATGTGCGTGCACTCGTGTACTGTGTGTGAATGTTTGCGAGTGCATGAGTCACTGTGGCAACACTCCCCGGAGGCATCAATGCCCTTCGGGATGCAGGGTGACCGCGCCCACCCCGTCCCGTCCCGTCCCGTCTCGTCTCGTCTCGTCCCACGTGTGTGTGCACACGTGTGGTGGGTGAACGTGTGTGTGTGTGCGCACGAGTGTGTGCTCGTGTGTATGTGTATGTTTGTGTGTCGGCACAAGTGCAGTTGGACAGTGATCGATTGGCATCAGCTGGACGACGCTGTGGTGACCGCAGATCTCGGACGTCACAGTCGCCGCGCCGCTCTCGCTCGCGTCACGCCGTTTGCATGGCAACAAATAAAGACTTGTGCTCCTGCCGGTGCGGCCGCGGCACCTGCTCGTCGTGACGTCAGACCCGACAGTGGTGCGCACGCCGTTCTCACGCAGCCTGTATGGTGCTTTCACACCCTGTGCTCTCGGCCAGACAATGCTGCAGGTTTTTTTCCGCCGCACAGACATGTCTCAAAAACTAACGCCATCATCGCTCAATTCATCCCTGGCCCGAATCCCTGATGCGCCATCGCGCACAGGCAGCGGGATTGCAGCAAAGGATCATCGGCGCTGTAGTTGTTGTTGTTTTTGTTCTGATTTAGATTGAATCATATTCACGTGGTCACCAGATGAACTCTCCCCCTAAATATAGAGCTCATGAATCAAAAGGGGCCAGACTGAAAAATGTCAGATGGTTAGAACCAAGATTTATGACCTGCTTCTTTTGTCCGCCTGTGTTCGTCCCCAATTTGTCATCTTCTGACTCTGACACTGACAATGCAAGCTTTTATTCTTTTCAGACATGTATACATATATGTGTGCCTGTGTGCCTGTGTGTGTCCCTGTGTCCCTGTGTCCCTGTGTCCCTGTGTCCCTGTGTCCCTGTGTCCCTGTCTCTCTGTCTCTCTGTCTCTATGTCTCTCTGTCCCTCTGTCTCTCTGTCTCTCTGTCTCTCTTTCTCCCTGTCTCCCTGTCTCCCTGTCTCCCTGTCTCCCTGTGTCCCTGTGTCCCTGTCTCTCTGTCTCTCTGTCTCTCTGTCTCTCTGTGTCTCTGTGTCTCTGTCTCTCTGTCTCTCTGTCTCTCTGTCTCTCTGTCTCTCTGTCTCTCTGTCTCTCTGTGTCTCTGTGTCTCTGTGTCTCTCTGTCTCTCTCTCTCTGTGTCCTCTGTCTCTCTGTCTCTCTGTGTCTCTCTGTGTCTCTGTGTCTCTGTGTCTCTGTGTCTCTGTGTGCCTGTGTGTGTGTATAAACCAGATCTATGTGTAGGCTCTGAGTAACGGATCATATGATCACAGAGACACCACTGAAATATTTGACCTGTAATTACCGGCCCTCTGTGCCTTTAATCCCACGTGTGCGTGTGGTGCGGGGGCCTTGGTTGGAACAAAATCAGTTTAGAGGAAGCGCTGTCATATACAGAAGGAAGTGTGACTCAGCGTTATTGCATTTTTGGAGGCTGAATCAGCTCGGCGCGGGAAGTTGGGCCTTTGACAGTTGAGCAGCAAGAAAATTACAGAAATCCGTTTGCGGTCGCGCAGAGCGGAGCGGCTCTCGCGGGCCTGGGGGCGGTGGCGGGCATCGGCGTCGGGGCGAGCGCCGCTGTTAATGAAGCGTGAACAATGAGGCGGTCACTCAGCTGAGCCCTGCCTGTCATTCTTTGGGCCTGAGGGGGGGACGTGAGTCGCACTTCAGGCTCGAGAACCCCCACCCCACCCCAAAAAAAACCCCCTTTCCTCTTCCTCAATAGGGCTCGGGTTTCACGACTCCAGCAGCGGGATTTAACCCCTTAGCGCCCGTGTGGTTTTACCCGCCTGTCAACGGATCTGATTTCCAAACACAAGGAGGAGGAGGTGGGGGCAATGGGGGGGTTGAGGAAGTGGGACTATATCCTCGCCCTGCCACACGCTGTACACACATGGTTTGCGTTTGGGGCAGAATTAAAAACCTGGAAACCCCCCCCCCCCATGCAGCAGGCTCATTTCCATTCACAATCTGCCTTCAAGAGGCTCTAAATACAAGCTAAAATGCTGAATTAACCAAAGCACTGTACGCGCATCCATTCAGAATTGATTGCTCTACTGAGCCTGGTAGGCAGTGTGTGTGCACCAGAGCCCTATGACCCATTTACTCGGCCGTGACCTACAAAAATGCGCCAAACCTCCAATTCTTCCGACATTCTGCTAGGCTTCCAGGTGACCTTGCCATATTGAGGACAGGCTCAGATTCTGGATTACTGGGTCAGATTTGAGACGTGACTGTGTGTACACCAAGGGGCAAATTTATCAAGGGCTTGCAGGGCCACAGAGCTCTTACCGCCTGCAAAATTGTGATATTATTATACTACAGTATCCTTATACCTGTGTTACTAAATTATTATTAAACATATACACCACTACAGTATCATCAGTACATGTCATTATACCTGCACAGCACTACATTATCATATCTGGTTCTGTGTGGCTCAGTAGGTAGAGCACGGCGTTGACAATGCTTAGGTTGTGGGTTCGATTCCTGCTGGGACCACATATACGAAAAACGTATGCATTCACTACTGTGAGTTGCTTTGGATAAAAGCGTCTGCTAAATGGCATATATTATTATATTATACATTATATCTGTACATAACATTATTATACAGGTACAGTGCTACAGTATGATTAAAACTGCACACTACTATAATGTAGTCAATGGAGACACTTTTTAAAAATGTTATAGTTTAAGAAGTACAAATGGCAAAGTACAAATGGTTTAGCCTGATACATGCAACATCAGAGGACTAGGAAAATTTATGTTAGCATATGTTTGGTATGTTGGGACTCGAAGAAATGGAATAATAATAACACTAATTAACGATTCTGTAGCGGCTTGCACCTTTGGCAAGCTAACAAATTATGATAATTAAGTAGATTTTCCTGTTAAAATCACCTTGGTGGAGGTGCATCCTTTTTTGTTCTCAAAGCAAACCCTTGTGTAAACTGTTTCTGCTCCAATCACCTTTGAAAGATTTTGCCCATCATTCTGCCCATCATTTGCACTTTTTCAAACCATCATTCCACGAATGGTTTGCTGGAAGTGGAATGGTTGGAGTTTGAGAGCAGACTTCCTTACCCAGAATTCTGAGCTGTTTGAGAGTTCTCTTGTCTCAGTTTTTTTGGTGCCCACCCGGCCTGTGCCTGCCCCCTCCCTCCATAACAGGTGAGACGTTTCCCCTCTCATTCACAAGTGTTTCCCACAGGCAGTGTGTCGGTTGCACAGGAGCGCCCCCGGCAGGGAGAACTGGGGTGGGGTGGGAGGTGGGGTGGGGTGGGGGGGGGGGGGACCTAACAAGTGGAACAGGTTTTCACAAGAGTTTACCTGCGGAACATCCACTATGGTGAAAAAAAAAAAAAAAAAGTCAGCTAACTTGCACACAGGAACGGGCCGTAATGCGGGGCTGTTGCTAGGCGCAGGCGATGGTAACAAAAGGACTCCAATGTTACTCTCCGCTTTGGATGGGAAGAATAAATGTAAAATTAAATGAGGAAAAAAACCCTGACAATGAAAGAAGAAAATATCCCTTTTTCAGACTTGTTAGAGGTGCTGTTCGAAGTCCGCTGATGGGTGAGTCGTTAGGCCTATTGGTGCCAATAATGGCCTCTGTACATTTTTGACATCAGGTGCCTCCTAATATAATTATATGAATGAAGGCCTGACACAGTGCTTCTGGCTCTAAGCAGAAGAGGGAAAGTCGCTGTGCTCTGGCCTCTTGTCATGTGCTGTCTATTTCTGTTACTCCCTCTTCTCCTTTCTCCCCACGTTGCTGGTGACCCGTTCCCATTGCACAAGAGCTTCCCCTCTGCGTGGTACAGGACATGAATGGGGGGCCGGGGGGGTCACATGACTGGGTCACGTTCCCATTGGTGGTTTGAGAGTCTCTTCCTCGTCAGCGTTCTCAGCCTCCGCATAACCTCCGTGATAAGCGAGCTGCTAGCTAAATCCCCAACACTGGCCCACTCAACATGACCACCTACTTATCCTTCAGTTTAATTGGCTCAATTATTCCCTCCCTCTCCACCTCAGATGATGTGTTGAGAGCTAACTATGATTGTTCTTACCTTGTATTAATGCACATCTTGTAAGTCGCTCTGGATAAGAGCGTCTGCTAAATTCTTAAAATGTAAAATGTAAATGTAATGAGTGTTGTGGGCATCGGTAGTGCTTGAGGTGAGTCGCCCCCTCCTCCCCCTTCACTGTAAAGTGTATCATAAGATAAACAGGGTGGCAGTGTAGTGTAATGGTTAGGGCACTGGACTTGTAACTCAGAGGTTGCAGGTTTGTTTCCCAGGTGGGGAATCGGTACACTGCCGTTGTACCCTTGAGCAAGGTACTTAACCTGAATTGCTTCAGTAAAATATCCAGCTGTATAAATGATTGTATGTTAAGAAATGTAAACTGTGTAAGTCGCTCTGGATAAGAGCATCAGCTAAATGGCTAAGATGTAAATGTAATGTATGTAAAATGTGATATGAAAATGTAATTGAAGACAAAGGAAATGCTCAAATCCCTGTAGTGCGAACGGTGTTTGACTGGGGTCTAGGAATGAAAGAGGGGCAACTAGAGTCCGCACTCATTAGTAAAAGATTCTGAATGAAACTCGGTATTGCATGTCAATGTAATTGTACATGGGAAGAGTATAGATACAAGAAATACGTTCTCTCCAGAGAACTATTAAAAACTTTGTATGCGATGCAAACATTCATTCAGATTTTTAAACAATATCTATTTTTTATACTTCTACTGTTTCACTCTAGCTATGTAAATACAAACTATTATTACACGTTATTGAACGGCACACTGTTGGGGGGGAGAGATACAAGAACAACAGAGAACAAACGCAAGATCTTGTTATCGTTATGAAGTACGTTTTATACAGGCATTTCCAGGGATGACTAAATTATTCCACAGATCTAAGCACAAGGAGACAAATGCTTGGGAAAAGTGAATTAATCTATACCGCTGGGAAACCGTTAATGGGCAATGTAACCGGGCGTGCGCACTGCATCCGATGCAGCGCAGTTATATTTTTGTAGGTGTGTTGCTACCATTTCCGCCGCCTTTGAGGCTAATAGTCCCGGGGGCAGTTGCTCATTTCATCGAAATGGACAGGACACAAGACCCTGGTGTTCCTCTCCGCTTCCGCCCCCTTCACAGCCGGTCCAGGAACAGCTGCAAGGGGAGGGAGGGAGGGAGGGAGGGAGGGGGGGAGCGCTCCCTGCCTCTCGTGGGGCCCCCTCCAGGGAACGGTGTGGAACGCGCGCACCTTAGAACGTGACGGAAAGCAGAGATGTAGGGAAGCGGGCGGGAAGGAAGGAAGGAAGGAAGGAAGGAAGGAAGGGCGAGTAACAGAGGAACGTCCGCTCGTTTTGTCTCGGTGATAGATGAAGCGACCCTCCCCCCGCTGGTCGGGAGAGAGGAGGGACGAGCTCTCGGACGTGACCCGGATTGGGCAGGGCCTTGTCAACAGCAAGCGTCGCAGGAGGAAGAAACTCGTGGACTGGTTAGAAACGAAAGATTCATAGCGCACATTGCGCACATTCTTTCATTAGAACAATTGGCTTGTTTTCAATTTGTGAATCTTATGGATTAGCTTGTATTTGGGGTACAGTGAGGGTGTTGTTCAGGGTCAGGGTTATGCAATAAGAACTAGTCTAGTGTTATTCTCATAGTAAGTCATACAACGGTAGACTCGTGCTCCACATAACTTATTTTAAGATGTTTATCTTGTAAGCTTAAGATAAATGTTACGCATTAATTACAGCGTAGTTACAGTGTAATTACAGCAAATTTCCAACGCAACGGAATAAAAAATTCCATATTTAAGTATTTGGCTGATATGATTTTTGATATCATACAGCATATGGAATAACACATGGACATGTGGTCAGAACAAATGGTTAAATAAAAACAAAAAAACGCTAGGTTTCATTTGAACATTGGAGGAACTTTGACTATTCCTGATAAACGAAACTCTCTTCGCATTAACTCTCACCCTCCACGCCCATGTCAGAATGTGTCTGTTCTGTGCTGGTGTAATATTTTCAGCGCATGGGAGTGGTGGTTTGGGAATTGGGTCATCGCTCATCCCTTATCAGTGAAGGGGCCGCCTGACGACGGGCTGAATGAGGCGTGGTGCCTGAGCTCAGCGGCTGAGCGTGGGCGGAGCCTGAGCCGCCAGTCTCCGCCCCTCTGCGTGGGTCCCTCGTCTCGCGCGGCTCTCCCACCTTCAGGTGCCCAGGTGTATGCGCCACACACGCGTACCCCCCACCGTGCCAACGCGCCTCGGCCACAAGCCCAGCGTGCATGTCTGTGTCTCTGTCTGTGTCTGTGTCTGTGTCTGTGTCTGTGTCTGTGTCTGTGTCTGTGTCTGTGTCTGTCTGTCTGTGTCTGTGTCTGTGATCCCGGATGCCCTACTTTCCCACACGGGACAGGACCCACGTGCCGTTTACCCACCGATTCCGTTCAGTCTTAAGCCTCAGACAAAATGAATATTCAATCTGGGGCTTGTCTTCGGTTTTAATGTCATTTGAGTTGTTCCTCGAGGCAATTTAAGCAGGAAACGCTGGCAAAAAATAAAGGCTCTTTCCTTCTGCCTGTCTGTCGGAATCGGCGCAGTCAAAATGAGCCGATCCAAGATGGAGATATCACACTTGGGAGAGCGCCTTTTACATTTTCTTTTAACTTAGCCAAATACATTACAGTATTGCACACTTGGGTATTTCTCTTCTATAATGATGAGATTGGATGTTTTTGGCTTTGATCGCTTGATTTTTCTTGACTGACCATGATACGTTAGAGCAATTTTTTTATGCTTTTTCCTTTTTCTCCCAATTTGGAATGCCCAATCGTATTCTAAGCCACGCTCGCTGCAACCTCCGCTGTCAATTTGACAGAGCGTAGACAAGCACGTTCTCCTCCGAAACACGTGATGTCAGCCACCACTTATTTTCACACCGCAGTCTACAAGTTGAGCTTGCACAGACGTGAGTGGGTAGAAGGCACTTCATGCACAGCTTTATCCTGGCAGACTGTGGGCCCCCGATTGACCAGCGGGGGTTGTCGGTGTGTGACAAGACATGGACAACTGAACCCCTCCCTCCCTGGGCAACACTACCGCCAATTATGCATCGCCTCACAGGGTTACTGGCCACAGTTGGCACTGGCACAGTGTGGATTCAATACCAGACCGTGGGGCCCATGGGGCCCATCTTACCTGGCTAGAAGTTACTGGCTAACACAGTCTGTCAGTGACAGGGCATGATCTGAGCAGTGGTGGCTGGTGAGCTGGAAACCGAAAAACAGTCTCAACCTGTTCCTGCTTGCATTCCTCGTTTCTCAACCAAACAATTAACTCGCTGAACAGTCAAAATGAAGAAAGATTTATGATTACAAATTATCCAGACAATAGCCATCCTTGTTAATCCTTGTTTCGTCACGTCAGGCTACAGAATGCAAATTATAACATGGAATTCAAGTTGGCAAAATCGGATCGAATCGTTACAAAGGAAAAAACGTAACTTACGGAAAACCTCTCGTTGGCTGCATTTCACTTCAGCTTTGATTGCAACACACAATAGAGCATGATCATTTAAACCTCAGTCAGTTTTACATTTGACATCAATATTCCCTGAATTCTGTCAATTCCACAGTTCAAATAATCCTTGGACATAAGAAAACGCTGCGCAAGTTTGTGACATCTTTCATTATCGCTGCAGCTCATTTTTATAGACACCGTTGCAGCGTAGACACTTTAATTCATTTGAATTTACTACTATTTCTTTAATTGCTTCTTTATCGTTATCGTTCCTGGCGGAGATGGGCCCTTAGAGATCGGTTAACAAGCACGCGCTCACCCGGTCTCCACGGGAACAAAGGGATGTAATTCTACGAGACTTCCTCGTCGGAATGAAGGCGCACCGCACCGCACGCGTCTCCGATGTCGATTAGTTTTATTGCTGGCAGCAGCGGACCCCCTGCTGATCAATCCTTTTGATGCCCTGACGGTAATCTGCATAAATAAATTGTCTGTCGGGTCCATTTGAAAATGTAAAATATCTGCACCTATTACAAAAGAGATTTAGTCGTTTTCCTGAGATGAACCATGAATTCATTTTTATTTTTTTATAATCATTAATAAATCTAACATGCACACTAACGCTTTAGGCTTGAGTAAAATGTGCTTCAAAAAGTATACTTTTAACCATAGCTAGTGATATGAAATATTTCATTTGATGCTTCTCTGTATTTTATCTTATTTGACGCCTTCACAATCTGATGCAGATGTAAATGTATAGAAGTTCTCTGCTCGGAGAAGACAAAATTGCACTGGGTAAATATTTTCATTTTTCGATCAAATGGCGAGGCCGCTCAGAACCGATTTTCCGTGATGGAAAACGTGATGCTTCTTGTGACACTGCTTCTAAACGTGCCATCGGCTTCTGCACGAACAGCGCACGGCTCTGCGATCCACACTCAGATCTATAATTCAGAAACATAAAACTCAGAAGTGTGAAACTGCCTAGCTACATTCAGCATTTCCATATTTCCATTTCCTGCACCATATATATATATACATACACATCTATATGCAACATCCCTGTCCATATTTTAGTCCGTGAGCCGATCAGGCCCCTTGCTACACATATGAGAGGACTGTACTCTACACATTACACATTACACACTCTACACATTACATTACATTACAGGCATTTAGCAGACGCTCTTATCCAGAGCGACTTACAGTTTACATTTCTTTACAATCCATTTATACAGCTGGATATTTTACTGAAGCAATTCAGGTTAAGTACCTTGCTCAAGGGTACAACGGCAGTGTCCCACCTGGGGATTGAACCCGCAACCTTAACGTTACAAGCCCAGTTCCCTAACCATTATACCACACTGCCGCTCCGGGTGGGAAACGTCTTCAATATTCAAAGTAAACATTTGGTTGTGTTCCCCTGCCGCAGAGGTCGGAGGTCAGGGATGGCCGCGATGACGAATGGCTGTGTACGCGCGTGACCCCTGTGCTGCCCTGTTGTTCACGTCCGCTCGTGCTGCAGCGCCGAGGACAGCCCACAGACGCCGTCTAAAGGGCCGCTGACGTCACCTGTGGCCCATTTGTTATGCTGGTGACGCGAGGCTGACGCCTGGCCAATCGGGAGGGGATCCCTGTGATGTCAGTGTTTATCTGCGTGACGAGCGAGAGCGAGTGTCTGCTCTGCAGCGTTGCAGCCAGCATTCCTGTATCAGCCTGTATTTGGCTGTTGTGACAAATGTACCGTGTTCGCATTGCTATATGGTTACCGGGCACCACAAATGTAATTTGATAACAATGAGCATTATAAAGCAATAACCCCTCACCCTCCAATCATATCAGTAGCCCCCCCTGTGGGCCTGGAGTGGAGCGGCGTTGGCATTTATTTGGATTGGTGGGTTTATTTGGATTTCAGGAGCAGCAGATCTGAAGGGCAGCTTCCCGACGGTGAGATTCAAGGCCCACTCGCACTCGGCAGACGCAAATGGCCGTTGGGGCCAAAATGACGTGCGGTCGAAGATTTTCGCGCAGGGCCTAGATTGTTTTGGTACTGAGTGCAGAATGTAAGCGTGCGCCAGAATCGGCCATGGACTGTAGGGGGCGGGGTTACGGCTTGTCTTTTTCGAGTGTGCCTCAGGCTCAAAGGGGAACTCTGAGATTTCATAGAAGGCTCCTTACCCATTAAATGTTTGCTGGAAAACTTCCTGCTGCAACGTGGCACTGCCTTTCAGAGTTTTAGCAGGTTGAAATTCCTTGTGACGTTACCTGGAGATATCGCATAACCGCTAGTCTGCTCTACTACTTTTAGTGGGTGTGGCTACCCAAGTGGTGCAAAACTTTGGCAGAATTTTATAGGACGGGAAACATACATCTGACGATTGGTGTTTTGTAATTGATGCGTTTTACAATATTGGTGGACAGATTAATTGACCATTGAACCTGTATTTAATGGTGATATCCCCCTTTAAGCCTCCGGGGGCTGTTTCTATCAGCGGCCAGAGATTGCTCAGAAGGAACTCTGGGTAGAACCACAACCATCATTCCTGTGGTTATTGTGCTTTTGATTATTTTATTAGTTTGTTGGTTAGGGACCAAGTACAATACCAAATATAATGCCAAAGCACTGCCCAATGCATTTTACAGCTTATTTCGAACACTGGTCCCTTATTGGGCATCACAGGACACACCCATTTCAGACATTCAAACTCTTGCTACATGTTTTAAATTCCAAGGCTTTTAATTTAATTTATTTTTTTTATATCTTTCTTCACCAAATTCCTGTTTAGCTCATTCAGGATTATTTGTGTATACATATTTTTACAAATGTAATGCTTGATTGTACAAAATTCATATTAAATTAATTGAGATTTAAAAATGTTTAAAAAAAAAAGACTTTTTATTTAAATGAATTCAGCTGTGTGGAAAAGACCAAGGAGAAGCAGGGCTGTCAGGAATCTGTGTCTCAGATAGACATCTCGTTAAGATACGAGCGTTGTATCCGTCACTCGGACATTACCGTGATGGCGACGCCGCTGTAGGACCAGAGAGCGGCGCTAATTGTGAACACCTGTCGGCATCCCGATTCCTGTCGGGTGAGGGAGAGCCTGGGGGGAAATTATATCAGTGGAAGCACCTGCACTTCACCACTGCAGCACATCCTATGGAGCAATGCACTCTTCCCCTCGTGAAGCCAGGCTTCTACTGCCGGGTAGCCCTTCTGCCAAACCACTGACAGGGTGATGAGTTTCAGTTTGAGGAAACTCTCCCTCGGCGTGTCTGTTTCAACCAAGGGGTGAGTAATTCTGTTCCCGGGGTGTGTATGCAGGTTTTTGTTTCCACCAATTACCCTGGCTCAGTTATTAGCCGTTAACGCCAATATCGTTTTGCTCAGAGATTAGATTGCCAATAGCGTAAATGGGGACACGAGTAGTTTTCAACTGCCGTCCATGAATTTAGCAAGAAATTGCACTAAAATGTCAGCCCGCATAAAGATTAGCCATGAATTGCACACAATTCCCCCCAAATTAAATGCTCCTTTTCCCCCAGGGGGCTACTGGGGAAAGGCCGTACCATCAAAAACATAAATGAAATGAAACCTCGTTTTCACTGCACTTTTATTATTTCGGCTACTCGGAGAAACAGAGGCTGAGGTCTGGTCTCAGAGGCAGGGAGGCCCTCGTCGTAACGGAAAGGCAGAAGCTGTCTGTCGTTGGGCTGAGGGACAGTGCACTTACAGTAATGCAAAGTGGCTTCTGTGGTGCGGAGTTCAGTTGATCGTGGCTCGAAGGAAGGGGAAATCAGGTGATGCAAGACCCGTGATGTAACACAGAGAAAGAATGATCTCTGGCGTTCCGGCCAGTCACATGACTCGAGCCCTAATGCATTTAAAAACCCACATTTTTAAGATGGCCTTCGAGCTGTTTTAATTGACAGAATTTTACAGAATTTTTCCTTTTTATGCCGTATTTTTTCCTACTCAAATTTGTATTGTTTGTAGTTCATTTTATTTTATTGAATCTTTATCCTTTTTCCTGGTTTTATTTGCTAACTCCCTTAACATGCCTGTTTTTATATCTTGTTTTATCTTGTCTGCGAAGCACCTTCAGCTGCATTTCAATGTATGAAAGGTGCTATACAAATAAAGCGTATTATTTGGTGAAGAAGATTTGCCTGCTCGAGCAGGGGAGGGCAACTCAGTTCCTGTAGGGCTGGTGTGTATGCAGGTTTTTTGCTTCCATCAAGTAGTGCAGCTCTATGAACCAATTAGCTGTGTATACCAACGCTGGCTAACTCGTAGATTAGACCACAGTCAAATGTTTCATACAGGGAAACGAGAACAGTCTTCAGCTGTCATTCATGAGCTCATCAAGAAATTTAGCTCAATTGTGAGATCACGTAAATGATTAGTCTAATTAATTGAGCAGGTGGCGGCATGAAACCCAGAAACAAATATGCCCCTCCTTGCCCAACCCTGTGACGTGCCCCATTTGACATGCTCCCAAACTAGTTTAATGGTGCGACTTTCACCTGTGAAGCTCTTCGTCAGGTGTAGCTCACCACCAGTTATACTTGACGAAGACCTTTCGCAGGTTGAAACATTGTCTGCATTATTAAACGCGATTAGGAACATCAAATATAGCACCTTTTCCTAAATATAGCTCCTTTCTGTTAAGTGTTACCATTTTAATTTCGTAAACATTTAGTTTGTTTCAGCTTCTACCAAATTTGCAGCGTGTGAAATTTCATAATACTAATTGAACATTTAATTGGTCCTGTGTGAATTCTAAAAAAGATGTGTGTGTGTGTGTGTGTGCGCGTGTGTTGGGAATGAGCTCCACTGGGCTTAGACACACAGGTAGTTCCAGATGATAATGAATCTTGCACTGTGGGCGCTGGCATATCTGGGTTATCATGATAATCCTTTTGTGAAAATGTGTTTGCTGGGGAGGACAAAGTCAGGGATGCTCTTTTCACTGTACCAGTGGCACTTTCCAGTGTAACAATCGTTCTCCATTTTGTTTTATCGTAAATTAAATGACCACTTAATGAAGACAACAGAAATGAAATGAATTCAGTTTGATTTATTTTCTTCTTTTTTACAGATTATTACAAGATACACATTGGCATCAGTCAGGAAATTGACATGGACAAACACAACAGACTTACCACATACCTGCAGGGGTGTAATAGATGGTTGACATCTGGTTATCAGAGGGTTGCTTTTCTGGTAACCCTGAAACCCAGCAGACAATGTAGCTGTAGCTTGAACAACACAGAAATCTACATTGTATGCCAGGTTCAGGCTTTACCAGTGTTCCGAGCCCTACGCCTCCACAGGTGGACACAACGCCTCCGTAGGTGCCCTGCCTCGCTGGGAGTCTCGAGGACATCGGCCCCAGCTTTCCCGTCAAAGCAACGGATCCTTCCTAACTGTGAGTCTCACTCATTCGTTTTTCGAACTGATCCAAACCCATGTTTGTTCCGAAGCACGGAAAACACCTCGGTCTGTTAAAAGTTGGTCGCTGATGGTTATGTGAGGCGCGCTGCCTGAGTAAGAGAGACGTGACAGCGAAGAACCCTTTTATCGTTAGAACGAGCACGTTTAAGTGCACCGTGTACATCTCTGTACAAATCTGTAGAGGCTGCTTTTATACATTCCTGTTATACGAAACCGTGTGCATTATAATTCAAGCTGCACTATGTGTTTTTTTACATCTACGTGCATCTGGTGTACTTGTTCCAAACAAGTGTGATAAATACAGCGCTCCTGACAGAAAATACAGAACACAGCGATTTGTCTTCCATATTACATTCATATCAGCCTCCAATATGCTTCTAAAGCATGCCGAAGCTCAAACTTCAAGCCTGGCGACATGAATGGCGAGACAAAGGGTTTTGTTCAGCGATAAAGCAGTGCCATTGCTGTGGTGAATGCAGTCACTCACTGAAACATCGCCTTTGTCTCTGTCCTCCCCCCCACCCCACGGCTAATCTGTGACAGAATCTTTGTTTTACTGAGAATCTTGGGAAATTTCAGCACACACGACAAACCCCTGAAGATGAACAAGCTAATGAACAAATTTGAGGTCTTCTGCACAAAATCTGAAAAAAAGGCAGAGAGGGAGAAGAAAAAAAAACCCAGCCCCGACAAGGGCCTCTTTAACGTCCGTGTCGAAGAGCGAGAGAGAGAGAGGGAGAGTCCCACTCAGTCTAGTCACAGGATGAAGCCCACACTGTGATAACATACCACACAGGCCGAGAGGAATGTGCCAACAGGAAGTGGGGAATGCCATCAGAGACCCAGTAGCCAGATGTAGCTACTGATTGCAACACAGGATCTACACTGACTACTGAGCAACTCATGGGCACCAGAACACAGTGTCATCCTCGCCCACGGACTTCCTCGGCAAGGCTCTGAAATGAGAGAGATGGGAGAAGGGGGACAGAGAGGGGGGGACAGACAGAGAGAGAGAGAGAAAGATGGGAGAGAAAGATGGTCAGACAGTCAAAAAACAGTCAAGGCGCCACAGCTACTGTTGCTGACACCCGTCCAAACCTACACCCACTGCCCCCCCGACCCCACCCCTACCCAGAGAGAGCGAGAGGTTAATCTTCCGATGGGCATTGTGAGCGCATTGTTAGCACTTGCAAATTTTTGTCATTCTTCCCCATTAGCCTCTGGGCCCTCGCGGGCAGAGCGCGGTCCAGGCTGGCCACATCCGCGAGGACATCACGCAGCCAATAACATCGTCCGAACACACACACACACACACACACACACACACACACACACACACACACACACACACACACACACACACACACACACACACACACACACACACACACACAACACACACACACACACACACACACACACACACACACACACACACACACACACACACACACACACACACAGCACACACACACACACAGCTCCCTCACATGTTTGTTTTACACGTCTGCGGTTTCCTGTCACAATTCGTCCAGTCGTATTTTTGCCTACAGAGGTTGCAGTCCGACCGCAACACGGGGTCGACAGAACCTCAGCACGCAGTGTTTATTGGTTTAAAAGGAAAAGCGTCACTTTTGAAACGCGCGCCGGAGAAACGCGCGAGATCAAACTTTCCGGAGGGGGCGACGGCGATGGCGTCACGCGTGTCGAGCGCGGTTCCTTCCGACGCAGGACGGCCGCCTCCAAGCCGGTCCGCCGCTTCACCGCTCGCCGGCCTCTCCGCCTGCCCTCCTCCGGGCAGGAAGACCAGTTCACGCAGCGCTGCGTTCCTCCCTTCACGTACCCTGTCGGATTTCACCGCGTCTCGAATCGCGCACTGGGGCCGCGCGCAGGAAGCATTCCTGCTATCGGTGTATATACACACTGGAATGGCAGCCGTCCAGCTCTCCTTGCGCTGAATCATTGTTTTCGTTTGTGATGTAAGGATGAGTGTGGTGCCCCAGTGGACTTTGGAGGAGGAAGAGGGGGCGGGCGGGGGGGACACAGGGGGTGCTGCACTGCTCAGAAACTGCTGCTGTCCCACGGCCAGCCAATCGGTGTGCAGAAAAAACTGTGACGCATATAGAACTAAATCACAGGAAAGGAGGTTTCTTCTTCCTTTCTTTTCTTAGGTCCATGTGAAGAGAGAGAGGGAGAGGGAGAGAGAGAGAGAGAGCCTGTCAAGAGAACTGCAATAGCACCATTTAATTTGGGAAGCGACGTTGAAAACAAGGCCAACCCTCTAGAGTGACCTCCTTACCTAAGCCGAGAGAGGGAGTACAGGGAGTCTGCCACGCCTCCTCCCTTGGCTCTCCCAGCTCTGCATACCTGAGGCCTTGTGACTGTATTGATCAAACACACTTCAACCAGCTGATGGTCACTTGACTCTTATATTTCTCTATTAAGGAAATTGCTTGCTCTCTCCCTCCCTCCTTCTCTCTCTCTCTCTCCCCCCCTTTCTCTCTCTCCCCCCTCCCTTTCTCTCTCTCTCTCAGGACAGACTGCCCTCTCTCTCTGAAATCCTGACATTCTGTCTCTATCCTGCGTTTTGCTCGAGCCTCATGGTGTCGTCCGGGTGAATGCCAGGACAAGTCAGGACGTGGGGGGGGGGGGCCGGGGTGCCTGTTAAAAACGCCCGCTCCCCTGGGAGGGAATGACTGACTGGGACAGTGATGGGGGCATACGCTAATGCGCCTGGGTAGCCGGCGGACGTGCGGGGCGGTCACGGCGACACAACAGCAGCGCAGGGGGAGAGCCCCTTGGGGAGTGCCGCCGTGGTAATTGGGAGCGCGGTGCCGGGATCCGAGGAGGTTTTCCCGCGAAACACGGTCACACCCTAGCGCTCCGACCGCCCTCCTGCATTAGCACGTATGCTCATGGTCTCAGCGGAATCGCGTAGGCCTGTTCCCTCGCTTGTTCTGCAGCTCAGCGGCCTCGCCGTGTCGCCACGGTCGGTAACCGCGAGCACCAATTAAAGTAAAAGGGCAAAACGGAATCAAATCTAAAAGAAGGCTGGTCGTAATCTCTGCGCCCCCCGGCCTCTTAGTTTACCCAGATTGCAACGGCACAAAGTAGCTTTACGCACAGGTACACCTTCTGGATCTAGCACAGACACAAACAGATTAGAAAAGAACAGATCCCTGAACAAGATGTTAATGTGAGGTTTATTCGGTGTTGATTTGTGAGTCGTGGGGTTTTGGACGGTGTTGAGAGGATAATGTGGTGTTCTAGCTGGTGTTTAGTAAGCTCAATGGCGTATAGCAGTTGTGAGTGACAGATTTTCGGAAAGGCACAAAACCTGTGTGTGCACAGACTCTCAAACAGCAAGACTCATAAAACATGATGGCTTCTGCAGGACAAGAGGTGCACGTGCAAATGAGTTAATGGTCAGAGAGTTGTTCAGGCGTTGGGGAGCTTACAAGGACACTCAGTGGAAGTGGAAAAGCCTTGAGCGGTTCAAGACCAGGCCTGACACAACGCTGAACGCACTCACACTACACACAACTAAAAGCGTGGATGGGCTGAGCACCGGGCTTGCCGTTCAATGTCCCCGTGTGTCTTATGTGAAGATAAGACCGATTCAGATACAGAATGCGTACACGCTTATTCTGAGATAGAGGATAAAGCCATATAGAGCGAGAACCTGTGCTCTTTCCCAAATATGGGCACGGTTAGAGGGTGTTGTCAACATGAAGCAGAGTGCCGGCAACCCCCTAGCCGCGCCGATATTCACGATATAGCACGGGTTCGAGTTCTGTGTCACTTTTATAAAACATACCTAACAGAAAGACCTGTGTAGGCTCAGAACATTTTTAAATATAAAACCGTGACGGACTAGGTGTATTATTCCCCTGGCCAAAGTTACTCGGTCGCTGAGCAACCGCATTTCCATTTCTGAACTTGGCTAGGATTAATGTAGAATCCTATTCATTGTTGTTTTGAAGTTAGCAGGAATGTTGTTCTCCCGCTTTGAGGATCTGGATATTGTACCGAGGTGGCCGAATGAGATTTTAAAAGATTTCCTACAATTTTATTACGACCGACCGCTCACAAAGCTTCTGGGATGTTTATGTTCGTGGAAGGTGCAACGATCTTAAAACGATGTACAGGCATTCTATCTGGCCGTGCTTTATCACGAATATCGACACTGCCAGGAAGTCCGGTTGACCAATCGGCATCCAGGACCGGAACCTCCGCTTCATAAGTGAAGATAGCGGACTCTCAAACATGACTCAGATACAGATTGTGTACACGCTAACTGTGACGCAGAGGACACGTGCAGCTCACCGGTCTAATGTGACGCTTCTTAAAGATTTTGTTTCAGATTTTCTTTTCCAATTTAGTAGCCAATTAGACCCGCTATTTTTATGTCAACCCCCTAGTAATGCAAGTTCGCTGCCGTAGTCCTGCGGCCGGTAGTGACGAAGGCGAAGCATCGTCTCCTCCGAGACGGCACTCACCGGGCCGTCGACCGTAACCCGGTACTACAGGGCCACTCGAATGTGACGCTTCTGATGCCGAAGAGCCGATCACAAAGTGAGAAGGAACGGAGGAAACGTCTCGTCTTACCCCAGAGAGCGGCGCGCGTCACGACAGCATCGAAGGCCAGCGGTTCCGCGGCAAGACCTGAGAACGAGAAGAGGGAGATGTTAAGATACCCCGTCGACGAGACACCACTCTTTTCTACCCCCCCGCAGAGGCTCGGCTCTGGGACCGCTGCTCTTGTTTTCTATTTTCATTTAACCGTGGGTTTGCGGTTCCACTTGCGATTCTTCACAGCGCTTGCGCTCTGAGGAGCTGCGGCGCGCTTCACAATGAGGCCAGAGCGGCCCGTTTGATCGGGAACATAAGGGTCTCAAAGTAACTCTTTCCCATTCTCTCCTCCGAGGGCGAGTGGAGTCCACGTCTGCACACAGAAGCTCATTAACAGGCACTCTGCCCCCCTTCCCCACCCCCCGCCGCCCCCCGAGAGCCCTCTTGTCCAGCAGGCAGGTTGCCGTGACGTGGGCCGGGAGATCAAACGCTCACGGCGTGGCCTTGGAAGCCCCGTGCCGCAAACAGCGAGTGAAATAAAAAAGGGCACCTTCGCCGTAACAGCCCCGAGGGGCCCCTGCTGCCCGAGATAACATCCCCCCCCCCCCACCTTCTGCACACGTATCTAATCTTTTACGCCTTTTTTTGTCACAAGTGTAGTGCGACAACAACTGCGTTTACCTTAGGCCGCAGTGTCAGAAAATACTGGACTGTATTATTTTTGCCCCATGAAGATAACCGCTCAGAAATAGGATCATCTTTGTGATAACAAAAGTGTCAAATGTGACACATGACTGTGTGAGTGTGGGGTTTGTTTGAGTGTGATTTATACATGTGAGGTGTGCGGCTGAGAAAGTGTGTGCGCATTTGCTTCTCTGTGTGTGTATGTGCACGCTTGTGAGTGTGTGTGTATGAGTGTGTGCATGCGTGAATTTGTGTGTGTATATGGGTGTGTGTGTGTGAGTGAGTGTGTATATGGGTGGGCGTGTGCCTATATGGGTGTGTGTGTGCGTATATGGGTGTGTGTGTGCGTGTGTGGGTGTGTATATGGGTGTGCGTCTGTGTATATGGGTGTGCGTGTGTATATGGGTGTGCATCTGCATATATGGGTGTGTGTGCATGTGCGTGTGTGTATATGGGTGTGAGTGTGTCTATGGGTGTGTGTTTATATATGGGTGTGTGTGTGTGTGTGTGTGTATATGGGTTTCTGTGTGTGTGTGTGTGTGGTTTGTGTGTGTGTGTATGTGTGTATATGGGTTTCTGTGTGCGTGTGTATATGGGTTTCTGTGTGTGTGTGTGTGTGTGTGTGTGTGTGTGTATATGTGTGTGTGTGTGTGTGTGTGTGTGTGTATATATGTGCATGGAGGTCTGTCTGGAAGCAGGATTATTAGTCCCTCTGCAGGCCTCTCTGGGCGAGAGCAGAGATAAGCAGTCTGTCACAGCCTTCGCCTCAGAGAACATAATTACTGTCTGTGCTCCAGCAGGGCAGGAAAGCATTCAGACAACACAAGCTAAACCTGACTAGCACCTCCAGGACAAAGCTCAATCAGCTGGGTAGCAGGACAGAATGGAAGTGCCATCCAATGCGTCAGGATCCCAATTTAAAATGATACCTCGTTCTCCCATCGCTGTCTGGAGCTACTGGAGGCCGGTGCGTTTCGAGTTGATGTGCGCTCTCTCTCTCTCCCTCCCTCCCAGCTCCCTCAGAGATGATGTCTGCTCCGCCGCACACCCGTTGCGAGCGGAGCCGCCCGCATCAGACCCTGAACAGAGCGCTGTCGGCACGGCTGTGCCCTCCAGCGCACCGAATCACCAAGGCTTTGGGCTAATCAGTGACAGCGTCGGAGACGGGACGGCGAGGTGTCGGGGAGAACGCGGAGACGGTGTGTGGTGTGTGTGTGTGTGGATGTGCGTGCGCTGTAGGTGTGTGTGTTGGGGCTTATGCGTGCAGGTGCGTAGGCGCGCGTGTGTGTGTGTGAGGGCATGTGGGTGGAAGTTTGGGTGTGTGTGTGCGCGCGTGGGAATGTGCGTAGGCGCGTGTGTGTGGGTGCGATTGTCCCAATCCAAACCAACATTCTGACCTAAAACCGTTCTCCGCTGGCCATGAAGCACACGGGATAGAGCGCCGACAGCACTGTGCAGTGAAACGGCCCCGGCCGCACCATCTCAGATCTCAGATCAGTGGGCCGCCTCATCCCTCACTGCCAGGGCTATGCGTGTCAGTGCCCTTTCGCACAGAAATCACTCATCGTGGGACAATGAAGGCACATATCCGGCACACTTGTACAACGTCCTTTGTGTGTGTGCGCGCGTTCATACGAGTGCGAGTGTGCGCGCGTGTGTGTGTGCGCGTGTGTGTGTGTGCATATGTGTGTGTGTGTGTGTGTGCGCGAGTGCGTTTGTGTGCGTGCGACCGAGTGCGTGCATGCGTATGTGTGGGTGCGACTGCGTGAGTGCGTTTGTGCGAGTGCGTGCATGCGTATGTGTGCGTGCGAGCGCGTACATGTGCGTGAGCGAGTGCATATGTGTGCCAGACAGTGCCCCTTGCTTTGTGCGCACAATTTCTCCCTGTCTGCTTCCTCGTCTCATCGCATTCTTTACGGGATCGGCTGGTACGCCTCTACCCCGCGCCTTCTCACAGAGGAAGCTTTCTTGGGAGCGAACATCCGAGGCCTGCATGCAGCTCAGAGAGATCCTCCGCCGCCCGAAATCTAATTATGCCGTGAATGGGGCTTTATTGACGTTCGCTGCCCAGGCCCACGCTGCCGTGGGTGAACGGCGTGCTGGGAACCGGGGGACCCACTCCCCCCCAACGATTCACCCGTCCTGTTGAAGCTCCCCGGACTGAGAAAGCCACTGGGAGATATTTTAGTCCCCAGTCTGAGAGGAGGGGAGGGGGGGGGGGGAGAAAGCAATTCCCCAACTATGAAAAATGATAATTATAATGATAAATCTAAATCTAATAATAGATTTTTGACAAAGGCCCCCATTTTGAGAGACCCGCTGGGGTAAGCGCTCGTTCAGGCTGGGGTTGAGAAAGCAAGAAGAAAATCTTCCAATTCCCCAACTCGCAATAAATACGGAACGCTTGATTTAAAAAAGCGCCTTTCGAGGCCCAAGGTCGCCGCAGGGTCACGTTTGAGCAAGACGCGCTGATTATCTGCCCCGATAAGCCCTCGCTGATACAGACATCGCTCAGCCATGGTCACGCAGGCACAGTGTGCTGTTTTCACTGTCCTCTCTCCGTGAGCACACCGGGCCTGACCCTCACCCGGAGCCGCTTCCCACCAATCGCCGCTTAACGCTGCCCGGTCGGCCGGCCAATCAGATAAAGGGAGAGAGAGAGAGAGAGAGGGATAGGAGCGAGCGAGCGAGAGAACTCTGCGACCCACTGCAGCGCCGGAGCGTGAGCATAATTGGTTGCGGCCTGCTTTAAACCCGGCCGGCGAGCCGGGGGCCAGAGGCTCCACTTCCTGCACCCCCCAAGCCCCCCACCCCCATCCCCTCGAGGACATAGGTCATGACCAAACCAGCACGACCAGCACACAGTCACACAGCTTACAGTCACACAGTCACACAGCTCACAGCTCACAGTCACACAGCTCACACACACAGTCACACAGCACACAGCACACAGTCACACAGTCACACAGTCACACAGCCACACAGCACACAGCTCACACAGTCACACAGTCACAGTCACACAGCTCACAGTCACACAGTCACACAGCTCAGTCACACAGCTCACAGTCACACAGCTCAGTCACACAGTCACACAGCTCACAGTCACACAGCTCAGTCACACAGTCACACAGTCACACAGTCACACAGTCACACAGCTCACAGTCACACAGCTCACAGTCACACAGCTCAGTCACACAGTCACACAGCACACAGCTCACAGTCACACAGTCACAGTCAGCACACAGTCACACAGCTCACAGTCACACAGCTCGCAGTCCCAGTGCAGTGCTGCAGATCCCAACCCAGATACTCCCTCCAGCACAGAGTCGTAGTCCAGCAGGGACGCCAACTGCACACTAGGGCAACAGGCCTGGCTCCTTGTCTGGCTAATCGCATCATTCTGGGGCAATGCGCCGCCCACGTAACAACGTGAAAATGTTATCGGATCTCTAGCGGTGCCGGCGGGACCCAGGGAGCTCCAGGTCCCGGGGAGGCGGGGGGACCGGGCCCGGACCCAACCGTCGGGAGCGCGGCGCTCGGGAGAGGGAAGGGAGGAGGGAGGGCGGGGCTGATGGGAATGAGGATCGGATCTTGGCTGGGCCGGAGGGGACCGTCTCTTCGCGAAGGCTTGGCATGGCAGGGCGGGCTACAGCTACGGATCCAGCGGAGCCCCCACCCCCCTCCGTGTCACCAGGTTCACACCGAGGCCGGGCCCGGCTTCAACCACACACGAGCGTATTGCGTTACACCAAAGCGAAGACGCATAAATTCAGCTCCATTAAAAGCCGCACGGCGCTACTTGGAACGGCGTCAATACCAGCTGCGCTCGGGAGCGTGGCGACCCTCTCTGCCGACATGTCCAAAGCGCCGGCGCTCAGAGTGTACGCCCGTCCTCTGCGGAGCCAAAGGCTCCAAATGTGAGGTCTGCGTTATTTATATTATAAATCAGTCCAGTTCTTCCAGCTGGATGATGTCACAAAAGGACACGAAGAGAACACATGGCAAGAATCAATTTAATCAGTTACTTAAACCCAGCCTAAAAAAGGACACATAACAATGTGAGTATCTGCTTCTTTAACGGTCCTAGAGTTCAGCTTCATATATCATATCGGAAGGTTAATTGAGGCCGGGACTCTTCTTAGCACAAAAGCCTTGCCTACCGGGAGGACATCTGCTGCTGACGGAAGTTTCCACATCGACCCGGACCTCCCTGTCTCTCTGTCACACGCAGCAGGTGCAGAGGATGAGCAGGTGCGCTCCACCTGGCTAAAGGTAACGACTGCATTACCACCACAATAAATAAAAAAATAAAAAACTTTCGTCAGCAGACCCCAGAGTAGCACAGCAATACAACAACACAGTTCCAGCCATTCAGCCGTACAATTTATCACGGTAGAGAACAGTGGACGGAAACTTAAGTCACACGGTTTCACGCACCTTCAGTGTTATACCGATGCCGGTCTCTTTAGGGTAGTAACCTTCTTCCGTCGGCAATAAATGTGAGGCTTGCTTGTCATGCGCTGCAATAAGCAGTTGCGCGTAAGGTACTTCATTCACAGTCCAGTCTGATTGTCTGAGTAGAAAAAAAGAAAAAAAAGCCTTGCCGCGCGCGTGTGCCCGTTCATTCTGGTTTTCCATGACGCGCGACTGAAAACCTCTTCCTGGCGTCTCTAGACTTATTGGAATTCAATACCGCGCCTATATGGGGCCCAGGTGGGGAAGCGGTGCCCATATATGGGCACGGTGACACGCACAAAGTGAACACGGTGTGCTCGCTCTACCTGAGCGTGTCACACCTCACCGGGAGGCCCCTCCCACCGTGCTGACACCTCCCCTCTCCCCTCTCCTTATTTGGCTCTCATTAAAACCAGAATGGGAGAGTCGCACAGAGGCAGCCAAAAACGTGGCCGAGATACTCACAGGACCTTATCTTAATGCAGGTTTATGGGTAAAGAGGAAAAACTTGCGTAACTTATAAAAACTTGTAACCAGATAACAAAAAAGAACGCACACGCAAAAGGAACCGTTAGAATGAGGTTGTATCGTACCTCTTTGTACTTCATGACATGAGCACATTGCACATTTGACTGCAGGCATCTCTCTGATCTCTCTAAAAAATAGATTTTAATCTCGCCCAGACTACCTGGTTAAAGGTTAATCAATAAAATGTTGCAATGACCCACGTATCAACCACTTACCGGTGTAAACTCCGGGAGACATGGCAACAGTACATAGCAACAGGTTTTAATAGGCCAACCCCAAAACGAGGTGCCAGCATGACCAGCGCTTTCACTCTGTCCATCCACAGCCAAAGCCACCCCGCCCCCACCTAAATCTCACCCTCTGAGTTTACCATTTACACAACACCTACACGGCTACTATGCTTCAAAGCAGTACAACATGTGTACAAGATCTACCAGCAGGGGGCCGGAAACCCCCCCAGCAAATATTCCAACCGCCATTCACTTAAACACTTGTGAACGCGTCATTTGATCCTCTCCAGCAATAAACTAAGATCACGTAGACCAGGTCCAGTGTGAGCTAACCAGTGTGAAGATGAGAGAGGAGATTCACCTAATCTCTGATGGAGCGATAGTTCCAACTGCCAGTCGTGCATCCATTTACATTTGCATTACATTTTAGGCATTTAGCAGACGTTCTTATCCAGAGCGACTTACACAGTTTACATTTCTTCACATACAATCCATTTATACAGCTGGATATTTTACTGAAACAATTCAGGTCAAGTACCTTACTCAAGGGTACAACAGCAGTGCCCCACCTGGGAATTGAACCTGCAACCTTTGAGTTACAAGCCCAGCTCCCTAACCATTACACTACACTGCATCCCCATTGACTAACCCGTCGATTATCAGAGCGGCTAGAAGCGTAGGAGGCACGATAAGCTCGCATGGCAAACACCCCAGCCACGGAAAAACACCGGTCAAGGACCGTGAACCATTTGGATTATCTTTGAGTCCCCTCCCTCTTCAAAGTAAACTACTACTGCAGACCCAAGGCCTGGTGAGCTCAGGCCAGAGCTAAGAATGTGAACTCAAGCAGTGCACGGCCGAGAGAGAGATAAGAGAATAGGAGAGAGAGACAGAGAGAGAGAACCTGTACAGTTTATTACTTTATTTGTATTATTATTATATGTATATGTTCAATTATTATGTTCATCTAGGAATGTCTATATGTTAAGCAACATAGTAATAAGTAATTATTTTGTGTGTCATACATGACATGCCTTCGCAACACTGCTCCGGTTGTCCTGCCAATAAAGCACCATTCAATTGAAGAGAGAGAGAATTGAGAATGAGAGAGTGAGCAAGAGAGAGAGAGAGGGAGGGAGGGAAAGGGAGAGGAAAGGCGAGAGACAGAGAGAGGGAGGGAAAGGGAGAGAGCTGCCACACCTTCCCCCGGAGTGGAGCCCGGCACTCTTGCTTCCGTTTGGGGCCACATTCCTGTCGCGCTTAGCGGGAGGGACGCTTCCCGCGCGCTCGCCCCCACCCCCTGTCCCGACCCTGCCCTCCGCCGCCCTGCGCTTCATTCCTCTCGTTTCTGCCCTCCACCGCCCCGCGCCAAACTGCTCTCATTCCTGCGGGGCCACAGGTAGGCCACAGCCCCTCGTTTCGGTGCCCCTGGGGGCTGCGCACCGCCCCGCAGTAAAATAATTATGTTAGAATGTCGGCCGGCGGTTTCTCAGCCTGCTGTTCTCACGGCACTCCCATCTGTTTTTAGGGGTGTGAATGAAAGAAGGGGGAGAGACAAATGCTTTGCATTCTGGGAGGGATTTACACTCTCTCTCTCTCTCTCTACACGTCCTATTAACGCAGACGTAATCACAACTCCGCTTTAAGGTAAGCGGAAACCCCTCGCATCAAAAGGAGCGCCGCCCGCTGGTAGGACACGTACGAGATTTCGCGAGCAGCCCGGCGAAGACGCGAAACGCTGAAGGGGGGGAAATCGACGTCCCCTTTCGCTTCAGCGCTCGAAAGCTGACGATCTCGCGCGTCGCAGAAGAAGCGCGCGCTTGTTTTCAGAGAGCACACCGGAGAGGAAGCACATAATTCAGTTTGAGACGTCTCATAATTGGCCGCTTCCCACATTCATTTTAAGGCACGCCACTCTTCCCCGGGCCCGCTCTGGCCCCCGAATGAGATTATTCCGGGCTGCGAGTCACAAGGTCTTTGCGGCGGGCGGGCGCTCGTTTGCGCTGATTGATGGCGCGCGTCTGCGGAGGATCCTGCAGGACGAGCAGCCTGGCAGGGGGCCCAGAGCGTACCCAGCCTTCTTTACCAAACGGCCCGGCCTGCTCTGCTCTGCTCTGCTCTGTTCTGGGCCAGCGACCAAGCCCGACGAGACAAACGACACCTGCGGCTCAGATCTCCTCTGCCCCGATTCGTCGTCGACGCCGCCACCCCGCCCTCCCGCCCTGCTCTGCCCAACGTCGCCGTCACAGCCGGTCACCCGGGAGATTGGCGTGGCCGCAGGAGGCTAAACACACACACGCACACACACACGCGCGACGGTGATTCCGCCCACCCGCGAAGACGCAAGTAGGCCCCAGGGGTCCCGCCCCTCTGATTACCTAGGTCCCGCCCCCTCCGCCGCCCCGGCCAATCAGAGCCAGCTCCCATTCCCCCCCAGCCAATCAGAGCCAGCTCCAATACAGCCCATTCATAAAAACCCAGCCTCATTCTACACCAGACACCGTGCCTCGCGCCCCTGTGGAGAGGTCATTCAGAGCCACAGCCGAGGTGGGGCAGCTGTGACCGCAGTTTGACTGACCCCTTGGGGGGGCGCGGCGCATGACCGCTACAACAGGACGTCCTGGTACATTTATACTGCACTCTATACAATTTTTTTTTCTTGAGAAAGCTGTTGTACCAACACCACACCCACCATCCTCTCCAGCTGTGCTCTGTCACTTCAGCCATGTGATTCCACATGATAATTACTCTCTTAAAGCGCTCATTTCCCTGAGCACAGGGAACACATACACGCAGAGTTAATGGAGAAGCTAACACTGCACTTTGTGAATGACAGTCTGCCACACACACACACACACACACACACACACACACACACGTCAGCTCTCTCACTCCCATGCCTCACTTCCCTGGTCCCTTTCTCTGTCTAATTTGTAGCTTACTGAAATAATTTACTGCATCTATGAACTTTTTTGCTGATCCCCCCACCCCACCCCATTTCAGTTTCCAAGCTTTCGCCCCGGTTATCGAGGATCTGCAATCAATTTCACCAGTTTAACATGCAACATATGAGATCCATTAAGCCGCCTGTGCTTTCCCCCCCGTTCACTCACTCTGCTCTGTGTGGAAGGAGCGTTTCCTGGCGGCCGGGAGCAGCTCGCTGCGAGGGGGTCCCCTTCGCCGGGGAAAAAGCAGAACCGGCATCTCCACGGTGATCTCCGGTGGTCGCGCCTCTCTCACCGGGTCCTGAAAAGTCCCCCCCCCCCCCCTCCACCGGGGGCTCGCTTTCCGGGCTGTAACACAAAACAAAACCAAACTAAAACTAAACAAAAAAAACTGTTAAAGGAAAGAAAAAGAAAAAGCACTCCCAGCCAGGGCTCTTCCCGGTTCGGTCGCGGTCACGGTTTCAGCAGACGGTCTTAAAGCGACAGCGCCGGCCCCGTCTGTGTTAGTCCTGCTCTGGAAAAAAGGTACTTTCCCGGTTCAGTTATGTGCCCGCTACAGGCTTTAGCCAAGCCCACTGATAGCGCCTTTATCACATGTCACAGAGCGCCTCTTTCTCTCTCTCTCTCGCAGTCTCTCCCCCTCCCCTCTCTCTCTCTCCCTCTCCCTCTCCCTCTCCGTGCCTGGAGTCTGACGCAGATGCGCACACGTACGGTCTATCCGCGAGTCACACAGAGGAGAGGCAGACATCCAGAGTTCTTATAGAGGACCGCCAAGGGGGCTGAGCAATTATCTGGCAGCCTATTGCAGCGCAGGGCAGTGTCCAATTACAGACTTCTGAACTGAGAGGTTAGAGAAAGGACACCCATTCAGAAAAAAAGGAAAAGAGAGAGAGGGAGAGGGAGAGTGTGGTGGTGTAAACGCCTAGGCTATGCCTCTGGTCTTTAACAGCAGGAAACTCCTCTGCCTGCAGGACTGGGGAGGAATGGCCAGTGTCTCTAAATAAGGCAGGTCTCTGGCATGCTGCTGAAGGTCCCCCCACATCAATGGACCCTAAAGTGGGTTTACTGCCTCAGTGCTCCGCTCTCTGCTGCTGCGGACATGATCGCGCTCTCTCTCACACACACACACGTTCACACACACACACACACACACACATACACACACACACACACACACACACACACACACACACACACATACATACATACATACATACACACATATATACAGACACACACATACATACACATATATACAGACACACACACACATATATATACAGACACACGCACATACATGGACACACACAGACACACATCTTTTTCTAGTTTCTAGTTTAGATTTTTTCCTAAATAAATCTAAAAAAATGTGGGTACAGTTTGAATTAAAACCAATAAGAATTGAATAGGAAAAGAAATGCACTTCAAAATGAAACTTGCTAAAGTCAGTTACAATAATATCAATTACTGAACAAACTGTATACAGTACCCCCTATCCCTTTCAAATATTTCATTAAAAATGTTAAAAGACTTGACAAAAGACATGACTTGCCCAACGCACAAGTATTTGGGTGTGACGACTTAAAAATGAAAACTGGTTCATGTACTTATATGATTATATTTTGGACACAAAAAAATGGTACATATTCAAAAGGTGAGCATGCAGTATACCCTTAAAATTCAGCATGCCCTTAAAAAATGTGTTTTAAAATTCTAGATGGACAAAGTAAATTATTGAACACATAATGTGTTCATTCACATTTATATGCGTTTGTTCCACACTTCTGTTTGGATTCAATAAACATTTACCCTCAACTCCCAAGGAAATGCAGCTGTTAATTTGTTTTCTTTCCAAAAGCAGTTTTTTTAGCCGACGACCAAAATGAACGAAAAAAAGTGTATTAAGGGGGTAAAAAGGAACACTTGGCATTTATTTGTGAATCAAAGTTCAGTTCAAATGGCGGGGATAAACCCAGGGGTTAGTCACAGAAAAACCTATAAAGAGAAACTAATATTCTAGTTTCTTTCATGCCATTTTGCTTTTCATAGAAAGGGGACTTGGCGCTGTTGAATTATAAAAGACTTTTGTCCCTCTGGACCCGGGTATCCGAAGCAGGTCTCTCTTATTCGGGTCTGTTTCTTTTGGCAGCGCCGTCGCGGTAATTGCCACTTCATTCGCTTGGAAAAAGTACCTTATTTTACCTCGCGCCGCGGAAATCCGACACCGTAAAGAGTCAAACTCGCGGACCGCCGATTAAAGAATACAGGGCAAAGACCATGGGAATAAGAAGATCTTCACCTGCCTTCCTCTCCCCCGCCCCGCGGGATTCCGTTTGGGACCGAAACTGCTCTTAAAAGCGCATGCTTTCGCCATTAGTCACACGACTCGAGTGATTCATCTTCAAGTTAGCCTTAACCAAGCCTAACCACTTTCATACAACTTTTCATTTTTTTCTCTGTCGTCTAAGAATACTGTCATGAGCAACGCATCGACGTAGCGCCTGGCCGACGTTTGGTCCTTGTAGTGTACTATATAGTCATCAGCTCTGAAAGAAAGCCCCTAGATTCATCCGTTTCCTTCTGATTATTTTAGGGGACAGGCTGAGTCATATACCAGAGACTGACCTTTATGATTCATTAAGTTATACTTAAGTATCTCAATTTAAAGACAATCATAAATATGACCATGACACATATTTAGTTTCATTACAGTGTTGTCTTTTTTTCCCCTAATTTTATTTTTTAAGCAAAATTCTACTAAAGGAAAATAATGGTAAGTACCAAGTATTTCAGATAAAACATTCAAGCTTTTGTCAATGGAAAGAAATTAGATACTCAAATCTTTTAAGTGAAAAGACAGCAGTGAAGATATGTCACATGTTAGCATACGTTACAGTTAATATTATAAGTGTTAAATATTTTTACATCAAATATGCTGCCAAATAATGTTTATTAAATAATCAATATAGTTAAAAATTAAATATAAACCTTTATGGAAAAGATCAATAATAATAAATTAGGTGCAACCTATTTAATTGCAGAGCTACAGATTTCATAGAGTAACTTAAACCTAAAACATTTCATCTCAGGTTTTCATTTTGAGTATACTTGCATATTCCTCCTCATCAAAATTCACTACTCACTACCCTGTACAATATGTCATTCAATGTAAATCTATCTGACATTCTTCAACTTCTTTAAACCTTGTGATCTGTTTTTTGATTTGTTTTTCGGTTTTGAAAATGATTTTTGTTCCAGATATTTAGTTTTGGTTTCAGATATTTAGTTTTGGTTTCAGACATTTTGTTTTCAAAATGCTTCCAGCCATGTACATTTTGTTTTTGTGTTCATAAACCCAGGGTGTGTGTGTTCGTGTGTATGTGTACTGTGTATGATTGTGTACATTGGTGTGCGTGTGTGTGAGAGAGAGAGTGTGCACGTGTGTGTACATTTGTATGATTGTGTATATTGTATGTGTGCACGCATATGATTTCTCTATAAAAGCATCCCCGTTCACCATGTGTGTCCGAGCAGCGTTTGAGTGCACAGTTCTCTACAGTACAGAGAGGAGCCTGAGGGCTCCCAGGAGGTGAATCACACATCCCTGTGTGTCACCGCTCCATTTGCTCCTTTGCAAATAACGTTTTTTCACTTTGTTTTCAGTGGGTGCTGTTTTGGTAAAGAGGGGGGGTAAACGGCGATGACTCAGGTTGACTACCATGTAACCGTGGAGTTCACCAGAACACTCATCAATGCCATAATCTGTCTTTATCCTCCCTGGTCTACACCCCAGCTTAGTACTGAATGTTTCCTAACGTTTTACAGAACATGCGCAACATTCATTATTGTGGTTTAAATTATGATTAGTCTTTTAAATTAAACTTGCTTAAGCTCCGATTTATTGTACTTAAAGTGCATTTTTCTCTTGTAGATTTACATTTGTTACACTATCTAAACAATGTTGTAAATGTAAATTGTAAATATTTACCAAAGATCAAATGGATGTTCAGCAGTATCAACTGCATCGCACTGCAACCGAATTGGTGTCAACTGCTTTCTGCTTATAATCCGTACTCAAATGCAAATGGATAATGAAGAAATGAAGAGCTTAAGCTTCCATTTTAAGGGTATTAATCATGTCTGTCCTGAGATTACAACTAATGTTCAGCATTCAAATGTGTCAACACAAATACAATTACACAAATCTTTCATTAAAGAAAGGTCCACCGTGACTTCTCCAATAATTAGAACACAAAGACATTAGCAGGAATCACATTTGAGCAACTGATGAAACCATTTTTCACAACGAATTTGCTAAATATACCACCTCCGCGTGCACTGATTGAACTCTTGTGCACTCTTGGACTATTCACTCTTTTTCCCCCCAGAGCAAAAAAAAAAAAGCAAAGACCTTAGTCACGAACTGTGTGAAAGTATTTTAGCAAAAGGGAAAGAAAACACCTCGGCTTTCCCATTGACAGAAAACCCAAATTCCAGACATTCCACAGACCGAGGTGTGACCTAAAGCTTCCAGATGCCATGTGGAGGTTGTCAGGATGGACACCGTCTTTGTGCCGGAGAAGCAAGTGAGAAATGTCAGTTAAGGTGAGGAAACCGCTCAGCGCTGAAGCTGAGTCAAACCTATGGGAACGGAATAGCCACGCGCAAATATTCCACTTCCAGATTCATTTCAAATATCTCATTGAAAAATATATAATTGGAGTGGAAATATCCAAACTCAAGAGCGTATTCTAAAAGTCAATGTTTTTAATGTACTGTTCAAATGACCAATGACGCAAACCACAATAGTATAATGACCACAATAGTCATTTGATCATTCTAAATAGTTTGCAATGTATAGGCCTATTTGTGGTCCTTCATGACCAAAGGAAAGGTTTTGTTCACTGCGCCTGTTGCAAAAGTAACACATTCACAATGACTTACACATCAAGAGTGAATTGCAGGCCGTCCTTTAAAATATTAAATATTTGCACAGTTGCTGAAAGAAAATGTAGAGACTGAGTACTGAACCTTTCTAATATCCAAAACAAAAAATTCCTATTAGTTACTTTGGAATTTTCCATTCATAATTCATCAAATCATACAATGAATGGGGCTTGCTCCATCACAGTGTGTGGGGGACAACCCAGGGAATATATACATTATTTAATGTTGAAATGTATTACTTTTAAGCATGGTAGAGTAACTAAACCTACATTTACTATAACTACACGAACCAATCCAAATGTAACAAGGGGTTATTGAAAACAGAGCCATGGATAGGTATGTGGAACAGCCACTGAGCATTCTCCACATTCTCAAACCCTTAATGATTTAATTCATTTGACTTAATTTGCCTTCGAGTATAAAACAGCTTTCTGGTTCTTCGTAATAACAAGGTAAAGGGGGGGGTGAAATGTTTTGGTTGCACTTTACTCAACAGCTCAAGAGAAAGAGGCAACAGCATGGTAAAACTTTAGAAAACTGCAACGTTAAGCTACAATTACCTGAACGTCCCCCCTGATTGCGGATTCTTACAGGGAAACAAAAGAGCAAAGTGGCCATTCAAGTGAAATTAAGTGGCATTTGAGCTGTAAAGTGCCACGCTATTCTTCTAATTGAAGGTAGAGTCGGTTATTATCGCAAATTATTTCACATACCCGTTTTCATTCAATTAAAGTTGAAATTAAAAATGATAATAATACTATGGATCATAGGTTTCCTGGGGCACATTTATTACCATTAAAGGTTCACGCCTCTTAAAACCCAGCACCCGAGCGGAAATGATTCGAACGCAGAGCGCTGAAAACACAGAAGCACACAACATGTAGCCAATTTCATGCCGCAGCCCAGCTCTGCCGATGAATAATGCAACAGTATACACGCGTCGTCTGCATCAAGCTTCACTGCTGCTGTTCACCTGTGTGTGTGGGAGGGTAAGCACTGGTATTCATATAAAACACCACCCCAACTGTGCAAACTGGAAACGTTAATAAAATATTGATAGAGCGAGACACGTTCTGTTTATATTGTATATGAAATGGGCATAGAAGCGAACCTGATTGATAAGTGGCCAATCAGCATGGACCGTGGTGCCATATATGGATGGCATCGCTTATGGAGGGCATCACTCCCCCCAGTGGTGAGGGTGAAGTATGGCAAGCAGAACCCTGGTTGGATTTTACACCGATTCATTGTCTCGTAAGTGCAACTTATTCATATCAGGTTTATGCTTTTCAAATAGCTTTGTTCCTGTGTGTCAGCATCTTCATGTTATGTGGTGTTCAGATAAATCCCAGAGCACACTGTGGTGTGTGTGCATCTCTAATCACAAAAAGTACTTACAGAACACATTCTAAATGATGCTTCTGCTTCCATTTGCATAGAGAATAACCCTTTAATACAGGCGGCTTTCTATAAATTAACTCATGAATAATAATAATAATTGTATTATATTTGTACCTCAATTGGATGAAACTACGTATAAAAAGGTCTTCAGGAGTAAAACATGAAAAACATTGTTCAAAAAAATTCTAAGAATTAAAAACAATTTTCCTTCATGACTAATACAAATATCAACAAGAGGAAACCGGTGTTTAATGTGAAACCGTGGTTGCACCTCTCCCTGTCTGCATCACAATGCCACAGTGCTCCAGGAGGGTGATGGGGTGTGGTGGGTGTTTCGGGCAGGGTGTGGGCTTTGGGCGGGGAGGGTGGGGTACAGGGGACAGGGGACATTGAAGCGAGCCCAGCTGCCGAGACAGAGCCAGTGAGTCTGCAGCTCCACCCCAGGGCTGTGCCTTTAAAAGGTGTGAGCGGAAACACAGCTGTGATCCCAGCCTCCCTCCACCCACAGCCTCTCTCTCTTCCGCTCTCTCTCCCTCTCTCTCCTTCTTCCTCCTCTCCCGCCTCTCCACCCACGGCCTCTCTCTCCCCCTCTCTCTCCCTCTCTCTCTACCACTCTCTCACTCCCCCACTCCCTGCCTCTGCCCACTCACTCCACACCCCACACCGCCTCCGGGGCTGCGCTGTAAACTCAGGACACAGGGCCCCACCGGGCCCCACACAGTCCCCCCTCGTATATCCTGTGAGTGGGCGGGGCCCCGCGGGAGAGCCAGAGCCCCCCCCGCCCCACGCCAGCCAGCGGCATCCGCCCTCATCCTGAACGTCCCGGCCGTGTTCCTCTCAAACATTCCATTCTCCCCCGCCACAGCGCAGAGGGTTTCCTGTCCCCCCCACACTCCGCCCAGGCAGCCTCCAGACGAGGGGAACCTGGGGTACCACCTAGCATGATCTCAGCGGCTGTCCCCAGCGCTCCTCCCAGGGAGGGGAAGGGTCGCGGGGGACCCATTCAATTGTTAAAGCTGACAATCGACGCCCTCCCCCACCCAAGACGGCCGTGGTGACGGACGGTGTGGGTGAGAGATTTTGATTACGGCTTTTTTTACAGAGGAAAAGGTGAAGGGGGGGGGGCTGACTATTGGAGTTCCTATCCGCACAGAAGTGCGTCTTTAACAGCATTGTCTTCTGTCTGTCTGTCTGTCTGTCTGTACGTCAGCCTGTCCGCCTGCCTCGCTGTGAGGGGAAGAGCCCAGAGGGGCCCGTCTGCTAAAATTAGAAGACAAGGCCAGGGCTATGCTCCTCGCTGCTGAACAGAGTCCGCCGTACGGTCGGCCCGACCGAGGCACCCCGCGGAGCGACTTCCTGGAGCGCCGGCTTTGTTTGTTTGTTTGTTTGTTTGTTTGTTTCCACCGTCAGCGCTTTGCATGCGATTCACGATCGCAAAGAAAACACAGGACTTCCAGGGAAAAAGGGCGCACCTCCCATCCTTCTTTTGGGCTACCGAGCCACCCCTTGTGACGGGGAACGTGAAGACGGAATCAATACATTTTAAACCCCACTACTGTAACCGAAGTCTATGTTGTCCGTTTCATCATTACATCATCATATTGTATTAACGTTTTATTTACAGATTTGGAGCGAATGCCAGAGTGATCTGAGAAGTGAATGTTGGAAAGGGCAATCCTGTATGACTTTATCTTATTTGATTTGTTATTGGTGTTTTGTATTGCTTGTCCCAATCCTGTGTGACTACAGTGAGAGGCGATAAACTGTCCCGCCGCCGATCCCGGCTCTGTTGTGCTTTTGGACGCATCGCTTGCGCGCCGTGACTGAGCGTTGCGGTACCGGTCGATGTCGTTCCCCTCGGGAAAGGGCTCACGGGATCAGAGGGCACGTCCACCGCCGTCCCTCTCGTTCGGGCCGAGACCGCGGGGAAATCGATACCGCCCCGATCCGCACCCGGCACCGCGTCGGACGAGACGAGACGAGCCGCCCCGGAACCCCCGCATCCCAAGTGGACCACCCCTGGGTCGTTGACCCCGCAGCGCGTTCCGGAATGTTCCGAGCGCTCCACGCAGCAGCTAATCCATTCTGTCTCTATCGGGCCCGAGATGACCGACTGCGTCTGACTGTGCGAGATTGAGCTCATTGATATTGTGCAAGGTTGGAACTGGCCATGGATTGGGCAATCAGTCATACCAATGAACAGCCCCGCTCCTCCCCCTCCACATGCCTCAAAAAAACCACAGGAGAAAATTGAGGTGGCGGTGATGATTATGTTCCTTGAGAAATGTAATCTTGCTTACCGATAGTAACCCAAAGTTGTGTAACTGGACACTGGATGCTGGTGCTTCTCTTCTTCTGTGACACACTTGCCTGCTACAATTTCACTTTGGACCGAGAAGGAATGGAACATGGGGCATGATGTTTCCCTTCTTTTAAATACACATTTTTAAGTTTAAAATGGCTTTAAATCCATATTTTGTATAGTACCCTCCAAAATTATGAATACCCTTGGTAAAGATGAGCAAAGAAGGCTGTATAAAATAAATACAGGTTTATTTTACACAGTAATATACAGTTTGTTATTAACAAACAAAAACAAAAACAAAAACTTTCTCTGTATTAGTTTAAAATAATAAAATTTTCCTATTTTTTGAGCACAAAAGTGGTAGCCCATTCCCATGGGAGGAGGGTACTTATGTTGAAAAGGCCTTTGCCCATCTTTATCAAGTGGTATCTTTAATTTTTTGCATCTACTGTCTTGGGGTCTTGTTAACTCCAAAAATCAACTCCAGCAATGCCAGACTGTGATTGGGAGGGGGTGTTATGGTCAGATATTAAGCTTTTTGGTCGTGCACACCAGTGGTGGGGTTTTGCATCAGGAGGAGGGAACATGTCTCAAAAAGGCCCTATGCCAACTGACCAAAAATTGATCTTGAAAAGATCTTTGATTTTTGTGGAGGACTGGTCTTGACCCCTTGTTAATATCAATGGAATCAACTCATAGAACATTACAGAAGACATATTTATAATTAATTTTGTTGGATTTTATTGAAAATAATGGTATGGGTATTGGTGTTATTGCTGCGCGTGATTTAAAATGAAACGAGCAAAAAAAGCATTTGACATCAGTTGGTAAAATTATTGTTTGTACATCTTGCCAGAGCCAGGTAAACCCCACTGTCTGTGTTCATTACACATGTAATGTTATCTACCATGGTTTAAAGACACGGATGAGTAGGTTGATGAATAAATAGAAATGGGAGGGAAACACCCACTCTTCAGACATTCATAGCTTATTATTTTATGTGATTTTGTGTGTAGAAAAGGTCACAAGCCACTGCTATACATATAAATCTATGGTACTTACTGAAACAAATTTAAGGTAGGAACCAAAGAAATTTAAGGTAGGAACCAAAAACATGCACTTTAGTTTACAGTGGGGAGAAATAAGGATTAATTAATTAATTATCTCAAATACACACTCTTGCTCACTTACTATACTGTACTGTATACTCATTCACACGGTCATATACGTGGTCACTCACAAACACACACACATACATTTGCTCACTCACTCCTACACTTTCGGTCTCTCAAACAATCTTTTGACAGATTGTTTTGAGAGATTGAATATATACACTCTCTTGGCCTCACACACACACACACACAAAACTTGCTCAATCTCACATCACAACAGCCCCTGCCTCTTCTGTAGTGACAGAGTGGAGGAGAGGAGAGGAGAGGAGAGAAGAGAAGAGGAAAGGAGAGGCGCTGTAGAAGAGGGTGACTCACTGGCCTCCCGCCCACACGCTCCATCCTATCCCACCCACAGGTGTGGGTGTCAGAGCCTGGCTGGCTGAGAATCACCTCACAAGAGACCGCAGTGAGCCGGGAGCCTTTATTCTGCCCACGTTCCCGGGCCCACACAGAACCAGCGTCCCTCTAATGATGTCATGAGCCTCATGTGAGGAGGGAGGAGGTCACACACGCGGGGGAGTGTGTGGGAGTCTGTTTTCTATTTGCTGTTGATCTTTCTCTTTGTGAATCAGAATGTGTGTGTGTGTGTGTGTGTGTGTGTGTGTGTGTGTATGTGTGTGTGTGTGTGTGTGGGGGGGGGCTACTCTTGTTCAATCTAGTGAGAAGTAAAGACAACTCTATGGAAAATATAGAACGGATGAACTGCACGAGAGGGGAGAGGTTTCGGGTGTCTGCAAACGTTCTGTTCGGACGCAAGCGAGGAACGTAATAGGCGTCAGAGCCGAGAAAAGTAAAAAAGTCAAAAGTAATGATAAAAACACAGAAGAGAATTTAGATGAAATTAAAGCCCGTTTTTTTTCAACCGCGCGCATCACCATCACTTCCATTATCGGGCTACCTGGAAGGTCTCTCCCTCTGTCCTCCTGCCCTTCCCATACCACAGTACAATGGAGAGATTTCTTTGCGCTCACGAGTCAAAAGCTCTTCAATGCAGCAACAGCCGCAAAAGCATTGCCGGGCTATAGAGCTCGTTTGTGTCCAGGGTAGGAAAATGCCTCGCCAAAGTAACAACCCTCGATGTGCATGCGGTGCCGCTAGATCAGGCCATCCTGACACTGGCCCCGGAGGAAGCGTTTAATAATCCTTACAACGGGCGGCAAACGCAGCCGACGTAGAACGACAAACGACAAGTGCGCCACTTCATTCTACGTCGGGGGAGAGCAGCGATGGCTAAACTCGGCCCAGCGTGATTTAGATCTCTCCTTTCCAGTTTCGCTCATTTCGATTCCAGCCGCGTCCCGTCGTAAATATGTACGCTACGCAGCACTCAGACGAGGTCTTATTTCCAGCAGATGCCTTTCCCAAAACCTGGGTGGCCATTTAAACAGGACACACTCTCCTTGCCCGAGGAGAACAGACGATGTAAATCATCCAGCGTCAGAACAGAGTGCATTAAAACGTCCACCGTTCAGAAGATGGGTTCGAGTCCAAAAAGCAAAAACCAACCAACAACAATCCAATTATCATAATATTGGATTTGCTTTAGTTGTTACGTGGTTAGGCGATGGCACACAGGGGCCAGGAAGATGGTCCGTGATGCCAGGCCTACATCCCAGAACTGACCCCCCTGCCCCCTCGTGGGCGTAGCGCGCTTCGCTCCGATTGGGCCCGCAGCTCTCCAGCCCCCCCGCGCCCCTCTCAAGTGGCTCTCAGGCCCTCTCTCAGTTTCAGCCTTTTACCATCACCGCCTTTGTCTCGCACTCTCTTTCTCACACCCTGAGCGAAAGAATGCTCCGCTTATCCTCCCTCCGCTAACAGCGTTCGGAGAAACTGTATCGGGGAAACCTGACAAATAACTCAGGGGCACCACCTCCATCCAACCCAGGGGGTAGGGTTTACCTCATTTGCCTTTGATTAACGCCGCTTCCACGTTTATTCTGACCTGTGCTGCGGCCGGGCTATAAAGAACTCCACAGCGCAATGAAAGCCTTCGGGGTTGGTTGGTTGGTTTGTTAGCATGTCAGACGGGGACTGTGGACGCGGCGTCAGTCAACGCTGCCCAGCGCGATGGCTCGAGCGAGCGTATTGACAGATACGCAGGGACACAACGCACTCCGAGTAATGACCGTGTTTTATATGCATTCGAAAATGTGAAGTTGATAACCGCCTCCGCAAGCACAACCGCTCACTCTGTTAGTCATGTCCGACCTATCGTACGCGAGGTCGGAATGCGCCCAGGGCCAAAGTGCCATTACAGAAGCGAGTGAGCTGTGAACATCGAAATGCTCAGTTATTATCGGTTTAATTTTTCTGCCGTGCATAAAGAAGGCTTTCAGGAGTCAGACAGCCATCTCGAACAGGGAGCGAAAGGCACTGGCGGTGGAATACACGCTAAACAGTCATATGATGTGCAGTCGTTTTTAATTGAGAAAGCAAAGAACAGGGCTCGTTTTACCTGCCTGTCTTCTGCATTGACGGGGCTGTTCGGTTCCAATTCACCATCGTCGCCGAGTCCTCAGCTAGAACCAGAGAGGGGAAAAACGTGTTTAATGTACTGCCCACAGTAAATTAGCATAACTTCATTGTTATATATATTTTTAAAAATCATATTAAATTCAAATCTATCAAACAGGGTACGTGAACTGAATTATTTTGTCATCGCCGCCCCTATAGCGGATTGCCGATGTCGTAAATGTGGAGTTACGTTTTCGGCGTTTGCGAAATGAAAAGAAGAGGGAGAAGACGTTAAATAGTCAAAAGAGAGAGAGAAAAAACATGAAATATTGTTTGTGAGTCAGTTTGTGAGCCCGAGGTACAGCGCCGCCACGGTCTCCCGCCGATGACACGCACGCTGTACAGACAGAGATACAGATCTCTCGCACACAGCTCTGGGGTCTGGACACTGAGATGTTCCCACAGGGGTGTGTTAAACCGTATGCAGCACAACACACCGCTCTAGCTCCCCCGCTCAAGCCGCACCACTGAAACGCTGCCCCCCAGCACAGTCTTCTGAGGTCAGACCGAAGCAGTCTCAGGGCGAACTGTGACCCCTCTTCCCCCGAGGAGGGCTCGGGATGAAATCCCAGCTTTTTTTGGCACGTTGCTCCAAAGGGATCTGGAACCATTAGGAGACCTCGAGCGGTTTCCGCCCACGCCGGCCCTTTGGCTCTCTGATGCGTCCACCTGAGGGTTCGAGCGGGACCCGACTGCGAGGAGGTCCTGCTCACATTCGACGAAACCGCTATTTTATTAGAAGGCCCCCGTTCACTTTCAACGCCCACCTTCTTCGCGGCCCATGTCAGGCGAAGCATCCCTTGATCCCTGTATTCTCTGCGAGAAGTGGAGAGCTGTGCATGCGCTAGGAACGGATACGTACGCGAGGCGTTTGAAGCAGCTGCCAAGAGATTTGCTGCAGGAATGAAATTCTGGAATAAAATAGAACATTGCTGGCCAACGTTAACTGTATATTTGGCAATTTTGGCTTGGTATTCAACAAATTATAAAGCGGAAAAAATTGGGGAGTCACCCACTGTGATTGATAATTGTCAGTGAAACGTCACCCTTTATACTGACTGTAGCCACTTAGCTCAGCGGCATGAACACTGAAAATTGTTGCTAGGATACAGGTTTTGTTTTTACATTAAGTAGGCTAGCTAATGTTAGCACATATACCATTACAGTAATTTTTTATTTGATTAAAAAGCTTATGCCTCGTGCTTGCTAAAGGAAATAATAAAAACTAAATGTTTGGTTCTCTCCTGATACTAACATTAATGGCAAAGTTGTAGACATTTTCGTCGTTTTGTAGCCGGTACTGTAACACAGCACAGTTGAGAAACATCATGCACAGATGTGTGCGATTGAGAATTGCAGCGTCGCTTCCATTCCAGAGTTGAAACTCTTTATTTTTCAAGAATCAATTTCAAGAGAATTTCATCAGATTCAGGCAATAATAAAACTTGCATCAACTTAAAAAAAAAAAAAAACAAGCATACATCTGACAATTCTTTCAAATGTTTGTTTTTCAACTACTATAAGTCTATGCATATAATCACATCAAGTATTACATATAGTATATTATATCACATCATTATTACATATAGATATTATTATCCTGTATATCGTTATCGCATTTGCATTCATTCATTTACAGGATACAATAGGAGTTCAGTGACTTCCATTCCTAGGGAGTTGGAATTCTTGTCACTATTCTCTTTGGTCTGGTTACATCATGGGTACACACACCTCAGGGCAGTCACAAGGCATTGTGATGTCACGGGCTCCAGTAATGTATGCGAAGCTGCTGAGAATAGCAAGGATTGCTTCCTTAGGCTCCAGAGGGAACAGGATGACAAAATAGTATTCTTCTGATAAAGCTTCAGTGGCTATATGCTTCCTTAGCTGTTTATTGTAGTGCTTTGACCTGCTTACCAGTATTTACTTCAGGTTTTGGAAAGGTATAAAATATGATCTGAGGAGATCCTACTTGTAAAATATTGATGGTTTGATTTAAGATCTAAAAGTGCAATGCTACAGAATTTGTAAACTGCATACACTGGGACAAACGCATGCAAATGTCAAAATAAAATGAAATAAAAATCTTTGTTTATATAGAATTAATCTATTACAAGACTGACATCTGTAACCATCTTGAGAAAAATAAATAAAAGCTACTCTACCCTGTTAAGCATTTGATGGAAAATTACATCAATGTTTGTTTTGCTAGCCTGTTTCGCTAGCTTTCCTCTAGGGAGTGATGCAACGTTTCATGTTAATGTGGACAGATGTAAATCTATGGTACAAACCTGTGGTGCAAAGACTTGCTCTGACTTAATACAGAAATTGTGAGATTCTTTAGAGCAGCTGTTCCCAACTGCTATGGGTTCTAGAGGTTAACTCGATTTTAATTAATTCCCATTAATATTCTCAAGCAACCGTTTAGGTCAAACTGTGAGAAATAATCACACCCATTATGTTGTGTTTGTCCATGTTCATTGTTTGAAGGTTACCTTATGAAACAGTAAGCGGATATAATGATCCTGGATTTAATAGACTCAGAATTTGTCATTTCCTGAGAGTGGACCACTATGCGTGGTAATGTTCCACTTCAAAAAAAACGAAACAAAGGAAATATGCGAAAACAGAGATTTCTCATTAAAATAATTTACATTTTTCTGTGAGCTGTTACTTGACCACCATGAATTCATTCTGCAAACATTCAAGCATTCTATGAACAATTTTTAATGTAGTGCAGACCTGCCTCTCAAACACCTCAATATAAGAAAAGGGCCGTTTATATTGTCTACATTAATTAGCATTAGTGTGTATAAACATATAGGTAACTGTCAAAATAAAGCAACCACCAACATAAGTGCCTTAATAGGGTGTTGGGCCACCACGAGCTGCCAGAACAGTTTCAATGTGCCTTGGTATAAAATCTACAAGTGTCTGGAACTATTTTAGAGGGATGCAACACCGTTCTTCGACTAGAAATTACATCATTTGCCATTTAGTTGATGGTGGTGGAAAACACTGTCTCAGAATCTCCCAATTGGGTTGAGATCTGGTGACAGATGGCCATGGCATATGGTTTACATAGTTTTCACGCTCATCAAACCATTCAGTGAGCACTTGTGGCCTGTGGGTGGGGGCATTGTCATCCTGGAAGAGACCACTCTCACCAGGACAGAAATGCTTCCCCATAGGATAAAGGTGATCACTCAGAAAGGCTTTGTATTTATTGCCCTCTAAGGGGTTGAGTGGACTTAAACCATGCCAGGATATGCACCCCACACCATAACAGAGCCACCAGAACCCTTTATTTACTCAAGTGTTTCCTTTAGTTTATTAGTTACCTGTAAGTAGCCTTGCACTTTCATCTTACTGGGTGATTCACTTGGAAAATATACAAATTGCTACTGATTAATTAAGACCCATGGTAACAGACTCCCAGAACTTATGAATATACCACAGTATCAGGATAAATGCCTTGCACCGAGATTCAAACACACAGACAAACACAAAACAACACATTTGGATCTAATATCTGTAGTGGTCATCTGTAGCTACTCCAATGACACTGAATAAAAGTACTGCATACACGCAAGGACACAAGTGTTGGTTTATGAAAGTCACATGACAATGATGTCAAATATTTAACCCCTCGAGTTCTACGGTACTTGCCAAATGTCACACTTAATGAGTGTCCTTCAAAGCGTTTTCAATGTGGGCCGTACCAATGTGTCCATACAGCCGAGAATCGGGATACTTTCTACTGGTGATGCAGCATATCAATACGTCGACCCTGCAACTCAATGCATGCGTAACCGTGTGCACATCAACACGTGGTGTATCTATAAGCCTTGGACACGTACACTCTGAACAACAATGCCAGCCTGTGCGGAGTGAGCTTTTCTAAACATGCTGTGGAAAAACCCTGCAGCAGTTGAAGTGTTCAATGCTGTGTGTTTCTGTCCATCTCTGTGGATTTGCATTCACGGCATGTTGTGAATTTCAATGGATGGATTTGCATTCACTCAAGGTAAAAGGTATGGACTGCCGTAGCTACGGTCAGTTAAGCACATTTGCAGCAGTACCATCATTTATTAAAAGGTTCATTTCCATGCGTTGCATCACCAAACTTTGAAGGGGAAATCTGTGGTTTAATATCTGCCTTCAATCACTGCCATTGAAGGGGCTGTTGTTGCCCCTTCTCAAGAACAAGACAAATATTCTAATATTTAAAATAGACTTGAGATTGCCTCCTACAGAAATGATAAAACACATTTTTTATAACCAAAAGTGATCAATTTCCTTCAGGATGTGATATCATTAAGGAAATGGTTGTTAAATGTTATTTATGTGTAATTAACATGTTGTTACCACGTTTGATGGCACCCAATAATGTTTCATTTGTAATAATGGAATACAAACAATGTTCCTTATCAGGACTGCAATGCACTTATGCCATTAGCCTTGAGCCTGAAATAATCAATAAGGGAATTGTAGTTATTGTTATTTTTCTGTAATAAACTATGCTGTTACCTTGTTTGCATACTAAGCACAAATGTGTCAAAAGAATAATGTTTCTTTTTACAAAATTACAAAACAAAAGAGCTCAGGGCCACTTTTTATATAAGTTCTTTAACAATTTCAGCGCTGATGTAACATGTATGTGGCTCACTAGTGCCCCCTGTTGGAAAGGGTTTGAAAGTGATAAACATGTTCGGGGATTTCATAAAGCTCTTCTAGAAACTAGGTAAATAATGGATACAACCATTAAAGTTATACTAATAGATATTTTCCTGTAACTACTTGAGAAATGTATGTCTAATTTAGGCCGATATGACATTTCTGATAACATCTATTTTACATATTTGAGTTGAAATTACAACCACCTGCAACAACAATTTTAATCAACTCCACCCATTATCTGTGCTAATTATTTGATAAAATGCGGATATTATGGATGGTCTAACTTGATATTTACATTTCACTGGGCAGGTAAGGGAGATGAACAACGGTTCCCTCAGGGACTGCATGAGATTCTATGAAAATAATAGCAGGAAATACATTGAAACGTTTTTTCCTTGAGCTCGCATACTTTATTTAGGTGCTATAAAATAAACGCATCGCTATCTTCAAGGCAATATTGCGAAAAAAAGGAAAAAAACTATTTGCATCTAACATAGCAACAAGGGACTTTCCATAGGCAGCAGAAAACAACCGAATGCTCTTCCTTAGCAGCGGGATTTTTAGATAGCAAGCGAAAGATACCGCATTTAAAGTAACATTTAAGGCCCGTTTTATAACGTACGCAGCTAAACCTGTTGATCGTTGACATGTCACTGAAAAATTATCCTCAAGCTTTAGACAACACAAGACTGCAAATGTTGAGCAGTTTTAATTTTATAGGCAAAATCTTACATTTCCTTTTTAGCTCAAATGCAGGGTGCATTTTAAGTTATCTAAGTGAAAGTGTGGGCTACAAGTGAGTCAACATCAGCTGATCACCTAACGCTTGTGTAGTCAGCGGGCCAACAGCTTGCTTCCACAGAAGTCTATCATGTGAGTAAGCATATTATCACCAACTGATTATTGACAACGAAATGAAACGGGGGGGAAATGGAAACCGAGCCCTTCTTGTCCCCCTCGTTCCCCCTCTTACCCGCCAGCTCTCTCTCCTCTGTTTTATCCCCCACTCACTCCGCTCTTTGAGTCACGGGGTCTCCCCGGGGTAATCGCATTCCAAAACACACACAAGAATTTCCTTCTCTGCTGTTCACATACCACCCCTCCTCCCTTAAGTTTAAGAAAAGGGAAAAACATACTCAAACTCGAGTCTCCCCCACCGGTCCACTTTAAACTCGCGCACCGGTTGCCTTTGTGCCTTTTCTTGGTTTTTCTGTCAGTGCTTTTAAAAAATGAAAGCTACGGAGGAGAAAATGCCCACATTCCAGCGATTTCAAACAAGTTTGTGCCTGGCTATGAGGCATTCGAGTCGCAGAACACACACTGCAGGGACCACACACTTTGTTGCTGCACCTACAACCATGCACGAGACCCCGCGTCTCGTTCTACCGGCCGTTCGTTACAAAAAGCGGTTGCTTAGTCCGCCGAGTCACATTAATAAAAACAGCATCAAGGCATCGGCTTTAGGCAAGTGCGCGAGGACAGTTTTATTTCTTCTTCTTTTATTACAAATGAACAAGTTGGCTAAACGCCCATAAATGCTATCATTGGGTCCTCATCCGATTTCTACTGGAGTAGAAAATTAATCGGACAATCGAAACACGTTAGCAATATTTACGTATGAACTTGATTTTCCCAAACGCTATGCTCATTTATGAGGGAGAAATGCGCATTGCGATCGATTCCAATGACTCAAAAACCACGTCTCTCGCTACCTTTTTTTGTGTGGTCCGTCTCCGCCGTATAACTGCGTTCTTCATCTGCCGCGGTCCACAAGCGAGTCGGGGGTGTGGGTGAGGGGGTTTGCAGAGTGCACAAAACACTACTGCGGGCTCAGTCTTGCTATTTTCCAAAAAGCCGGAGCACAACAGACCACGGACAACGACACGAAATTGTTCCAACAAACGAGAGGAGAAGGCACCGCACCAGTTGCGAATGCACTTAATGTTAATGATGTCATCACTCACTCATCCGCCTGTCATTTCCCTTTCCTCCCCTTATCGTGCACCCCGGGGCTTCCCGCGTCGCGCATACCAAATCGCTAGGAAATGCCACTCGTTTTTAATGCTCTCCGCGAGGAGCGGGCTGCCCATTCACACGAGAAGCAACTCTGCCCCCCAATGACTGCGCTCCCGACCACAGTCACTCGTGAAAAATCCCCCCGCGCCGCCGGGGCCGTCCCCAGCGCGAGGGGTCGTAAATATATTTCGCGCAGGAATTTCAGAGACAGGAAAGTCCTCGCATGTAAGGAGGTGTTAAGTACGTTGAGATGCGAATAACGGGCTAATAGAACGAACCGATTACTCAGAAATCGCCTTTTTTTGTTTTTGTGTTGAATGTAGCTACTCTCATTTTCTCAGAAACTCAGAACGCTTGCAGCGATGGATTCCCCACCAATTAATCCGAAGATCTCAAATGTAAATCGTTATGGTATAATGAAGAAATGGAAGTACAACTAAAGGGGATTTATTTTAAGTGAATTTGGATTTAGCATATATATTTTTTCGAGTGTTAGAGAGAGCAATGTTATATATATATATATATATATATATATATGTGTGTGTGTGTGTGTGTGTGTAACAGCCACAGGCTACTGTTTATTTTAACATTAACAGAATACATAAATAATAAAAATATACATTCCGCAAAAATAAGCTTCTGTCGCCATGAATATTACAAAATGAAATAATATAGTTTACCCTATATATTGAAGTTTTCCTACTCCAGAATCCAAAATTGAAACCTGTCCTAATCACGATTAAAGAGTGACATTTTAATCCCTCAAAAACATACCGAGGTAAGGGTGACTAATACATTCCGTGAACTGTTTATTTAATGCCAATATATGAAAGAGTAGAGGTCTACACTCAAGTACACTGAAATATATGTACTTTCCCCAAATAGTTTAGAACATACAATCAAGATTTTTGTTCTGAAAAAAAGTGTGTACAATAGGATACGAATCATACTTCCTAAAGAAATACTGATAAAATACCTTATTGAACTGAGACAACAGACCCAAGAAAGCCCCATTAATGACAAAAAAATAATAATTTTGCCTGTACAACCAGTGCCTCACCAAGAGAACTCTTAAAGGTGTAAAAATGTATTCACTGAAATGATTAGATTATTGACTCAGAAAGCTACATTTCCAGAGAGTATTATTGTTGTGTGTGCCATAGAAACATATTCTGGAGTCCCCTTCAAAGGGATGCGATCTATACACATTTTGAAAGTGTGGGGCCCCTCCCTAAATTGTGGTGATGTTTTTAGTGCAGAATGCCTGAGTTTCATCGGGGTAATGTGACAGACAGGGAGTTTACCTAACCAACCACGCAAATGTTTAGAAACACGTCACAAATGTTTGGGGGTCAGCGTGACTTGGTGTGATAGAAGTCAATTTGTATATGTTCCTGGACTTTTTTTTTTCCACTGGATTTTTCTTTTCTTTTCAAAGAATGTCTCAGTTATTTGAAAGTGATTGTTTGAGTGATTGTAAATTCCCTCCTCTTCCAGTGAAAGTGATATCGTTACAGTAATTGTTAGTCATTTTTCTCTCAAAAGTAAGTGTAAATATATGCCATTTAATATATGCCAATTAGCAGACGCATTTATCCAAAGCGACTTACAGTAGTGAATGCATACATTTTTCAGTATATGTGGTCCCAGTGGGAATTGAACCCACAACCTAAGCGTTGCCAACGCTATGCTCTACCTACTGAGCCACACAGAACCACTAAATGCATTGAGTATGGAATGTGCCCACATTTTACAATTTTACAATTTTACAATTTGCCTCAAACATTAAGTGCAATTTTTTTTCTGTATTCCACTTCTTTCCACATTTCAATGACAACAACCATTACATGCAGTGTGCAATGATGGCATATCGATTTCACACTCACAACTGTCAATTTGAATACTGGAAAACACATTGATACAAATGATGTCAAATTACATCATAACGTGCAAAGGATAACGTTTTTGACTCTAGAGGAACTGAGTTGACAGTATTGTTCTGCAAGTGTCTCTTTTTCCCATAAATGACACCTATCTTTAGAATGTAAAGCCCCTGAAACTATTAAGCATGCATCGGTCTCTTTTCCACTGAAGACTTGAAAAGTTCATTGCGTGACCTAACCTCACCGTCTCAGTCCACAGCATTTGACACACATTCACTTTCAACATTTACAGGAGGGCAAGGGCTCGGGCTCTTCTGGTAATAGTGCTTGGTTACAATCATTTCACCACAATGCACTATGCACCACATTTCTGGCTCTCTCATTGAAAAAGCCATTACACTGGTGTGAAGGTAGACGGAAGGGCAGGTGCCCTTTAACCAAATTCGGATATCATTTCCGATTACTCAAAATTGCTTGTATGAACAAATTACTACCCCAGAACGATATTTCTGATTGCCTTAGTGAAGATTCAGTTTCATGTTGACATTAGAAATAAAAAATAAAAAAATCTAATCAAATCTTGAGGGTGAGGCAGAGACGTTGTAGAAAAGACTCAAATTATTTTTCATTTATGACAAAGAAACAATCTGAAATGTTCAACATACTCAATTGGTGGAATACAGGCAATATTGCGAATAACCGTTCTCCTCTCGCGGTGGATTATCGAGGAGAATGCCTAGCCACTTATTAGGCGTAGAATACACCCACTCAGATAAACTGGGGTTTGAAATCGAGTGTCTTAATGCCACCCAATTAATTTCTTCCATCTGCATACGGCATGTCAGGAGGGGAGCCGTGTGATGCTGACTACAGAGACTGTGAGATTGACAGGAGACCCAATGGAAACGGCCCCATTTCCTCTTCCTCTTCGCCTCACAGTACACCTGCGCGCAACAGGCTTCACTGTTGGCGCGGACAATTCTATTTGATATCCACTTAAAAAATATGTAAAATTTTAATTTCCCAACATGGGGTTTGGACATTTTACACACACACACACACATATATATATATATATATATGTGTGTGTGTGTGTGTGTGTGTGATCAACACAGTGACTGCATGAATACTTGTCATTTTATTTTGCTGTTATTGTGACCTCAATACAGGGCACAGTAATATTTTTGTAAGTTGGTATTCTCGCAAAAGACTGGATTTATAATTTATGCTGGATATTGATTTTTAGGTGGTTACAACAGCCTTTGGCAAAAATCCGGGGGCTGAAGTTTCCAACTCCTACGTCTAAATCATATCAGGCAGAAACATTTTTTACAGTTATTTGTATAACAGAGTTACTGAATGAGGAAATTGCTCTCAGAAATGTCTGCCATATCTCCTTGACAGACAATGGTGTGCACTATGTCCTGTTCATGTGACAACATTTATTTCAAAACCAATTTAAAGCTCCATTATCTAATCCGCCTTTTGCTGTCATATTATCTATAGCGCTCTTGTAGACAATGACTTTCCTCTCCTCTGTGGATGTCATGCTGAGCATATCAAACTGTGGCTGACAATACCTGTTGCTGTCTATAAGCACATAAGGACATAAGAACATTGTGTTTTCATAAGAGCGGGCCATTCAGCCCATCTTGGCATGCTGTCATGGTTACATCTAATCAGAAGCGACACGTTTTATTTACCAGATGCCTCTCACTCTCAATTTTCAATTAAAATTCTTTGTGGAGATGGTAGTAAGGTAAATGCTAAGGTATCTTTACGTCTAGGCTAACCTGTATATTGCAGCCACCCACTTTGTTGCACCTCCATCAAAGGATAGAACCATTCAGATTGACCATACATTACAAACACTACAGAGCACAGGAATGGAAAGCAGGCATGATTTATCCTGTAAAGGGCCTTCTAGTTTTACAATTTGTCCAAAGTGTGCTATTGCCACCTGGTGGCCCGGAGGACTAAAATTGTGAAAATACGTTGTGGCTGAAGAAACTAATATGCAATGACAAAGGTAACAAGCAAAGTTTAATTTTAAGGTTGAACCACCACCTCACTACAGGAAAATAAATCACTTGAAATCATCCAATATTTTTATAATTCAAACAGCAGATCACCCCAGCTATGTGCACACCTAGTGGTAGTAATAGTACTGTACTGTTATCAAATTAAACTGACCCTTTATCCTCCCAGTTTGTAATTACTTTGGTTATGTTCCTGCTGTGCACTCCTGACTGCTCAATGCTTGTAGCCCCACCCAGTGCTAAACAAGTAGCAAAGCAGTATATGTAAAGGTCAGAAACCTGTGATTTTAAGAAATGTGCCATTAACATTGTATTTAAATAGCTGAACAATGGTGCAAGTGTATGTGTGTGTGTGTGGGTGGGTCTATGCGTGTGTGTATGTGCGTGCGTGGGTGGGTGGGTGGGCGGGAGTGTTTGTGTATGTGCGTGGGTGGGTGGGTGAGTGGGTGTGTGTGTGTGTGTGTGTGTGCGTGCGCGTGTGGGTGGTGGTGCATGCATTTGTGAGAGAAACATAGGACAGAAGAGTACGATACAAAAAAACCTCAATGAAATGAACTCTGAGAACTGTAAGCTAAGCCGGTGACACAAGACAGCCTGAATAAGGACAGCGAATTGAGAGCAGACTGAAAACAAAAGCGGATTCTTCTCCCAAATATGAAAAGGAATAAATAGAATCCGTTTAAAATGATGAGTGCAAAAACGAAAAACAAACAAACCGACGAAAACAACAAAAGCCCTCCTCTCACAGACAAAATTGTCTAACTGGCAGTGGTACCACCTTTGAGCTCTTTAGCACAGTTGGAATGCTAATTTATGGAAAACCAGCTCTGCCGCACAACAGCCTGCTCCGAGCCGCACTCCTGAAGACATGCACACCCACACACACACACACACACACACAGCCTTTCAAAGCCAAAACCCTGCCAGATGCCTGCCGACACACTGCCACACTGCCATATCCCTGGCGCTCCTGGATAAAGTGGTGAAGTGGAAGCCTGGCACTCAGCTGAAGGGTACGGCTAATCAGCGGCGGAGAGAGGGGGGGGGCATGCTGGATGCCAAGCGGCTTCTCCGGGCTTATCAGACAGCAGTACCTTCACCGCTAGAGGCAGGATTCTCCTCCTCCAGCTCTTCCCCTTTTACCCCCTCTCTCTCTCTCTCTCTCTCTCTCTCTCTGCCTTTACCGCTAGAGGTGGGATTCCCTTCCCCTCTCCCCCTTTTTCTACTTCTATCTCTCTGCATCCATTTAGGAACCCCCCCCACACACACACACACCACCCCTTCCTCCTCCTCCTCCTCCCCTCCCCTCCCCTTTGCTGTAAGCGACCGTTTCTTGCTGCACAACCTGAAATACAAGCCCAGGTCTGTGGGTTTTCCCACCGGGAGAAGAGGATTGATTCCCAGGGACCTGGCCCTCTTAAATGCCTTCTGGGTTTTGTCCCCATGCTTCCGACGAAATTCTCTGCATTCACCGCGCCATTGAGTAGTGCAGTTTAAGAGCGTACAGGAATTCTCCGGGTTTGACATGCGCCGGGTCTTTGTGTGTGTGTGTGTGTGTGTGTGTGTGTGTGTGCTGGCAGGGTTTACAAATCCCCCCCAAAAAACAGATGGATATACGCGTACACATGTTGACAGACACACACACAGGCATGACCTGAGTTTCACGTTCTGCGGCCGGTGTTCATCTAATCTGGTTTCGTTTCTGGTGAAAGCGCTGCGATTAAAACCGGGGGGGGATTGTTTGGCCGCGTCGTTCCGATCACATTCTTCCCTCCTGGTGCTAAGTTTCAGCGGCTTTCACCAGAGCAAAAAGGTGTGTGGTATCTACCCTCACTCCAACTGCCACACAGCTGCACAGAACAAAGAGAATTTGGTTTTCTGTCCCACACATTCCTCACATGCATACGCGCACACACGCACACACACACACACACACTCACTCACCCACTCTCTCTCTCTCTCTCACACACACACAATCCACATAGATTACATACAATCTAACACAGACCTATCTTATCCAGTGTAACAACTTCTAAACAAAACCCTTAATATATTCCTTCCTCATTAGGGCAAACTGCATGCATGAATTTAAAAAGCAATTTAAAGATTGCATACAATCTCAGTGCGCACGGAGAAAAGTAGCAAACACCATGACACAAACATCTCCAATCACTCAAATGTATTCAACACTAGTAAAAAGAAAGCTTAGCTGAAAATGAAAGAACTCCCAACAGCTGTAAAGCAATAGACAGGGAAAGCCCATCAATTAAAAGCAAGACTGAATAATGCACTTTCAAGCTTCAATGGCTCTGCGAGGGAGGAAATGTTTGAAATAAGTAAGTTCCCACAGTACCTGTAGACACGGCGCAGCAACAGCTCCCCCAATGCGTTCCTTGAGAAACATGCTTTGTCTCCACTCTCTCATTCTTTCTCTCTCTCCCTCTCTCTCGCTCTCTCTCTGTCTGTCTACTCCTCTCTCTCCCTCTCTCTCTCTCTTTTCCTTTCTTTCTGGTTTGACTGCTGCTGTCTGACTGCAGTATCCCAAACAGCCTGCCCGCTTTCCCCCGAGCAGCGCGGCTCGGCTCATCTCCCTGTGTTACAGCGTATGTGCTCGATCTGCGGGGCTGCCGACTGGCTTAACTACGAAGGCTCTCTCCTCCCCCGCCCCGCCGCACGCCGACTGTGTGAGTGTGCGAGTGTGTGGGCTTCCTGCCTACACGGCTCCCAGGCAATGTCTGCCCCCACAGCGCCTACCTAACTAACACTGTCACCTGACCAGCGCAAACCTGCACGTCTCCTCTCCCCTCTCGAACGAGCGCACACGCATGCACACCCCCACACACGCACACTGTGCCTCTCCGTCTCAAACAGGCGCACACACACACACACACGCACACGCACACGCACACGCACATGCACACACTGTCTCTCCCTCTCAAATACGTGTACGCACACATACGCACACACACTTGTCTCTCCCTCTCAAATATGTGTACGCACACACACACACACACATGCACACTGTCTCTCCCTCTCAAATACGTGTACGTGTACACACACGCACACACACACTGTCTCTCCCTCTCAAATATGTGTACGCACACACACACACACACACACACACACGCACACTGTCTCTCTGTCTCAAACAAGCATACACACACACACACACACACACACACACACACACACACACACACACATACATGCATACATACATACATACACACAAAATCCACACACACCTACTACCACCTTATACGACTTATGATCTGGGGTGTTCAATAGCCACTTATTATATAATACACATTACCATCTATTATATATATATACACACACACACACACACACACACACTGTTCATGCATACATACATACATGCAAAAAACTGTGCTTATTTCTAAAATGTTACATTTTTCATTCATTGCCTCACTGATAAAAGTGATGTTTTTTTGTCCAAATTCAAATCCCCAAAAATGTAGAAGACAATACAGGAGGTTGGGAGAGGTGATGCACCCCTGTGGGTGAACTGGCTCATCTTATTGTGATACAGGTTTCTCCTTACACCACCTCCCCCCTGCAGTGTTTTCCCAGAGAACCTTAGCCAAGGTACAGTCTCAACGAGCCGCTCTCAAAATCATCGTGTTTCAGCCGAGTGAACCCAAACCACACGGCCGCCATTTTCCCCACAATTCTGACAAACTGTCAAAACACTATGTGCTTCCAGGAGGAATGCCTTTGCACTCTCCTGACATGGATTGTGATAAAGCAATAAGGCCAGAGAGGCCCTGGCATATCATCAATGTAGTCACGGCTAAAGGGCATTGTTAGGCACACCATGTAGCTGTAGTCCTCGCTATTTGGGCGGCTGCATCCAGTTAAATATGTTTAGAATTTATGGGTAACGTTAAAACTGCCCATATTGTCAGAGAGGCAATTACCGTACTGTATTTTTGATAAGGTAGTCTGTACTGATTCTGCTGCTGTTGCACCGATGTGTAGTGATATTCTCTTGTGCACTCAAAACATTTTTTAGCCGTGAATATACACATGGCTGGAGCGCGGTTTCAGCCTATCAGCATCCAGGACCGGAACCATCCATCGTATAAATGGAAATGGAACACGCATGTAACATTTAATGATGTCACAATCAAAAATCCAAGCCAGAGATGGCTGGATCAGCGGAGTGAAAATCAGGCTCGGGCTGGTTTGAAACTGCCATAAAACTGCAGTTGTCTTTTCCATCCCTTTGAAAACATGACCCAATATTTCCATTGGCTTCAAAATATTATGGAAAGGGAAACGTGTGAAAACGTCGGGTACCCCTGCTTGTGAGAGGACAGTGGCAGCAGTCCAGATTTTTTTTGGTAGACCGAGACCTGCATTCATCTTTGTGTGAGAACATATTTCCCTGTGTCTGTTCTCATCTGAATACAAACACTGGCATGGCTCTGTACATAGAGAAACACAATGCTCGTGACCGAAACCGGTGATCACGGCAGGTACATTTAACTGGAGTGAATTCATCATCTTAATTCAGAAGCACATTAATCCATCAAAAATGTTCTCCTTGCGATTGAATTCATACTGTACTGTTTTGACCATTGAATTTAAATAAATGTCAATTTAATACTTAATTAAACGTAATGTAATCAATTGTAAAAGAGAACAATCTTTATCAGAGTAGTGGTTGGTCTCTGTTAATTCCATTCACAGCACTGTTGAGAAGGCATTTGTTATGTTATTTCACAATTTTAAAATTAAACTATTTAAAAGCCAACTAGATTATTTCAGTTTTAAAGACCTCCAATTGTGCTTTATTGGTCTTTATTTCTACATTCCAAAACATTGTAAAAATGTAGATGTTCTGCAAAAAAAAACATTTTTATGGACAACTGAAAATAATAAGGCTGTTGCCACAGCTTTTGTGAACACACATACACACAAAATGAGCATTCTCTAATCAGTGTGTGAGGTTTGTGAGTGGCAGGTATTGGATAGGATTGGATTTTTTTCCTCAAGAATGTGATAGAAAGCATATTCATTTACATTCATGTAATGCCTTTATAGCTAAAAGGCTAAAATCATGTGTGGGCAGATAATGGCAAAACTGCTCACATTTCAGCTTGCATAACATTCTGCAGAAATTCCAACTGCATATTTTTGTGGAATCATAATTGGGTGAAAGGTCTCTGAACTGTAATTAGTTGCAAATAAATAAACAAACTGCTATGTTTATATTTTCACAATTCAGAGAGGTTATAACTGCAGCTTCCAACAGAATTAACTTATAAACACAAATAACCTGGAACACAATAACCCGTAAATTAATTGTTTACCGCAGGGATCTGTGACTGCACGCTTTTGTGGTTTCCTCCCAATCAGCAGGTGCAGGACTGTACGCACCAATCAACGACTTAAATTAATCACACACACCAAATAAAATGCTGAAACACACCAAAAAAAACAACGATTTTGATCACCATTTTTTTGTTTGTTTTTTTTCAGTCAAAAGCATCATGTTTCATTTTCAGCTATTCCCATGAGCGACGTTGAGCAAAGCGATGCAGCAACCAAGAGATGTTGGAAGGAAAAGCAGAGATTTTATTTATTTAAATTTTTTTGAGAGAGAGAGACAGAAGTTGAAATGAAACCAAAATGACATTTAGTGGCAGGAGAAGAGTGAAGTGAGGGGGCAGGGAAACATTCTGAAGAAGCACAGCATCTGTTACGCGAAAGTGTGCATATGGCGGGAAAGAGGCGACTCATCTCACAGGGGTACTTTGTGACCAGTCATTCTGAGGAAGGTTGTGGAGAGCCATCGCATGATCGTGCCGGGCCGTTCGCCCGCTCTGTCGATTCGCGGGTTCAAGAACAGTCGACGGCGGTTGTAATTCCAACTACTAATAAAGTGCAATCAAAGAATTTCGAGGAAACACACGCTCACAATCGGGGGGCCATGTAACAGTGTCGGGGGGCCTTTTCCAGGGAGAGATGTATCTCGATACTGCTACTCCCCTTGAACACATTTCAGAAGGATTTTATTTGTATATATTCTTTTAAACAAATCTTCCCCTTCCTTTCAATACATCACACAAATACACAAATCGGATTGTGGTTTTCATACATTTTGAGAGCTACAAGATGACACATGCCCGTTTTTTATTTCTTTATCTTCGACGCCATTAATTCAACACCGCCCACTCAACCACTCATGAATTCAACACCCATCAGCGCTGTAGCTAGACATGAAAGTCAGTGCAGTGTGAGCTTTTGTTTGATTCAAATGTCAAACATTGTATGCACAGAAAAGCCTGACACCAAGATCCACTTATACACCCTCAGTTAAACCACCCCACTCCAGTCCACCCCTCTGTCCAGCCCTCTGTCCATCCACCTGTCCGTCGTCTAAATTTTTTATGTATTTCTTATATACACATTATTTCAGCACTGAGAGACAGAAACCCTGATCCCACATATTTTCTCCTAACCCCTGTACACCAACTACTCTGTCACTCTGAAACTTTACATGAGGACTACTTTGTTGTGCACGTATCAAGTTTCAGAGCGACAGAGTAGTTGGTGTACAGGGGTTAGGAGAAAATATGTGGGATCAGGATTTCTGTCTCTCAGCGCTAGGGAGAAAACCAATACGACACAGAACTATATAAAATAAATCAATCTGAAGTGGAGAACAGTACCTATATTTATTTCCATCCCTCCATCCCATCCCTCTCTGCCTATCCATCTCTCCCCCCCTTTCAGACATAGCTATCCCCCATTGCCTTTGAAAGAGGGGTGATTGTTGGGGCAAGCCTGGCAGGAGCTGCAGTGATGAGGACTGCTCAACTAGTGGAGCTTTCACGATGATGTGGGCATGGAGGTCTGACGGAAAGACAACCAGGGGCAACTGTGGTTCGAAAGCGTATACTCCTCGTGGTGTCCGGGCATTGGTTCGAGATGCAATGCAAAACCAATGAGAAACTCTGAATCGGGGGTATCAATCTATGGCGTGAGCAGGCTGTTTCATCAAGAACAGTTCATCGAGAACTTCACAGAAAGGGATACTATGATGGGGTTAAAGTTCCCTTATTACACCTAAAAAAGCATGTTTGTGAGTAAAGTGGTGCAAAGACCACAGGTAGTGGTCTACTGAGCAGTGGAAAAAAAAGTCATATGGTCAGATGAGTCATTCCTTACCCTGTTCTCAACAAGCAGACGAGTGCATGTGTGAAATATGCCAAAAGAAACCAACAGGCTCGAGTGCTTGAGGCTAAAGGGAGCTGGCTGCTCTGTTATGGTGTAGGGTACATTTTCCTGGCATGGTTTCTTGAGTTATCACTTTCATCCTATGGTGAGGCATTTCCAACGCCCTATTAAAACACTTTATGTTGGTGTTTCCTTTATCTTATCAGATACCTGCGTATAGAGGAGGTAGACAAAATAATGAAAACACCAAATGAAAAATTACAAACTGAGTCTACACGCACTTCAAATTAATGTCAATGCTAATTACCAATATGTTTCTGCTATAAAAGATTTAAGATTTAAAAATCTTTCATCTTTACTGTGAGTTTCTAAAGAAATGTCAAAGATCTAACAGATTTTGAAAGAGGGCAAATAATTGGTGCCCAATTTGCAGGTGCGTCCATGTGTAAAATTACTCAATGTGTCAAGGGGAACAGTGCCAAGGTTGTCGCAGGTTGATGCTCACCAACAGGGATAGATGGACACTTAATAGGATAGTTGCTAAAAACCACAAAAACACTTGTAACCAAGGCCAATGCAAACAACCTGGTGTACTGAGCACAACACCTGTACTTCTAAGCAGTGGAAGAAAGTAATATGGTCTGATGAGTCATATTTTACTCTTTTTCCTGCATCTGGATGGGCCTATGTTTGGAGAAAGCCAAAGGAAGCCTTTAACTCACATTGCCTGCTCCCAACTGTTAAACATGGTGGTGGATCTGTTACGGTATGGGCAGCCATGCCGTGTCATTGGGTCCGATTATTACTCTGCATGGTAGAATTATGGGCAAGGAATACGAAGCCATTTTAGGCGACTGGATGCATACATTGTTTACTCAAGATGTCCCCATATTCCAGGACAATAACGCCCCCATAAACACTGCTAAATAGATTCAGGAGTGGTTTCATGAACACCAGGATGAAGTCAAACACATTCCATGGCCTCCCCAATCACCAGATCTAAACATTATCGAACCTTTATGGAATGCTCTGGAACAGTGCGGAGTATATTTCCACCGCCTTCATCTCTCAAAGAACTGGAGGCTTTCCTTCTTGAAGAATGGTCCAATATTCCACAAGAAACAGCTCGAAACTTGTATAACAGCATTCCAAAAGGACTGAAGCTGTTCTGAAGGCAAAGGGCGGTTCAACTCCTTATTAATGAATAAATATTCATGTATTGCTTGGTTAAAGAAATAGTTGCTTAGCATGACAGCTGTCAGCATAAATAGTTGAATACATCATATTGTCTTGTCGGTGTATTCCTGAAATTATATCAACATATTAAAAAGACCAATTAAATATGACATTATGGTTTCTACAGACACACTTAACATTAAATACATAAATGCGTTCCATATTTTGTCAAGCTGGTTGTGGAACCCTACACATACAGTGAGTATAAGAAGTTTTTTTACATTTGACATTATAAAGTATTTTGTGTTGATCAGTGCCATGAAATCCCAATTAAATCAATTTTGATTCCATGACGTAAGTAAATAAAATGTGGAAAATGCCAAAGGGGTTGAATACTTATTATACCCACTGTAAGTAATTATACGTCTTCCATTTAATTTGTTGACTCATCCAGAATGAACCAGAATTAATCACAGGGCTGGCTGTCACCCACGCATCTATATAACATCATCCATAAATGCACTCTCAATCCCGTCCTGCATCTTTCAAAATTTAGATGCTACACAAAGGGACATTACCCGCGCTTCGAGACCATGAAATTTAGCCCTACGTCTGCCAGCTTGTTCATTGCGATGAAGTAAGACCCATAAGAATGCTATTTAATTTGTTTATTACAATTATTTTCGACACATCACCATGCAAGACGTGTTTCGCGCCTCCATTTTAAAGCAGCTAGCGAACAACATCTACTTCAAACTTGTTTCGAACTTTGCTGGCTATGATCAACTTCATACATCAGCAGGCAAGAACACGGACGCATACACCTGAACCCACGCACTAACTGACCTAGAATATACAGTAGAAAGCTCATGTGTGTATTTCATGTGTAGGAATTATGAACTAAAATTATTTTGCAGCATTAATTCATTGTTGGATCTTCCAAACGTGTTCTAATCTTTGTGAGAAAAAATAAGTGTAAGTGTGATTCCTACAATTGCAGCCCACAGTCCTAATACACCTATATTTATTTTTAAAAAACACATATTTCTTGCACACTGGAGTCTGGGTTCGGGCCCTGGCTGCGAGTCCTATTCGGGGGTGGCGATTGGCTGTCTGCCCACAGGGGGAGGGGGAAGGGAGGTGGTTCAGTTCGTCTTTGTCACTGCCAGTCCCAGAGTTGTGGTGGCTAACTCGCAAAACAAAATGGCCACCAATTTGGGTACAAATCTGAAATAAAAAACAAAGGAAACCAAACATGTATATCTTATAGAATGTCACAGGTACAGAGACAGTCTCTTAAGAGACAGCAATTCCACTACAGCCCAGGTGTGTTTGAAATACCATTCTCACCAACCTAGAGCCATAAATCTTGAACTCTGTCATTTAATATAAACTGTAACTACATTTTTGGACATGTACTAAGACACAAATGAAGACTGTTTGAGGATCATTCTCGTCATAACATTATCACACAACCCGAAATGGAATGCAACCGGAATGCTCCACAACATTCTTGAAGAGTTTTGGGTTAGCTAGGGAGCTCACTTTGCCAGAGCTGGTCACATATTTACATCCTCTTTTAAAATCGCCCTGGAAACAGGCAAACCAGCTTTGTCAGAATAATGGTAGCTTTAAAGAATAATGAAATCAAATTAAATCAGTGGTGTTGCTTTTTAAGCTCAAGTCTCCATGGCACAGAGACAGCAGAGCAGTCTGCCTGGGATCACTCTGATTTACCAGTCTGTCCTCAAAGTGGGGCAGAACAAAGAACTGTCTTCACATATGAGGGATGGTCTGAAGTACCTAAGGTAGCGCTTTTCACAATTTGATCAAATTGACCTGCCACCCACCATTTTGGAGAGAAGACAAGAGGGGTCAACAGGGATGCATTAGGAGGCTGAATATTTCTCAAGTGACGGTTTCACTCACAGAAGTTTCTGCCTCTTTCGCCCCCAGACTTTTCTCAGTTGCCAGAAACTACATTTTTCTCCCTGTATCATTAGTTTGACAGATATCAAGAATGAGAATAACCGAATCAAACCGTCATACTGACAAAGTAGTCTTGGTCGGTAAAAAAAACAGTTTTCTCAGAAACACAAAGAAAGGTAGGTCCTCACCAAGCAATCAGAAAAGATAATTTCAGGAAATATTGAAAGCCGTGTCAGATCTGCCACCCAAGCGATTAAAATGATTCCCAACAGGGTTGGTGTCAATTCCATTTCAATTCAGTCAATTCAGGACGTCAACAAATTAATTTCAAAATCCAGACAGAACACCATGGACCTTTTTTCAGTTCATGAATAGAATTTTAGTGCATTTCCTGAATTTACTAAATTGAAATGAAACTGACCCCAACCCTGTACTTCCACTTCATTGTATTTATTTGCATATCATTAGATGAGAAAAAAAAAAAAAAAAAAAAACTTCAGTAGAGGACATGTGAGAACAGCAACACCGGCGCTAGGGGTAACCGGCTGGAATGCTTTCTTGTTAAGCCCGAGAGAGAGCTGGGAAAAGACCTTTTACACACCTTACTGCCTGAAACCCACCAGCAAGGTTAACGACAGGAAGGAGCCCAGATAAGAACCACTAAAACAACAGCCGCGCCATTTGTCCGCTGAGACAATGGCGGCATGGCATTCAGGTTGGGGTTGGTTTTTTGTTACAGAGACATTAACTGGAGACCTTGTTCTCGTCAGCAGACTCTAGACCCTTGCGGAGAAGTGTCATCCACCCTCGGTGGAATGTGCCTCACAATACAGCCAACAAAGGCCCGGGATTCACTGGCTGTTTGGGCAACGCTTGAAAAACCCCCGCAACATTTCTTCAAAGGCTTAATGGACAAGGAGCCAGGTAATTACAATCAAGAAGTTGAGGAATGCGAACAGGATTCGCCCTCCAGCGTGGCAATACTCTCACAGTAACAATTATTCGCATACCTAAAAAGATAAAAATGTCCCGTGATCCGCCAAGGTTTCTGGGATCAAATTGGCTTCCAATACCCACAACTTGTCAAAACAAGTGAGTGCAAAGCACACTTTTCCTTGCCGGAATGCCTTTCCGGGCTTCTGTCTCTGAGATTCAACAGAGCAGTACCAGCGTACATACACCCTGCCTCAGGTCAATTGTCTTGGTAATAATGGACATCCTGGAGGAAGAGCTTCTTTGTCTTTATGACAACCGATTCGCCAGGAACAGAGCTCAGTCACGGATGCACGCTAACAAGAGTCTGTACAGAAATGCTTTGCTTGGATCACGAGCCGGTTTGCTGTGATCTTTTGGCTTGGAGTCCGCTGCTGCCGTGTAGAGCTGAGGGCCACCGCGGTAGATCTGTCCGAGTGGGACGTGTTAGCATTTCAGACAAGGGTGTCGAACCCTGCACCCATCCAGGATGGAGGGGCCCTGAACCAGCTAAGAGAGACCATCAGTAGCATTCCAGCAGGGGAACCAGCAGATAAACACGAAAGGATATGGGAGTACGGGACAGATGCCATTGCATCATACGCTTGTGGGAACAGGCATGTAAAGGGTTAATCGGCCATTTGTGTTTATGACTTCTCCTTCCCAGAATCTTCAGTTTATGCGCTTCTATTAAAACAACAGTGATGATATCTATGGTAACAACAGTAATAATTATGCTAATACTACTTGCTGGTAATGCTAACAATTTTCAAATGGATGTTTGTTTTGGTTTTTTCCCATCTCGCTGCTTGTGTGCTGATAAGTAACACTTATTTGTCGGAGCGGAGGGGTTGAAGTCTCAGGAATGCACAGAGCACACACCCACACGTGTGGGTCGGCTTGTGCGGGGATCTTGGCTTTGTTTACGATGCCTCATCCCTCAAAAAGCGCTCTGATTGCAGTGCTGCACGACTGCGGCCTGGCTGGCTCGTAGGGCCAGGCTCGCCTCCCCACACCCTCCTCTCCTCCGCTCTCCTCTCCTCTCCTTCGTGATTTATGTGGGATTCCCTCTTTATTGTGCCCATTGCGAAATCCCACTCCAGGCCCCCTGAGAAGGTTGTCGGACTCCTCCACAAGCGGAGCGCCGGCTCGCTGAATAGGAGCAGGTGAAGGTTTCTCCGCGGTGAGTCACCGGTAAAGGGTTCTGCACAAGCTCAGTGCGGGGATGAGATATTGGCCAACACCCCCCTCCGCCATCCACCCACCCTCCTTCAACCAAGCACACTGTAGGCAAAGGCCAACAGAGCGGAGTAGGACACCCTCACTGTCCCTCTCTCGCAATGTAGAGGGAATCAGATGTATTCCTATCTTGTCTGTATTGAGGAATAACTTGTCCTTTTTACATTTCCCTTGATTTTTTCAATGATATTCACATACTCCGCTGGCTGTTTAATTCTGTCTGCGCTCACAGGACAGGATCAGTGTTATTCCTAATGGGTGCTAACCCTGTTGCTGGAGCGGAACCCTGTCAGGTATATTTTGCCTTTAATTAGAGGTCCAGGTATGTATAAATTCAGCTATGCACTCATCCTTCATTTTTATCTTGGTCTTTATAGTTATGTAAACAAAATCACAAACAATAATTACAATAATATTGACAAGAGGATGTGTGTGCGGTTTACGTGTGTGTGTGTGTGAGGATAGAAAGGAAAAAAAGCCATATACATAGATGGTCTAAAATAATAAATAATAGATGATATCCAGCAAAATTATTACATATTTAATGTATTCTGACTACCTCTAAAAAAGTCAAACACATTTCGCAGGTACTTTCGCAGGTTTGTTTGTTCTATTCCCTGTGGGCATTGTTCTTTGCAGGAAGTACAAATATGTATTTTATTATCACAATTAAAAATATATATATAATCTCCTCTGAGAAGCAAGGGAACAACCTCACCAATTAATATAATTTGTGCACTTCAGATGGAACAGATTACACGTTTGCTCTTTGAGGTGCTGAGAGATACAGTATCCCAGTTAGCGTGCTTGTCTCATAAAAATAGGATAACTGTCTATGGTAAAGGACCTGAGAGTGACTTAGTCCCAGTGTGCTTGATCTTGTGAGGGGGGGGCTGTGTACCTCACTTCCAAAGTGACAGATGTGGTATTCCAGACGTGTCAAAAATAGGTTTTGTTTTGGTCCGACTGCACGTACCATGCTAAATCTCTCATTTCACCATTTGGAAAGTTTCGCGGTGTGAGAAAAAGAAGGAGAGCGTTAAATTGTTTGGGCATTAAATCTGGCACTGAGTAATCGAAGCAATGTCTGGCAGACGCTCTCGCATACATTAACAACAGCTACGGCAGCTGACGCACTGACTAAGGCCACATGCTCAGCTTTGCTTGCACAATAACGGCAGTCAGCCGCTACAGCAGACAACAACACTTGCAGTCCTCTTGCGTTTCGACCGTTTAACGCGATAAGTCGCAACCGCATTTTGCTCCGCGGCGAACGGCAGGTCGGGCGGCGATGCGCCGTGATGAAACGAAGTGAAACGGCTGTCTAAGCGACCGACCCGGAGCGGCAGTGCTTCTCTCAGAGTCTCGGGCTCGCGTTGCTGATTGTGAACATGTGCTGTTGTTATTGGGCAGAGGCCCCGAACCTCACGTGACCCCGTTTGCGTGCACAAGGGTTTTCTGGTTCTCTCTTTCTGGGGGCAAGAGGAGTGGGCTGCTGAACGTGAGAGGGGGGGACAGAGGGGGCGGAGTGGGCCGAGGGAAGGAAGGGGGCGACTGGGTGGGCGGGAGACGGAAGACCCGGTGGGCGTTTTTTCTTCTTTTTTTTTTTTGCATGCGGGGGTGGAGGGAGCGAACATGCTGCCTTGTGGGTGGATTCTGGCTGCCTCCCGGTATAGAAAACAAGCAGTTGCATCACATTAGGGAGAGGAGAGAGCGAGGGAGAGAGAGATAGAAAGAGAGAGAGAGAGAGGGAGAGGGAGAGGAAGAGGGAATGTGTTTTCCTCCACTCTCATTCCTGAGGCACGCAGGGGCTCTGGAGTTTTAACCGGCAGCACAGCCTTTCGAAAGCAGATTTAACGTTTGTCATCTGCCATGGCAACACACCTCTCTGTGCGCATGTGGATGTCCATAACGTCTATGAATGTTCATGAATCAAACATGTATGTTATGAATGGTGAAGAATCCTGCTAAGTAGTATCATGGATATAATGAATACATTTAGTGGATCAGGATGTCAGTACCATTAATGACTACTCATTAACATTCTATGTAACAGCACTATTTGCATACACACATTTTCATAATTCATTGCACAAACGCAGAACATGATATGCTGTTATACTGCGTGCTCTATGGCCTTTATGAAGGCCCGTAACACGCAGCCTTGAATATTTACAAATTATTATTCAATTAATGTTGTATCTATGCAGCAGTCGTGTCAGTGTTAATGCCTGCTATTGCATAAATCTGTGTTGCAAGCCCTGAATACACAGTACATAATTTCATGCATAGCTCAATTATTCCTGAAACCATGGTAACTACAGAAAGTGGCAAAATTATGATATTTAGAATCAGAATGTATCATATTAACAGAGCTGGAAACAATCTCTTCATTAATGGAAGAGGACCTATCATTTGCCTGATCAATAAGGGTGCTTATACCACCTAATGAATATCAGAGTGCGCACACACACGTTCACACACATACACACACAAGCTCTTACAAATGCAAGACGTTGTGCAATGCACAGTGCTGCTTTTGAAAATGTCCAAAGTAACAGTGTACATTAGTGATACATAATGCAGCAAGCTTTTGGATAGCTCTCCCCATTGCATAATAATAGATTTTCTGTTGTGGCAAAAAAAAAGAGACTTTTCTGGAGCTCTAAACTTTCAAGAGTCAATACATCTTCCTGGAACAGTAACACCAGGCATTGGATCTGAAAACAGAGCCAACCCTGACAATATCGGGTTCCTCGGTGGCGTGGCGTTGCCTGCTCGTTGGTGCCAGCAGTGCGAGTCGCCGTGGCAAGGACCGCCGGCCGCTGTACGTGTCAAACTGGCGCTCCGGGGCCGCTGAGTGTCCCCCCCCACCCCACCCCACCCCGCCACCACCCCCCGGATTCTTTGAGCTGAGGTCGGGAGCCACCTTTTACTGCGCGGTTCACTGGCCGCTCCACCCAACACACTCAATGGACTAAATTAGAGGGGCCGTGGCCGGAGCGCGTCTCATTTTCCTAGTGGGAGAGGGAGATGGCGGTGAGGGCGCTGGAAATAATAGAACAGCTGTCAGAGCAGACCTAGGGCCATTCCTACGAGCTAGGCGGGCAGGGCGGCGGCATCGGCCACGTGGGGGGGGCAAGTCTTTTACACTTCTGCACCGGGCCTCGCCTCTTCTACCAGAAATGTTCACGGAAAACTGCAGCCATGTTTTCTGCAAAAGAACGTACATTACGAAAAAAACAAAAACGAAAAGGTCCGTAGGATGAAAGAAAGCCAGTGGAACTTTGTGTACGTAGCCAATGCGACACCCCCGTGCTGCCTGGAAACCACAGCAGATGAAAGAGAAGAGCGCTTGATGTGGAGGAAGTGGAAAAGTAAGACAGTAGCAGACACAGAACAGGAATGGCTTTAATTTAGAGGAACACCATTTTCTTGTGTCAGCATTTAATTTGGGGGGGTTTTTTTGTCCGTTTTTTTGGGGGTTTTTTACAAGGTCAAGCCTGGTTCCAGGGGACACGCAGACAGGCCCACATTGTTGATAAGTGCCATACGCTGAGCTGAAGAGTATGAGGTGTTCTTCCTCACCCCAGGGAACTGCCTGAGCCTCTGGTAAAGACGTGTGGAGCTTGACGTTCCTCCCACGACCCTACTCATCATGTCCCTGGGGAACCACTGATATCGGCAGCTGTGATTGTGCACATGTATAAACTATTACATGCTTGTCACGCGTACATGAAATGGTACTGTATAGGATGAAACCTTTTGTCTATATATCACAATTGAATGTTACCACTTAGTTATAATACTATGATGTGTGGTGAGTTTTCTGGCACAAAATGGCTGCCCACCCACATGGATGCTACACATTGGTGGTGGTTGAGGTTTTCCCCCTTCACTATAAAGCGCTTTGAGATCATGAGATGAAAAGCGCTACATAAATGCAATCCATTATTAGTATCACTGCTCATTTATTAACATTCACATGGTATAGTGACCTGGGCAGCGATTTGTGCACACATTTGAACTACTATATACCATTTTGTTATTTATTATATACCATTATATTTTTATAAACTAATCACACTTCCACAGAATGGTAGTGTATGTTGAAACCATCCTTTTGACTACATCTTACAATTAAATCTTACCGCTTTGTTAGAAAAGCTTATTGGCCATTTATTAACATTTGTATGGAGTAATGACCTTTTATAGATGTACAGTTGCTTGCAGCTCCTTTGTTTTCATAAAACTGCATTATCAATTAACTTAAGGGGCACTTTAAAACAGGCCATCTTAGAATGCCTTTCAAGATGGGATCCTTCAGAGGGAAAGCACACCTGTCTCCAATGCTCTTGAATATATGGAGAATGCATGTGGCGAATGAGAGGGGCTGCAATTGGTCATTTCAAATTGGGGGAAAAAAAGAGAAAACTTTCTTTAAAAAATAAAATAAAAATGATATACTGTATATTGTAGACTTAAAGGTTGTTTTAATTTAGTAGAGATGGAGAAGACCATGCAATTTTCCATTTTCCATTTTAAGCATTTAGCAGACGCTCTTATCCAGAGCGACTTACAACAACAATCATAGTTCGCGCAAGATATCAGTGCAGTAATACAGCGATAGACATCGTTTTTGGCAGCTGCATACCATACCTGTAACATTGGGAAGGAAAAGGTTAGTCAATGGGTTTTCTTTTTCATTTTGAGGAGTAAACAAGTATACATATACAAAAAGTATTAAACAAGTAGGCAGTGGTGATGACAATTGGCTAGATGTACAGAATTCAGTGGTAGTGGAATCCGAAAAGGTGGGTTTTGAGTCTCTTGCGGAAGATTCCTGACCGAGTGCGGAGGATCATTCCACCACCGAGGGGTCAGGACAGAGAAGAGGCGAGACCGCGAGGAGTGGCTGCCGGATGCCCGGAGGACCCTAGGGTCTTCTGGAGTCAAAAAACCTTCCATTTTGTTACCTCCTCAACGTGCCACCACCACTGTTAGGCTGATTATCCAGATGCGGCTGGTTTGGAACTCCCTTGTGGCTGCGTGTGTTCTCTGTCCCTCTCTGAGTAGGTATGCTGCCACAGCTTACCTTATCTTGAATAGCCTACCTTACCTGTTGGGGCTAAGTGTTATTTAGTTGTTTAGTAAATATAAAAAAGTATATTTCCTGTGCTTGTGCTCCCCTGCCCTCACACGGCTCCTGGAAATAGCACAGCTTTTTAAAAATCTTCTGATTGCATGTTCTCTTCTCCGCCTCTGTTTCTGACTTGGGGGCACCCACCCCCGAGCCCTAAGTCCTGCGAGAAGTGTGAGCTGCCCCCATCAACCCTCGCTCATTAACCTGCCCGGTGCTGCCTGCCGGGTCCACTTAACAACTACTGCTACTGCCGGAACTACCGACTACCTAACCCAACAGGCACAAAGTCAGTCACCCCAGCCTCTGCTTTGGACTGACCATGATACAGTCTTTTTTGAACACACCCCATGCCGGCCAGAAAAAGATAGGCCCCAACCCTTTACTCTGGCTCCTCCCAAGGTTTCTCCCTATACCCCACCACAGTCAACAATATCATCAGCAACCCCACCCCCCCCACCCCCACGTCATTATTTAGAGTATACCTCTCCCATCTCACAACGTCCCGCAAATTCATCCAGCTTGTCCTGCATTTGGACGGTTAAGTAAACTCACCGCAGCATGCCGAAGACACAGACACAGAGTTTGCTAATGGTGATTTTTACACAGTAAGGGAGAACGACAGCAGACTGACAGTGGGTTTTACGCAGTAGGCGCAGAACGACGGCAGACCGAAGGTGGGCTTTACACGGCGAGCGGAGAAAGGCGGCAGACCGACCGTGGATTTTATGCGGTGAGCGCAGAGAATGGCGGCAGAGCCAGGAGTCGGAGCAGAGCTGACCCAGCGGCGAAGGTCTCTGTACACGGCACAAAAACATGCCTCTCAGCTGCCCGGGGGCGAGGGTGCTCATTGTCATCAGGGGCATGAATTGTGTGACTTAGCGGAGCATGTACGGGGGAGGCGAGTGTTATTATTCACCTGACATCCTCAACGTGAGTTTTATTTGCACCAAAGAATAAGAGTAGGGATAATTCAGCGCTTTGGAGAGCCAAGGGCAGTTTCGGTTGCCAGGCAACAGTATTTTCCATAAAGACTATGAGGAGTGATAGACACATTTTGGGGGGCTCATCTTGTTTTCCTGAAAGATTCTCGCTCTTACAGCAACCCCCCCTAACCACAGCTGGGTCTGTGCTGTATTTAGTATTAAATTAAGACTATTGAACGGCCCCGTTCAATAGTCTTAATTTAATACTAAATACAGTGCGTTCTCTTACAAAACCACGCACAGTTCGTAACACACCCCTTGCCCCTGAAATGCTTACGGAAACTGAGGCGATCGAAGATTCCTGAGATATTCCTGTGTATGAGGTGACTTAATTCCCGCTGTACCAACGTGTGCCTAGACCCATTCACACCAGGTCTGTACCGTACGTCTCATTTCTATACATACTTAATGTACAGACTTTTTGAATGGTATAGATACAATTCATTACGCCTCGCACAAAATTATCTATGTCAAATATTGGACGAACACAGCGTATTCAACTCATACGAAAGAATGGCAACATCTACCCGACTGCACAGAGTTGCCCTGCTTGTTTTACTCGTTGTATTTACAAGCAGTTCTTTAGCTCATCGAGACAGAAGACTAAATTAAGGCACACTGACACAGGAATTAGACGTCAATGTGCATGGTTATTTTCAAGCAGTGGTACAGCACAGGGAGTCTGAGTGGTATGGCTAATCCTGACCTTTTGAGTCACCCTTTAATCAGTATTCTATAAAGGACTTTGGTCACCACTTGACTCTCCCTCTCAAATGCATTTGGGTTTGTTGTGGTTAATTTAGACAGTGATACATCATGCAAGTAGAAGGAAAAAACACTTTCAAAATGAAAAACTTCATCTTAACAGTTTCAGGCAAATACCAAGCACTAGAGAAATATGAAAATATGTTAGGCTTGCAACACAAAAACAGAGCTTGAAACTGCTCTGGGACCAACAACCCCCCAAAAAGAAAAATATATATCAAATTATTGTTCATTAGTTTTGGTCAGAAATGTGTGCTTGATTCATCAACATTTCTTTGAGAAATGAGCCAGTAACAAAAGGATTATATAACGGTGTCTCTCTTTTGGTTTAGTGTTGAGACATCAATTAAAGGCAATTTTACAACATACCTCCCCCCCTCACATAGGGGATGTCTTTCCTTAAGCTGAAATAAACAGAACAGTGTGTAAGTAATGATAAAACATAAGGCTCTGAGTCAGACCCACCTGGGGACTTCCTGAAACCAGTAAATTATGGGGAAAATCTGATCTACTGCATCTATAGCTGTGGCTGACTGAAAGGTCAGACACTAATGTGGGTTTACCATGGTAACATGGAGCTCAAATCTAAAATCAGGGCAACTTTGCATGTAGAAGAACAACTTCAATGCATCTATGCCCAGCACACTACATGCCCTTATACAGTGGGCCCCTTTGGCATTTTCCACCTTTCCATTTCTCCTTTCCATTGAGAATCTGTAGAAGGATTTGAAAATTGCTGTTCACCAATGGTCCCCATCCAACCTGATGGAGCTTGAGCAATTTTGTAAAGAAGAAAGGGCGAAAATTGCAGTGTCCAGATGTGCAAAGCTGTTAGAGACTTACCCAAATAGACTCACAGCTGTAATGGCAGTTAAAGGTGCTTCAACCAAGTATTAAGTCAAGGGGGATGAATACTTATGGAATAATAAGTAATACTTATTTGTAATTAATTAAGAAAAAGCTTTAGAGTGGTTTGTTTTATTTGAAATTATAGAGTATTTTGTGTTGATCAGTGGCAAGAAATCCCAATTAAATCTATTAAAGAAAGATATAATTGGGAAATAAAACGTGAAAATTACCAAAGGGGGTGAATAATTTTTATACCCACTATATATTTTTTTCTCATGGGATACGAGCTTCAATAATGATGAAACTTGTAATTTCAGCACTACACCTATCAACAGAAGTACAGAGAGAGAAAATGCTGCAATATGACCACTGAGATTGCTTTCTGAGTTCATGCCAGTTTAAAATACTGTTCATTTATGTGAATATATTCAGAAATTGTATTTGTAATAAATATATATATATATATACAGTATATAAGGGTGCATCAAAAAAAAAACATGAAGTTGTCACACATGTTCGCTCGCTTGCAATTTTGATGAGTAAACATGGCAGTATAAAAATCAGTTCAATATATCAATGTTTAGGGGTCATGTACAGTGAATTCATAACCCAGTATAAATAGGGTTATTAATTCACTGTGCACAACCCCTAAACACTTCATGTTTTTTGATGCACCCTAATATATACTATGTACAGACGCACACACTCATACACACACAGCTACACACACACACCTCATACTTGGGCACACACACTTCACTAACAAACACACAGAAGCACACACATGTACGTGCACACACACACACAAGTACACACACACACACACACACACACACACACACACACACACACACACACACACAAGCACACACACACACACACACACACACACACACACACACACACAAGCGCACACACACACACACACACACACACACAAGCACACACGTATGAGACGCCCTTCAGGCCATATTTCCTACTTAACCTCTCACATGCACCATCATACTCTGTCAAACACACTATCATTCCCTCTCACACACCATCATACTCTCTCACATGCCATCATACTCTCTCACACACACCAACATTCTCTCAAACACACTATCATTCCCTATCACACACCATCATGCTCTCTCACACACACACTATCATTCCCTCTCACATGCACCATCATCCTCTCACACAGGCTATCATACACTCACACACACACACATATGAGGTGCCCTTCAGGCCATATTTCATACTTAACCTCTCACATGCACCATCATACTCTGTCAAACACACTATCATTCCCTCTCACACACCATCATACTCTCTCACATGCCATCATACTCTCTCACACACACCAACATTCTCTCAAACACACTATCATTCCCTATCACACACCATCATGCTCTCTCACACACACACTATCATTCCCTCTCACATGCACCATCATCCTCTCACACAGGCTATCATACACTCTCACACACACACACACACCAGCCCTTGTGTGTGAGAGGTTAAGCATGAAATATGGCCTAAAGGGCCACTCATACACAGGCACATACGTGCGCATACACTCATATGCGAACAAACACCTACACACACCGCACATAAACACACGCACGCACGCACACAGACTGCGGAGAGGGTGAACAGTTCAGAACGGTAAATTGAAATGCGCTCCCTGTAGGGGCTGCATCTGAGTGGGGACTCACTAAGAGGCAGTGTGAGTGAGGGAGCGGAGAGCTGACCCACAAGCTCACAGGCAGAGCCGCCATCCAGTCCGTTACATAACCGCCAGCGAGCGGCAGCCAGGCTCGACTCCTACAGCTGTTTCATGCTACAGTCACGACTCAGAAGTGTAGGATTTCTATTATCATTAGTGCTGCTGATTTTTGTACCTCTACCTGCTTTTGGTCCATTATACACCACGCGCTGGGTGGTGAGCCCCTGCTTCAAAGAGGAGTGAATAAAAATATAGACAGAGAAATCCATCTCTTACAGGGATGTGGGAGACAGCCGTCTGGGGATAGTGCCTGTTTGAGCCTTCTTTACGCCCCCCTGTGTGCCCCCACATTGTAATACCTCCCGCACACTGTGTGCGGCTTTTCAGAAGAGCAGACAAAGGCTCAAATTACAGTACCCTGCTGCATGGGGTGAACCCACTGAATAAAAAACAAGCGAAAATCAGGAATGTCATTTGGATGTTTAGGTGAGAATGGAAAATTCATGAATAAATATGAAGATGCTACCTACGCTTCTGCTATGCTCTTTCGTTCTCTCCATCTGCCATCTGTGAGGAGAAAAAACACCATCCCCGTATCGCACAATCACTAAGGGCTCTCAGCCCCTGTGTCATACTCTGAGTGAGTGAGTGAGTGAGTGTGTGTGTGTGTGTGTGTGTGTGTGTGTGTGTATGAGTGTGTGTGTGTGTGAGTGTGTGTGCGCGTACATGGACGTGTGTGTATGAGTGATTGTCTGTTTGTGTGCACGTGGGTATGCGCTTGTATATGAAAAGTGTGTGTGAGTATGTGTGTGCATGTGTGTGTTTGCATGAGTGAGTGTGTGTATGAGTGTGCACGTGTGCATAAGCGTGCATGTGTGCATGAGTGATTGTGTGTATGTGTGTGTGTGTGTGTGTGTGTGTGTTTATGTGTGTGTGTGTGTGTGTTTGAGAGTTGGTGAACGTGCATGACATTTTACATTTTAAGCATTTAGCAGACGCTCTTATCCAGAGCGACTTACAAGATGTGCATTAATACATGGTAGGAACAATCATAGTTCGCCCAAGAGATACAGTAATAGACATCACTGTAGGCAGCTGCATACCATACCTGTAACACTGGGAAGGAAAAGGTTAGTATTTTTTTACATTAAAAAAATATTAAAAAATTGAATTAGGAGTAAGCAGGGATACATATACAAAAAGTATTGAACAAGTAGGCAGTGGTAATGACAATTAGCTAGATGTACAGAATTCAGTGGTAGTGGAGTCTGAAAAGGTGGATTTTGAGTCTCTTGCGGAAGATTGTGAATCCGCGGTCCTGACCAATTGCGGAAGGTCATTCCACCACCGAGGGGTCAGGACAGAGGCGCCGATTTATGAGATGAGATCAAATCAATGTAAATTTGGCTCCGTGCATAATTTTCTCCGTGGGTGCTGGCCTTCTCCGTGGGTGCTCGGGCCCCGGAGCACCGGAGGGATGGGGACAGAGAAGAGATGAGTTTGCCAGAGGAGGCGGAGTTTGCCAGAGGAGGGGTCTGGCTGGGGTGTAGGGTGTGATGAGTGTCTGAAAGATGGCTTGGAGCACCTAAATATTGCACATCACGCAGATGGTTTGTGATTTGATGAGGTACAGTGACATAGATCTGATTCCATCAGTGACATTATGTACTTTATACTAATTTTATATAGTCTCAAATGGGAATTGATTAATTATATGACTCCCTTCACATTATTATTAACAAGTAAATATGTTAAAGATGCATGAATTATGGCTAAGCTTGATTGCAGGTCACAGGCATCCCATTGTGCAATCTACAGTGAATTCATAACAAAATAGCTTATTCATTCAGAGTGGAAAAATCTGTTTTGAGAACATAATCGTAGAAGATTGTTTGATTAATATGAACGGAGTAGATAATTAAATAATTAGAAATAAATCATTTTAATTGAGTTCGTGGACTTCTAACAGAATGCTAAAACACGATAATACATCATCATGAAACTGAGGTAACATCATTATTACTCAATTATTACATATCGTCAATCTATATACATTTATGTTAGCGGTCTTAAAGTGCTGCCATTGCTTATAACTGCTTTATTAAGTAGTAATATCATGCTCACAAAGGCATTATGCATGTCTTACTAAAGTCCTCTTGGATGGGAAAAGCTTCCTTGGCTATGACATGGGGAGGGAACAAGGTCATGTGGACAAGGTCACAGAGTATTTCTCAGGACACTGTGTTTCTCTACTACAGTAAAGGAGATGAGAAGAGGAATGCAGAAACAAGATACTTAGGGGTTCGTGTATTTTTTGAGTCGAGAGGTTTGATGGGAAACAGGTGTGGGTGGGGGATTCTAACGGTTCTGTCCTCCCATCTCTCAGTATACATTTATCCACAAGCACTGTTCAGACTTAAGGGGCGCTGTTAATAAGTCCAAAGCAGAAAGTTGTTTTGTTTGTTTTTTAAATTATTCTTTTCAGTTTTTTTTTTTGTTCATAAGGAGTCTCTTGCTTGTGCTCTATCTCCCCTGCAGGCAATTCAGCAGCTGAAACCACCTACTGCCCAATCTCACACTGAACCCCCAGGCTGGCTGCTGACCTGCAAGAGTGCCAGGAAAACATAGCACTTTTTAAAGAGTAAAGTGTAAAAAAAAAAAAAAAGATTGTATTTAAAAATAAATATGAATGCAGTTGAGTTGTTGATCTAAGATGACAAGACAAGATGACTTAGATCAACAACTCAACTGCATTCATATTTATTTTTAAGTACAATCACTTTTTTTGTGACGTTACACTTTGAAAAGTGCTGCGTTTTCCTGGCTTTCTTGCAGGTCAGCAGCTAGCATGGGAACTACAAATAAAAAAATGCAAAAACATAAAACAAATAAACTAGAATAGACAGAATAGACAAATGAACAGGAATTGACAGAATGATAGAAACAGGATGAACGAGTTATTAAGAAGTCATAAATTAATAATATCTCTGTGGGTCTACGTACATATGCATAGCCTATATAGTAGAATCTCAGATGCAAACCTCAAAGTTACAGACTGACTGGTCAACCGGACATGGTATAAGGCCGAACGTAGCATATGCAATTATACCTGATCAACATCAAGCTCTTTATTATCACTAGTGCAACAAAGCAGCACTAAATCGAAACTAATCACACTTTCACACATTAAGGAGCATGTCTTAGCACTATAGCTAAAGAATGTGAGAAATTCTAGTGTGCCCATTCTATTCTTAGCGTTGACAAGGATGGACCCATGGGTGAATTTGGAATATCTACAACTGAATGTTATCAATGATGATGTGACTACTGCTGCTTATGCTAGCTGGCTAGAAATATGTTAGCTAACACTCAATGCAATAAATCATGAACAACAGTGAGAGTCAGTAATGCTACTCAACTCAACACAGTGGTATCATGAAAGTACTGCTAATCGTATTACTTTTCTGTTGTTTTATGAGACATGACAGCAAATGTCTACAAGGCTGCAGAATAAATAAAGAATTCAATTGAAGTCTAACTTCAAAGACAATGAACTGAAGAGCTGCTCAAATAACATCGCCAGCATTAGTAATTTTAGTCAGCTTCCTAGATATTGTAGCCTATTTATAAAATGTTCTACTCTTTATTCAAGATCTAATTCAGATTCGCAGCAGAGTGGGTGAACTGGCTTTGCTATTTTAAGATGCATAGCGCAGTGATTGGTTCAGAGTAAATCAGCAACACATCGCATTGTTGTGGAAATCGATGCAGGCAAACAACCGTAGGCACAGTCCTTTCTAATTGATGTAAATTAATCTCTCTGATAGAAGAACATAAATAAGTGGGCTCTTCTGATTTGTGAATCAAACAGACATGGCTAACAGGGCTAAAATCAACTGTCGAACTGAACATTCTTTTTAGCCACATTCGCATAAAGATTGACTCATCGTGTACCATAACCAGTCTACTCTGCAAAGGTTACATTTATGTCAGGAGAGCTGAGTGGGGTGCTCAAAGAAGTAAAACTAATAAATGTTTCCAAACGTTAAGTACTGAGATTGATAAATGCCCTATCACATAGAGACATCCCACAATGTTATCATAGACATGACAACCAACCCAGACACTCTGCTAGCAATTGCCATATTAGCAGCTGTCCATACAGTAGCTGCACTTGTCTCTTGGCAAAGTTAGACGTGTTGGCAGCCTCTAATAGCTATAGCAAGCTAGCTCGGTTTGCAAATACAGGCAAAATTTGACAGTATGATGATGCAACACCAAAACACAAGGCAGCGATGACAGTTCAATGAAAAGTTTTCTGTTTTATTCCTGTATATGAAAATATTCATTGTGCATGGTAGATGGGCAGGTCTTGTTCACAATCACATCGCCAGCCCCAATCGGCATATTGAAATGTGATACTCTCTGCAGCTAGCTGCCTATTGTTTATTGCGTCAAAATGTCTGACAGTCAATCTGAGAACAGCCGCACTGACTCCGCAGGATCTTTCTTTTGCGGCTAAGAGCAGCAGCTGTCGGTGTGCAGGCCCCTACGCCATCTTGATGTCACAATATAGTCAGAATTTGGTGCATTGTTTTGTATTTCAGTTGATATTGGTATGTGAGTTTAAAAGGCAAATTGTCAACTAAGTTTGAATTTTTGGCTTAAATTATAGTTAAGGCATATCGCTATCAATGTGCGTTGAGAGTTCTGTTGACATTTTTTGTTGTAACTTTACCTTTGAAAAGTCTTTATTATGTGCTGGCATATCCAATAATGAGTTAAAAGTAAGGAAAGAAATGTGTCTGCGCCTATGCGTTACAGCAAGAAGCTTTCATCAGCACATAGCCCTAAGACTGGCAAAGGGCATATTTATAGACACATAAGGTGCATTTATTGCCCATTGGCAATTATAAATGATCAATTATCCATTAAAACAATCACTTTGTGAGAGGCAACAACAGGGTTTCGTTCTTGTCTACATGAGTCAGGATATCCATAACAACAATTAACCAGTAGCATGTGATATATAGATAGGCTACCAATGTGCAGTCATGTGTGAGACAACGTTAACACCCTGCTCGTCACACATCCCACCGAGGTCACAATGTTACCTGCTATGATCACACATAATGGTTCATATGCATATGCATGGGTCTAATCATTCCATTATGCTTTAATGCTTGATACTGAAATATGCCAATTTGATGCAAGTTTGATCATGGGCTATGTCATTAGTAGTGATGGGAGATGGGAGGTATCATGACACCAAAAATGGGTGGGGCTACAATTAGCTGTGAATCACTGACTTGTTTGAACCAATGAAAAGGTTTCGCTCGAATCACAATGATTGGTTCAAGTGGTTCACATTTCTTTGTGTCATGTTACCTCAGCCAGTCACCCATCATTACTCATTAGCTGACTCATTACTCACGAGCTTTGAACACGATTTGTTTGTAACCGAACAAGCAATCCACAGCCACAAACAAACAAGGATGCTGGCATCGGTGTGGAGCAGTGGTGAATGTTTTTGTTACCTATGGGTTTTGGCAGTCAGCACTACAGTACAGTGTTTCACTCTCAGTGTTCATGGGAGGAAAGCGTGACTTTACAGAATGCCTCTGATGTTTTTAACAGCTTGGCTTTAGGGGAAATGGCACTTCCTTTGTTACTTTTATATTTAATTCATGTGAATGTATTCTGAGACGTAATGAAGAAAGCAGACGCTGCAGTCTCTGAAGGGTATGTTCACTTTGGTGTCCACAGGAAATTAAATATATCCATAACCTCAGATTAGATATGGCATGGAACCTCAGGGGTTAAAAAATGGTCTAACATTCATTTCTTGTAAATATTGTTCTTTTTAAAATTGTAAAATTTATTTGGTAGCCAATTACTCCCGCTGTGCTTAGTTCAATCCCCTCCCTCGTAGTTTGCTGCCGTAGTTCTGTGACCGGCAGTGACAAAGGCGGAAGCGCTGCCTCCTCCGAGACAGCACTCGCCGAGCTGTCGACTGTAATTCCGGTACCCCAGAACCACTCCTATGTGCAGCAAACTGTGTCGGCTTCCCTCCCCCCTCCCTGGGGCGGACAGCCAATTGCCGACTCTGGCGGGACGGGGAATTGAACCTTGGTCTCCGTGGAAATATTGTTCATTTTAAACACAATTTCAATTAAACATTAATTTGATTTCACGTTACTCATTTGTATAAGATTTTTAAATCACAGAAACTGATGTGAAGGGTCAATACTGTTATTTTAAAACATACCTGTTAGGTGTACAGGGCACAGCTATGACTACACGATTACTTTAATCCTTCCTCGCCATCCACCTTCCTTCATAGAATAGCTCTGCAGGCGGGCTTACAAGTGCAGTAGAACCTCAGATATACGAATCTTAAGAATTACGGACTGACCAGTCAACCGAACCCGGAAGTAGCATACGCAATCCTGCCTTACTATCATCAAGCTCTGAGGCAAAAAGGTGAGCATTAAACCAACTTTCCATTGATAAAAGGCTGTCACAATTAAAGGGGCTTGTCTTAGCACTATTTCCAGATAATACCATTGGGAAAATCAACAGAGTTTGATATAAAGAAGGGGCAGAAGAAAATCAAACCGTTCTCAAAAAAATAAATGAGACAAGTGTCACTGAATAGGAGATGTATCGTTCAGAAAGTGTAAGAAAAAAAAGAACCTTCTAATTAGATCCCCATTAGAGCCGCTTTGATTACTGGTTAATCTAAACTAAGATTTAGACCTACAAAATGTGAGTAGCCTATTTAAAATGCGACAGTAATGTAAGTATATATTCAAATCGATAAAGGATTGAAATTCTTTGGAAATTGGTTACTTTCAACGTCACTTTCAAAGTTAATAACTTTTCAGAGTTCCGAACGACCTCCGTTCCTGACGTGTTTTGTGTCGTAGAGGTTCTACGGTATCACAGAATATAGCTACCTCATTACACGTGTGAAAGAGAAAAGAGAGCAAATGGCGATGGCAGCAAACTAACTGCAACGGTGTGGCAGACATGCCGTTAAAACGTGGCACGACCACGAGGACTTCCTGAATCCATCTGAGACACCGACTCCACCGCAGGGCTTAAGCCTGGCTCACCTCACAGCTCAGTCTGAGGCGATGAGACCACACCACTGCTGCACTGTAGGCTCTCAGTGAATGGAAGAAGAAAAAGGATGCGGTCTTTTTTTAAGAAGGTCAGGCAGGTCAACTGAGAACTCGGTTCCGTTTTGCGGCGACGACCCGGGGAATCGAAAAGTCGAAACGTGCTCACATCCGCGCGGCTCATTCAGGTAGACTCGTGCGGAACCGCCGGCGATGACGGCGGAGGAATGTGTCCTCATCTGTCCCGTTTAGGCCCCGCATCAATCACAGCCAGAGAGGAGATGATTCGTCCCTCCGTGCCCCCCCCCCCCCAGGTTAGCACTTCTCTGAGTGATGGATGGTCTTTTGAAATGGATGTGGCCGTGCTTTCCTCTGTTGACACCGCGAAGTAAGGAGTTTATCGGGGAGGGGCAACTTCCCTACGCCAAGTTGCAACATCCACCTGGACCTCATTAATCGCCCTGCTGTACGTTATTTCTTTCATTTTTCCCACTCTCTCATTCAGCCACATCATTACATTATGGAATCAATGCCCTAGCTAAATAGGGCCCTGACAAATCTCTCCAAATTACACATTTGTCAGGGAACCAATAACCTGTGAACATGCAATGATTTAGGGAAGATGATTTCTGGCATAGCCCTAATCTGCCACAACACCTTTTTATTGTCCATTACAAAAATACATAAAAGGATATTAGCTCAATATCTGCCGTAGAGTATGCAGCTAAAGGGTTGCTGTGAAGTCTTTAGCTGAAAATAATAATCAGAAATAAAATGTAAGCAAACGGTGAAAGCAGTGGACCTGCCTGTGGCTCCCCAGCACAGCCAGTGCTAAGGGTCCTGGTGTGCGCACTTTGCACACCTTCCTCATTCTCCTCTTCATCAGTCTGGCTCTGGAGCCGAGCTCTCCTCCCTCTAAGGGGGGCAGGCTGAGGGGTCAAAGAGGCCCCCCCGGAGGAGGGGAGAGGAGAGGAGAGGAGAGGAGAGGAGAAGAGAGGAGAGGAGAGGAGAGGAGAAGAGAGGAGAGGAGAGGGGGCGTCTGGGAAGAGGCTAGGGGCCCTGAGTGGGCTGAGTGCTCGCATAATCAAGAGGGGAAGAGAGGGAGAGAGAGAGATGGAGAGGGAGAGGGAGAGAGAGGGAGAGAGAGAGAAAGAGAGATGGAGAGGGAGAGGAGAAAGGGAGGGAGAGAGATGGAGAGGGAGAGAAAAAGAGATTGAGAGGGGGAGAGGTGCGAGAGACAAAGAGAGAGAGCGAGATGGAGAGGCGGAGAGGGAGATGAGAGAGAGAGAGAGAGAGAGAGAAAAATAATGCAAACCTATTTTTTAAACAATAGGAAGCTTCACTGTCAGCAATTTGTATAATATTTTTGTACATCTTCTCCAGTCAGTGTCTCCAGTCCCATTAAATTATCCAGCATAAATAATAGTTTTGCCTCTGCCCTGCACTTCCATTTTGCAGGAAAGGTAGGCATCTTTTTATTATTCAAATCATTTTCAGGTTTGGGGTTCAGTCAGTATGAAACGGAGTATAAACATATTTTATCTGCACGCATAAATGGAATTGCATGAACTAAAAAAAATAAAAAATACATTTTACATTAAGTACATCTAAACTAGAAAACGTATCCAACATTCCCCCAATCAAATAGTGTCTAATTACTAATGACGCCACTTTGTAGATTGTGTTAATATTTGATATACAATAATTACTAAAACTATCCCGACACTTGCAAAAGCAAAACCTGTACATTTGTGTAAGGCATCCAACAGTAAGTACAAAGTACTCTGGATATACTTGAGTTGGGCTGTGCAGTCTTAATGTTAATTTTGCGCAGAGGTTTAAGAAGAGGCAGGTGTGGCGTCTGTGCCTTATTAGGGCTTGCTGAATGGATGCGTCAGTGTGAATATAAATCAGTTATAAAGCAGAAGGTACTCCCACTCCCAAATCTAAAGAGTGAACTCCAAAAAAGGAGTTTGAAAAATGCAACCTTTAATGGGACAAAATAAATAAAGTGCGAAGTGAAGAGTTATAAGAACCGAGGACGTTCCTATAACGAGAAACATTGAAATTGATGGGATTTGTTTAGTCTGACTCTGCCTTCTGTGAAGGTCGCTCTTCGCATTTTCTCCGTGAATGGACACTTCTGTCATGGTGCCCCAGAGTCAAATGAGTGGGAGTCTGTATCACACGCCGTTAATCTCCATCACCGACTGGTGTCAATGAGCTTTATCCCTGTTAGCTTAGCTCAGTTAGATCCAATGTAGTAACCTTTGCTCAAAGTGAAATGAATTATATTGAATCTGGGCCCAAGCGATGCCGTTGTCATAGGCTGAGGAAATGCTGTCCGAAACACAAGCTGAACACAAGAGCACACTGTAATCGACAGAAAAGCTTTTCCACCCTTAAAAAATAGTTTATACATCTTCATCGTCCAACAGGCCAGGAACAGGCAACATCATCTCATTGCCCCTCTTCCTGAGGGATGCGCAACCTTAATTCTTAATTCAACCATGATCACAATTACATTAGGTATTTAGCGGACGCTCTTAACTAGAGTGCATACAAACAAATATTATTATTGTTATCGTTATTCCCTGCATTTTGCTGAAGGACCTCAAAAATAAAACCAAAGTGTTAAAAGGCTTATTTTATGCGAGTTTAATATATGCCATTTAGCAAACGCTTTTATCCAAAGCGACTCACAATGGTGAATGGATACATTTTTCAGTATATGTGGTCCCAATGGGAATGGTAACGTTTATTTTCTTTACTTCAATTTGTTCTTACAGTTCAAGCACCATGTGCCTCCTCATAAAGTCCTTTCCAGAGTGAGGGTTTCCGCACTCCCAAACCCTCAACGATGATCATTTTCTGTACGCACTTCGTAAATCGCTCCAGATAAGAGCCTCTGCGAAGCGACTAAACGTAAATATAATTACAATAATACGGAGAAACTTTATTTCTTTAATCCTTTTCGAGCATCCTTATTCGAGTGCTTCTCAATGAGGAACAGAAACAATAAAATCTTTGGGAAACCAACAAGTAATGGGGTTTTCAGAAGGAGCGAAAAAGCTAAAGCAAATATAAATTGCAATAAGGGTACTCAAAATCATGGAAAACCATATAAAACAAGTCAAATGAAGCTTCAAATAAATGACAGAGAATTAAGGGGGGGTGGCATGCCCCCTTCCCCCCATCCCACCTCCCCCAGGCTGAGCGCACTTCCCTGGTGACACCCGCCCACACAACACATTCACCTGTGCTACCTGAGATTCACAGATTCCCTTTGAGCGGAGGTACCGTTTCAAAACAACATCGTCACCCGAGACCCCGACACTCTCTCTCTCTCTCTCCCCCTCTCTCCCTCTCTCTCTCGTTGCATTCCAGAGAGGAGGAGAGTGTTTGTTGGGTTGAAGGGGACGTGCTGATTTATACCCGTGTAAAAAGGGGGCTAGCTGCTGAGGGCGGGTCGACGAGATGAAATGCTCACCCCCGCACATCAAAGGGCGCGGGATTCTTCATTAGGCAGCCGTACCTACACTCCTCACCTCCCAAATATGCGCGGTTGGCAGAGGCCCTGTGTTTGAAATTACCGGGAGGCGATACGGAGAGGGATCGGTTGGGACACGAGGGTGGGGGTGGGGGGGGGGGGGGGGGGAGTCTGACTCTTCCAAGGCATGTCAACTATTCCCGCCTGACTTGCATTCTGTGAATTCCTCCACCGCACAGGTACGTGTGGAAGCAGGAAACGCCTGGCCGCGAGGTGAACCGTCGCTGGAGGTAACCGGATCGTGCGCCTCGCAGCCACCGAGCACTGCTAGACGACGCGATTCGACCTTAACCGCGTGCGCCGCTCGATATAAGTCTGGCCTCTTGCCTCCATTAATGGCGTCTTTTGGCGTAAAGAGAATCCTCCAAGATTCACCATTTGCATTTGCATGGTGCTCTCAGTCTTGTCAACTGTGAGAAAGAATATAGCGCTCTACTGTGACCTGCGAGACTGGGTTATTCTGTGGGTAGATGTGGTCTAGATGGTGTTTTGACTTCCAACAACGTCCTTGGATTTCAGAGAAGCGAAGGTGAATATTCAAAAGGTCAGTTTCTAAGGGAAACTCATTTATAGACAAAATATAGGTTCAGCTAACAGAAAAGCTAAAGAAAATAAACGTTAAGAACAGAAACGATTGTATGATTTTACTCATTCCACTCCACCATTTTCCATTGACAGTTTCCATCAGTTTGTTTAAGGTCAGTTTTAATGGTATCGTTCTGGGTCGTTCAGCCTCACCACATAAGAGTCCTTCATCTACATAGAGGATCATTTTTAAAAGACTGTCGGTAAAGGGATAGCGTTGCTTCCCACTCTTCCAGGAAAGTCAAACGCACGCTTGATGTCATAGTTCTATAAATCCATTTGACCTTCAAGCAGTGGTTGCTAAGAATTTATGCTTTTGATGTAGTCAGTCCAGCTCAATGTGAGAACAACTCCTTTAATAGTCTTTCTGGGTCTTTCCATGTTCAGTTGTTAAACAGCACTGGGTTTGCTTCAGAGGCAGGTCAACCATCAAAACCTTTTTATTTTTATTCCGTAAGTTGTTTTCATTTTAAATGCCCGAACAGCAGAACATGCACAACAGCAGCAACACTACACAGTAGCAACAGCAGCATTAGTAGCATCTATTTTGTCTTATTAGCTCTTGGGTTTTAACTTAATTGGAACCTTCATCAACTTAATGCACTTTTGTTTTTTGCAAATGCCAGCACAGTGTAATAAAACAAAAAAGTTATGTTTTTTAATCTTTTCCAGTTGTACAGTATGTTTAAAGCTGTATGGGATTCAGAGCAGTGTGGGGGTGTCCATTGCTCCCTCTCTCTCTCTCTCTCTCTCTCATCGCTAGCTTGCAAAGGCAGCAAAGGGCTATTTGGGAGGGAGGAGAGGGGATCCCAGAAACTGTGCTTGTTGCTAGGGTAACTGCGGCAGAGCAACAGGGTGGTGCGAGGCTCGTCTGCTAAGCCACAGAGCGGTGGAACCGGGCTCGGTCTCACCGCAACCCACAGTCTCCGAGCCCCGTGCCCCCCTGGCTGCTGCCCCTCCACTGGGACCCCCAAGCCTGTGGTTCCGGCATGTTCTACACAGCACCGCTCAGCATGCTGGAGCAGTGTCGTTTTTATAGCGCAGTTTTTTTCTTCTTCTTCTATCTTACTAGCACTGTGGTGCAGTTATTTTTGAGGAGAGGTTTTTACCTGCAACGCTTGTTGTTATCTCATCCACCTTAGCTGAATGCACGTACTGCAAGTCGCTCTGGATAAGAGGGTCTGCTAAATGACTGAATTGTAAATTGTAAAAGGAGATGTGAAAGAAAGTGCTGAGAAGAGACTCTCGCAGTCTGTCGGGATGGTGCATTTGGCACTCCGTTCGGCGTTCATTGTGGCTCCGTTTTTTTATGCCACGTAGAATGTCACTGGCCCAGATTCTGAACAGTAAACACATTGTTTTTATATTTAATGTCTCCGTGCGATGTGGAGGTGAAAACTGTGTGTGTGTGTGTGTGTGTGTGCATGTGTCACTCTTTAATGGTGGCTGAGTGGGCCGCTATGCATTCCTTTTGGTATTAATCAGACATGTAGTGGGTGGTTAATTCCTTGTTTGCATTGTAGGGCTTTACCTAGAGGGCAATCTTTTATTGTGTGCTGCCTTTGAAATGGATGACTAATTATGCCTCTCTTTTTTTTTTTTTTTTTGGGCTGTGGTGTACTTCAGTTTAGATTTTTACAGGGTACAATCATTTTCAGGCAGAGCGAGGTCAGCCTCAGCAAGGACCCCTCCTGTCCGTGCTTCTGGCCTTTAGGTAAAGACCTTGAAGGCTGAATAGAGTCGCACCTCCCATTGGTCTGCGGGAAGGGTTTTCTTTCTTCCACGCAGGAAAGCCGGGTAGAGCGCGAGAGCGAAAGCGAGAGGCTCATGCTGATGACATGAGTCAGAGGCAGTGAACACTCTGCCATAAGCCACACACAATGTGTTCTCCATTACTGAATACGAGAAGAATAAAAGCAGATTTGAAGGCTTAATGCCATCAGCCCCCCCAAAGCTGTCACTCCTACATGCACACTGCTACTACAAATGCAGGTACCACACTGCGAATATATATTTCACCACAGCACTTGATTTGTGAAGCATTGTAGTTTTAGATATAAATGTTTGTGTTGGTATACACACACACAAATGTGCGCACACACAGACATATACATACATATACAGGGGGCAATGGAAACATTATCATGGAAACACCAGACAATATATACATATTTAATAAGTAATAAGGCTTTGGATCAATAGAGGCTACAATTGGCCACCAAATTGGGAGAAAAGCAGGGGGAAAATCAGGAACAAACAAACAAAAAAAAAAAATAATAATAATTTGACCTGACGCACCTGCAATTTGGGCACCAACTGTTTGAGCTCTTTAAAAATCTGAGTATATGAGTAATCTTCTATAACCCATCTTAAAGCATTTGTTTTCCTGCAGAGAGGGCTGTCTTTCAAGATGTTAATGCTACTATCCAGAGCATTTTATATCTATATAGATCAGTGGGTGGTTTACTCAATTCTTGCGTACATATGGTTTATAATACAAATTTGTTTCATAGACCAAAAACAACAGTTGGTCCACTCTTCAGTTAGTCTCCATATACACTCTTATATATATATATATAATGCATGCGTATGTCTTGTAACACTGCTTGTATTCATTTATGAAAACTATCAGTCTCTACAGGGGCACTGCTATGGGGCATTACCCTTAACTGTAAGTAACTTATCTAAGCTAGTGTTGATTCGATTCTTTTCTTAAATATAATTACACATTTTGATGTCTGAATATAATTCAAATAGTGTGTTTGGATAGAAATAATGTAGCACTTGCCTAAATTCCTCATTCCAAGTTAAGAGCAACAGCAGTTACATATACTGTATGCTTCCCCACATTTATGAAGGTTTGATTCTTCTCCTATACTGATAGTGATATAATGGTCAGGTTGTCTTGGAGAAGTTTTGGCAGCCATGCAAATTATGTAACTTCGAAACTATCAAAATCACCAGCAAAATAGAGAAAGAGGCCTCAACTGCTTGTACAGCACAGTGCCTCCTCAGCGGAGGATATTTTACATTTTAAATGGCTAAGAAAGATTTGCGAATGGTTTAATGTTTATTGTACAAAACAAGACCATTTTCAAATTTCCTGACCTTCACTTGGACTCTATCAAAGCTATACAGTGTAAACATCCACATCCTTTGTCACATTTTGGATTTGCATTCCTAAAAATGTTTTTTTTATAGTCAAACTTATTTTTATGAATCATTTATTGTTTATTCTGCCACAATTATGCATAATGGAAGCACGATAACCCGAAGAAGTCTTCGGTGCGCTATGTAAACACTGTCCCAACCAAGAGCAAATACAGCCATACAAATTGTTGAGGGGGGAAAAAAAAAGTTTGAGAATGAATCACATGGCGGTTGTTGAAATTTTGTGAATGTGCGTGACTCGAACAATGACCTTTCTGGAAGCGTTCCTCCTGTCCATTGACCAGAATATCGGTCTCTGGTGACAAAATGAAAACACGTGCTGGTAAGTGTAGCGCGGTGCAGGTCGGATTCTGCGGATTCCTCCGTGACACGTCCGCCCCAAAATGCTTCGGCACGCTTCTGTTCGCTTCTTTTAAGAAGAAGAAGAGAAGGAAAAAAGACAGCTACGGGCGTTTGAAATGAAAATAATCCAAATATTTTCTGGCGTGTGGAATCCGACCTGCCCTCAGCCCACCCATATTAGTCATATTTCATATCACTCTCCCTTATCTACTGTCACTGGTGAACAAATACAAGTTGAGTCAGATACCCGAGGTAAGGAACAGTGCACGTGAAAAGAATTACGGCTACATTCGAGTGAAGAGCATCAAGCGCAACCTCGGGAGACGAAGCTCAGTGCGGTTGACAGTCCTATTCACTTCAGCGATTACCTATAATGTCACAATCGCACAGCAATGAAACCATAAACGAACACAAAGTTAAAAGCAGAGGAGGTTTCTGGGTTGTGGAAGCTCGTGACCTAGAATCTGTAATTTCCATTTCCCGTAGATATAAACAGTTATTAGCACTGTCAGAGAATGATCCCACCCAAGGCTCTGTTGGTTCTGCTGGTGGGAACTATGATGGGCTGTGGTTATAGCGGTCCTGTTTGAGTCTGTTGGACATGGCTCGGATGTGCCCCCACCCCCTGCCACCCACCCCACAGGTAAAAGGAGAGGAATTAGCGGTAATTGTGTGGGAGTGCCAGTAATTACAGGCGAGGTGAAATATTGGTGCAGTTACACTTTCCGTGGGCGAGAGATTGCAGTGCCTAGTCCAAAAGTACTTTCTGATAACTCTGATGAGAGAGATCAATGTTGCACTTTAGCCAGTAAAGTTGTACATATTTTCCAGCTATTAAAGCCAAATACTTTTTTTTATTCTGAGCTCAATATTCACAAACAAATCTATTGTTATTTTAAATACTTTCCAAAAAAATGAAGCTCAAATTAATTGCACATTTTATTAGATAAATGGAGAACCTGTAACCCTGACTGTATGCATTTATGTCAGGGGTCTTCTTGCCCAGGGAACCCCATCTGGGAAAAGGAGAAGACCAGGGATCCAATATTATATTTTTGCTTATTTTAAGTCTCTTTTTTTCCATTCTTGGTGTAAATTTTCATATGTTGTTCAAGCCATTGAATGATACTAATAAAGGTGCTTAAAGCAATAGAAGATATATTTAAATAGGTTACTATGGTAGTACTGTACTTAAAAATGCATGTAATCCATTTATTCATGAAAAGAAATTATGTAATTGTATCTGAATTCTTCTTTTTAACATGCATGAGCTCAATACTCCCTCTCAAAGCAAGTGTATGTACTTTCAAGTTTCCATAGCTTCTTCTGTATTTGAGTCCCCTGCTGATTGCTTTATAGGTCAATTCCTCCATTTCCACAATCTGAATACTTGTCACTACCCTCTCATCTGAGTGACACAATCAACAATAGTGCTCAACTTTAATTCACAATTAAATGTCATTGTCAATTTGCTTTCTTCACAAACAGAGTTTGGTGAGTTCAGTGATCACTCAAATGAATTCACCGAACTGTGTTTGACTGACTTTATTTGTAAGTCGGTCAAAGTTGAGGACTAATGTTGATTTCATCCAGGCCTAAGTTAAGGACTAATGTTGATTGTATCCAGGCCCAAGTTAAGGACTAATGTTGATTGCATCCAGGCCTAAGTTAAGGACTAATACTGATTGCATCCAGGCCTAAGTTAAGGACTAATACTGATTGCATCCAGGCCTAAGTTAAGGACTAATACTGATTGCATCCAGGCCTAATTTAAGGACTAACGTTGACTGTATCCAAACCAATATCCTCAGCGATGTCATCGTGAACAACGGTGGGTGGGGCCCACTGGAATGGGAGCGATCCCTCTCCGGCTCCCCCCGCCAGGCCGGGGCGGTGACCCCGCGGCCCCGTCGCTGCTCATCCCACAGAGACCCAGCCAGACAGCCCGGCGGTGCCACCCGCCACTGCCGCCTTTCCAAAGTCAACAACCGAGAACAAACAGCAGCCGGGGGCCTGGAGTCAGTGGATATCAGTCACGTAAATCCACTGAATAATAGGGGCCCTTACGGCACGGGGTCGGGCAGGGAACCACAGCCGCCGGAGCGCGGTGCCGACCTCCCCAGGGGCCCCGGATCACAGGGACACAGTCACGGCTGCCTGAGCCGCAGGACGTGCCCCAAGAGGAAGGCCGGTACAGCCGGCTAGCGCCGCCGGATTCCAGTCACTTATTGTGTGCGGTCTCTGAAGGACGCCCAGCAGAGCACAAACACAAGCGGTGCTTAGCGGGGCACTGGAAGAGAAACTGGGACAAATGCTCCTTTAGCATGTCGTCGTTGCTGCTAAACGCCGGTGAATTTAAAGCACTCAATTCGCTTGTTATGGTAACAATGCGAGCATAACTGGCAAGGTACCTTGGCCAATCAGGATAAGGGCTGAGGCTGATGAGAGTCCGCACCACGGATAAAACCCGGTCTCTCTAGTTTACATGCATGCAGCTACGGCTCCCGCGTCACACAGAAGAGGACTTTCTCGGCGAGGCAAAAAAACATTTTCCCCATCAACATTTATGAATACTCAAATTCAGTTCATTCAGATTCATTTTATTCAGCGCGCCCCTCAGACTAGCATTATTCCGAAACCGCAGCTCGCATAAAATGCGCAGAGAGCCGAGTAAGTGGGTCCAGCACTGCCTGTGAAAGTCTGCCAACGTAGTGATGGAGATCGGCGCGATATAATGACTTCATCTCACCCCAGCTATGAATTCTACTCACGGACCGTGAAATCGAGCGCCCTTCTCCCTGCCGCAGGGCCACACCAATACGGTAGCTGGACTCACCTTCTCACCTTGAGAAAATTCTAGTTAACCAAACTAAAATAAATAAATTAATAAATAATTACAATCTCAACATGTCACAAGGTGAATGAACCCCATTTACAGAGTGTAAATAAATCAGCAATAGAAGTCAAATGAATGGTCTCATGAGAGGAGTGACTCAATACATAAAATAGTTGATGTTAAGGACAAATAGAACTGCCCATTTGCCAGTGCTTTGTCCATTTTGATTCTTGATTTTTCTGATAATGTGCCGGATGGAAATTATCAAAGCAGCTTTGTGTATCAACACTCTTATTTTTAAACCTATTTCTATAGCACATTATTATTTTAAGTATCGGTTTGCTATCGACATTACCGACAGAAGCATCATTATTGTCGGAATGATCAATTATCATGGCTCTGTTTAGTATTTCGTTGTGTTCGTGTGAAAATGATATTAAAAATGTGTTTCTAATGCAATGTGTCAAAACAACTCAGGCAGGCTAGGCTAATGAAGTGGAGACAGCACTGCCTCTAGTGCAGTTCTGCTAAATTTCTGCCGTTTGAATATGATTCTCCATACTTCCTGTGGCAAAAATGACAAAAAAAGGTTGCATTCACTCTCTCACTTCCCATAACTGTCTCTCTCTCTCTCTTTTCATTCATTCTACATTTTACATTTTAAGCATTTAGCAGACGCTCTTATCCACAAGATGTGCAAAGCATTCTCTCAGTCGCTCTCTCTCTCTCTCTCTCTTTCTCTCTCTCTCACACACACACACACACACACACACTCACACACACTCACCACAATGTGAGCTGATTGGATATAGGCTAGCTGTATGAGATCAATGCTACTTAAGGTTAAATGTGAGAAGGCAAATACCATGAAATTAAATAAATATTTTGTCAAGAAGAACAGAACAGAACATAAAACCACATCCAATTTCAAAGCCCCGAAAGAATCGTGACATGAAATGACATGGCTCATTTCCACCTGTCATTTCAGTTTCCATTAAATACACCTTACCGTGTTCACTTGTTTACATGTTTAATTAGTTCACCTCAGGCATGCGGCGGGTCTGTTTAGCCACATTGATAACGATGAAAGTGAAAGTGAAAAAACTATTAGGCAGTGAAAAAACCCCTGAAAAACCTGGGTAATTTAGGGACAAATCAGAGGCTACCATCATCATGTGGGCCCCCATCGTTTAAGCAAATAGCATCCTAGCATCCAAGACAGCTCAACTTGCTGATGTTTCATGAGCAACAGTGTCTAAGGATATGTCAGTATGTAACTCCAGAAGAAGCACATCTGAAGTGCAAGAAAAACATTTGAACAACTGCAGATCAGTTATCCATAAATTATGGTGGGGGGGCGTTCGGCACCAAGAAACCCCTAGATTGGCACAGCGCAGGGCATGGTTGAGCCGGCATTTGGCAAATCGATATTTCGGCGTTCTGCACATTTTTGTTCACTAAGTATATACAGTATATTACTCAATACTTCAACAGAGTGATCACACAAGGAGAGGGTGGCTTCATAAGCTTTACTGCATAAAGCTGCACTCTGTAACATCTGCCACAGAACACAGAACTACAACTCATACAATAGCATCTGATTTTTGAACTTTAAAACTTGAATGGCTAAATCATTTTAGAATCTCAAAACACAATATAATAAATATGATATTAAATTAAAGTGCATGCAAGTATTTCTTATGCATTGCTTATTTTGAATGCATTGCTCTATATTTTACAAATATAATGCTGTATCATAGCATCAACTGTTTTGGATTCCTCACCATATGTGGCCTTATGGGGAAACCATCATCGGGAACACAAACTTCAAACTGACCAATCACTGCTTTCACTGCATTGTTAACACTCCAATTAACTAGCCAGCTAGTATTTGCTGTGTAATGTTAGCTAGTGACCGATTGTTTAATTAGGCAGTAAGGTTCGATTATAGGGCGGCACGGTGGTGCAGTGGATAGCACTGTCGCCTCACAGCAAGGGTCTCGGGTTCAGGGACATCATGCAGCAAAATATTTTGAAAACTTAACATGCTAATTGATTGCATCACAAGACTTTGAGATACTAGTGAATTATGAATTACTTCTAGACAATGACATTTCAAAATCAAAAATTTCTGTGTAGCTTTAGCTAGCCTTTTAAATGAGACTACAACTCACAATATGCATAGGTCTTATTACTGACAACAAGACAGTTCATTTTAAGTAGAATATGACTGACTGACTGATTTTATTCAACCACACACTTCTCACAAACTAAATGGACAATTTTACCAGAAAGCTGCAAAAACTGCATATCATGCCTGGCAGAGAAGTTGATTAAAGTCTCAAACAGCGCCATGCAGAGGCTCCAAAGCGGAAATGATTTTGCACATCCGTAATGCTTTTAAACCTTAGCATTACAAATTCATGGGGCGTCTTGGGCATCTGGACCCCCCTTTTTCGGGATCCTATTTTATACCTGCGCTGGCATGGTGTTCTGTCATGACAGTACAAAAATAGGGGAATCACTCCATTTAGTGACATTTACATTGGCATTTCCATTTTTTTGTCCACCACCTGCAATTGACGTTTCGCAACTTGTTTCAAATGCTGATTGAGCAACGTGAAAGACTGGAGTCCAGGTGTCATTCAGTTTGGGCTGCGTGGGCGGACAGGAGCGCGTCTCATCGCTCGTTCTGCAGTGGGGTCCAGGCTCGACTGTGATGTAAAAGTGGCAGTGTCATAGCGCATGTTTACTCAGACGAGGGGAAACAATTCGGACCCGGGTCTTTGATGTGGCTCAAACTCGGTGGTATCAAAGGGCACGCGCCAGAGGATATTGGCCATAAAGCTGCGGCCCGTCCCCTCATCCTTTGCCAGACACAAGGCCCTCGTTATCAGCACAACCTACTTTTGAAGAGCAGCGGCGTCATAAAGCTGGAAGGGTTATAACAGGGATTTAAATATTGACCAGGATCGCCCACGCACACACACGCGTGTACACGTGTTCGCACGTGGGCTGCGGTCCAGTCCGGGGTCGAGCCGCCGGTGCCAAGTCATCGGTGTCCTTGTACGAAGGCGCCAGATGCTGAAGTCACCGTGACTAGATGCCACATGCCTCGCAACTGAACTCACGAATAATGAGCGAGTGCTGTCCGGTCCACGTCGACCGGTGGCAGGCGCAATTAATATAATTCACCACCTGAAATAACACATTTACAATGTACAAAACATTACCATATTTTTCGATGGAAAGAAGTTGTTTCCCTGGCCTACAGTACAGTCCCAGTGAGACTCAGTTTCCAAGCTGTGCAGGAGCAGGTGAAAGAGCGCAAGAGGACTCTAGTACTGTGAGTCACATCTTCTGGGTTTGAGAATATGCTTCCATTTCATGAATTGTTGTACCATTATTACACGTACATGTTCATGTACTCAAACACTTTCGCCTGTGTGCGCATATACACTCGCACACAGGCACTCGTGCGCGCGCATGCAACGCGCCCAGGCCCACGCACGCCCACACGAATTCACAATAAAAAGAAAAATCCTTGGCAGATCGGAGTATAAAGGACAGCTGCGTCGATGCGGAAAGTGAATGTGCGGGCTGAGCGCTTACGCATTTCGTGTTTTCACCCCTGCGCAGCTGACATCGATGCGTTTCGCAATTCGGCGTGACATAGCGAAACAGTAACTGGGAGAGGACACTGAATGTCACTGACCTCCCGGCCTCAGTGCAGCACTCAAGCCAAAACAAGGGTGAGGGCAAACCGTGCACAACAACGTGGAAGCCTCTTAATCTCCCGGGCAGTCAAAGAACTCAAGACCTTACGAATGCATAATGACAAGGACAGGCCGTTGTGTCCTTCACAGCTTTTCATATGCCTACAATCTGGAGTCAATTCTGCGTGGAGCCTCGTCTCGAAGGATCTCATGGCCTCTGCGAATCCCAGCAGGTTACTTTATGCATTTAGAGGTCTCTCTGTGTGAGAGAAATACCTTTTAGTGTCAGTGCGACATTTACTTTTAAGTCATTTTCACCTGTGCCCTCTGGAAATATTTGAAGTCACCAGACACTGGTAATTCATTTGGGTGAGAAAAAAAATACGCATCTCAATGGAATATAAATTGAGATAAGTTTGACACTCATCTCTCTGCATAAATAACTGTAGAGATCAGTGAGGCCCTTGTCTAACCCTTTCCTCGGTCTCCTCCAATCTGTGTTGACCTGTGGACCAGTAACAGAAGGTAATGCTGCAGGCCTGAGTGTTAGTACCATGGCCAATATAAACATGTGAATCCAACAAGCAGAAAATAAGAGAATGGCGTGACCAAAGACAAAGCACACATTACAATTGGCAGATGTTCTTATCCAGAGCAATTTACATTTCTTTACATACAATGCATTTATACAGCTGGATGTTTACTAAAGTAATTCAGTTTATGTGCATTTGCTCAAAGGTACAACAGCAGTACCCCACCTGAGATTTGACCCAGCAACCTCTGAGTTATAACCCTAACCATTATATTACACTGCCGCCCACAAGCAGCATGGGCACTCGGGTAGCTTGTCCTGCTAAAGCAGATTCTCAGCATATTGGCATGTCCTCAGGTCTGTTATCCAATCCTGTCGGATCCTGTGGCTGGTTGGCACGTGATTGGCTGTATGTAGTGTCACCCAGGGATGGAGGGCTTCTCTCGGGACAGCTGGTCCTGTCTCATCGCTTAAGAGTGACTCCTCTGGTTGGTCGGTCAGGCACCTGCAGTCTGCCTGCGCTGCCTGCGCTGGCTGCATGTGAAGCAATGACTGCACAACTGGTGGCCTGCATAGCAGACAAGATCTGGAAGAGACACTTGCTTGACTGTGCGGTCCTGAACTGACAGCGGATTTTGTGGCGATGGGATGGGCCAACCAGTATCGTTGGGATTTTGTGAAAACGAAAACATAAGAGGGAAAAGAATCGGCTATTAAAAAACCCCACAGCTGCACCAAATATATGTAACAATCTTCGCCTTTTATCTCCCTCAAACTTATATTCTCAAATAAGGTCGCCCCGTTTGTGACTCGATATTATGCTTCATTATACTTTCCTGTAAGTGACTCACCTGCTCACGTCCTCTTGAGAGACGGGCAGTCTCGTAGCTCATTTGTTCATTAGAGGGTTTTTACATTTTTAAAAAAACCTCTTGCAGCCCAGGGACCAATTAGATCAATCGCACGGAGAGAGAGAGAGAGAGATATCCTGGTCTGGCAGTGCTCCACACTAACCGGTGGCCTGACAGATCGAACGCTTTGCTAACGAACCCCTCTGAACCTCCCAACGCTTTCATGTCGCTGTGCGGGTTCGGGATCAGGGCTTTCCACACACCGGCTAGTGTGCGCATATTGCGATAGACACCGGGAAGGGCGACGTTTGGGACAGGGGGACGCCGGTGGGCTTTTAATCCGCGGCGGACCATTGCTTTTGTACCCAGCGGGCGAGGTGTGTCACCTCGGCTGCCCCCGGGAGAAGGTGAGGGCTGTGGGGACAGGGCGCATGGCGCTTGGGGCTCTGTGCTGCGCTGCGCTCTCTTTCCCTGCAGCATGGCCCGTTCCCGCAGCTGGGCTGGGCCCTGGATGGGAGGGCATGGGGAGAACCGCAAGAGCTCTCAGGAATGTGCTTCCAGATTTTGGATTTTGGCAGTTTTTCCTCTGACGAAGAAACCTTGTCTCCGCAAGGCGACAGCTTGGTTACTAATAAACATCTTTCAAGGGAGCTGCTGTCCTCAGTCCTCGTGTTTCAGGAGGTATATTTATTTTCATTTGAGTAAGGTGTTGAACGCACACTCATGTGTACAGTACACACACAGACAATCAAACACAGCCGCATGGCCACAAAGGTACACACTCGCGGTCCCACACACGCACACGCATACAAATATGAAGCAGGCAGCATACACAATGCCTTAAACTGAGATTTCTCCTTCAATGAAATTGATTGAATCCTGAGAATGTCTTCTTGTACAGAAGGTATATTGTTGTGTGTCTCAGTAACAGTCTTAGAGCTGGCAAGAATGCTCTCCTGCATCCTTTTTTTTATTTGTGGCTTTAACCCGGAGTTAAAAACAAATCCCCTTAAAAAATAAAACGTACATTTCTTAAATAATATATAATGCTTTGTGACTGCTTAACCCTGGGAGGTTTTTTGTGCGTTTGTTTTCTACTGAATGTCTCCAAACCACATTTTTCTTCAAATTATATTTCTTTATAGTGGAGGTGAGAAATACTGCTATGCTGAAAGCCATCCACATGCTTGTACAAACTTTAAGCTCTGAAGGTCTCTTGTGCAGAGAGCCATTGTGTTGAATATAATGGGGAAGCAAACCTTGATATTTTTCTCTCTCTCTCTCTCTTTCGCTCTCTCTCTCTCTCTCTCTCTGGCACCTCTCTCTCCCGCTCCAATTCAAGGCTGCCGCTCCATCTATCCGTCTTGTTTGAGGAGGAATTAGCTTCCAAGGCCCTGACATTGTTTCCCACGCCAGGCGCTCAGAGGTTAATAACGCGTGGGAGCAGTTTCGATCAGTCAGGTAGGTTGAGTTTCTGTTAACGTGACTGCATACCTTTGAGCCATATTGGGACACACAATGATCAGTGGAATTCTCCACATTCCCGACATAGTCGTCGAGGCAGCACTTTTTGGAGAAAGCAAACAGTGGTGACCTGCAGCTCCAATCTGATTTCTGCGTTTGCCTTCCACTCAAAGGTCAGCACTCTCAGGACACAACACCCTCCACCCCGCCCCCTCCCTCCTCAATTTATCTGCCTATTTCCTTGCGCTTATCTCCTTCTCTACCTTATCTGTGTGTGTGTGTGTGTGTGAGTGTGTGTGAGTGTGTGTGGATCTGTGTGTGTGTGGTTGTTAATGTGAGTCTGTGTGTTTTTGTGTGTGCTTGTATGCACTTAATTCTGTTATTCACCCAGCACTATCATAACTTTCATCTCTTTTCCTATCACCGCCTTTCATTCACTGACTGGGCAGGCATTTCGATTTGGTTCATAGCACTGTTCTGCTGAAAGTTCTTCATTTTTAGAAAGTTTAAATTGATTTTAGATAAGCAATCTGGAGTTTGGACATATTGAATCCCTGAAACTGACCGATATTAGCCAAACAGGTACCATGCGCTGTTCTACTGTGCGTGGTAATCAATCAATCAATCACATTTTATTTATAGAGCACATTTCATACAATGAGGCAACTCAATGTGCTTTACACACAAAAGATGCAAGATGCAAAAAATGTGAAGGTGTACAAACATACATATATGTACTTTGCACCTGTACACAGACATAAATATACTAAATTAAATAAATGAAACATAGTAAAACATAATAACATATAGGCCTTCAAGTAGATAATAAAACATAAAAGTGCATAACAGTATGTATTTTGTTGCTAGGCCACTTAGACTTTTAAAAACCAGTCAGAGAATTTTAAAATCAATTATTGCGCTAACCAGCCAGTTCAGTGATTCTAAATCTATTAATGTGCTCAGCTTTTCTTGTCCTGGTTAGAACTCGTGCTGCTGCGTTCTGTGGGAGCTGTAGACGACTGATAGTTTTTTATTGGAAGACCATTACAGTAATCTAATCTACTTGTAATGATAGCGTGCACAAGTTTCTCTGAGTCAGCTCGTGAAATAACTTTAGAAATGTTTTTTAAATGATAAAATTCCGATTTAAGCTTTTTAAAGTTTTTTTTTTGATTCTTGCTTCGAAGGGATAAAGAATCAAGGTGAATGGAGATTTATTCTCGTTTGACCTTTGTTCCTAAGACTAGGATCTCTGTTTTTTCTTTGTTAAGTTGTAGGAAATGTAGGGACATCCACAGATTTATATCCTCGATACAATTAATTAAAGAGCTCACAGGACTCAAGGTATTAATGAAATATAAAGCTGGGTATCGTCAGAATACTTATGAAAGTTGATGTGCTTCCTAATAATATAGGAATATATATATAATATATATAATATGTCCCAGTGGTAGCATATACAGATTAAAAGGGAAAGGTCCAATAATAGACCCCTGGGGAACACCACAAGATATATCAACTGTGTTAGAGGTAATGCCATTACTGGAGAATAATATTCAGTAGAATATGAGTAGAAATGAATTACCAAAAGACATTTGTCAAGTAAACACACATGTATACAGTATACTATCACTGTTATAACATTTGCATATACTCTTTGTTATAAGCTCGCTAGATGTTATTTGACATATGAAACCTAGCTAATGCCAGACACAGCCATCATTTTAAACATTCGGAGTTGTTAGCTAAACCTCTTGGTGAAATAAAGGTAACATAATGTTAAACATAGTTAGTGTTTTGTCACTCAAGTTAAGAAGCTGCAAGCCCTATATGTGATTAATATAATTTCAGCTTCAAATTGCCCTCTGGATCAGAATATGGGCTGTTAAGAAATGTATAAATTCATAGAAACAAATGCCAGATAAGAAACGTTTTAAAAGTTTCCAAGCATCCAATTAAACAACAGATTAATTCAACTAATGGGAATAAATTAACCAATGAACGTTTCAACTATATATTGTTATGACCCTCCCTTCAACCCCAAGATGTGTGAAAGGAACAGGTCTGTCACCAAAAGAGTAAAAGGACACCTGGCAGACTTGCAACATGTAGCAGAAATAAAACAAACAAGTGCCCATAAGGTTCATGAAATATGACAAATCCACCCAAAAAACATAAAAACTGTATTTTTAAACCGTTTTAAAAATTGTGTTATTTTTTCCCAGCGTTCCATGATGTAATCGGGCATTCACTATGGAGAAAGCTAATGGGAGCCAATACGAGACAGTTGTGGAAAATATTTTATGTTGTGAAAAATGTTTTTTATTTGTAATTTAGAGAAAGCTTTAGAGTTTTTTTATTATCATTATGATTTGACCTAGAGTATTTGTGTGTATCAGTGGCAAGAAATCCCATTTAAATCAATTTGGATTCCATGAAGTAAGAAAATAAAATGTCAAAGGGGGTGAGTACTTTTTATAACCGCTGTAAATGGTCATTTGTTGAAAGACTACTGAGTTTGCAATGGTGTTATCGATTTCAATACATGTTTAGGAACAAAATATACACATGCAACCGATTGATGGTGCAGTAAATGAAAGATAAATGGCTGAGGAATGAATATAACAGTCTGTGCTTCCAGAATGGCATGTGGCATATCAAAAGTGTCTACCAGAAGATGGTAGATGCCAATTTCATACTGGCCTGTCGGACAAGCAAAGCTCTAATGTTCTAATGGAACTCTCAAAATTAGTCCTCAATCTGTTTGTGTCCTGTGAAGGATAACATAAAATGTTTCTGTTGGCACAATATTTGGAAAGTTATGGCTAAATAAAAATATTAAATGAATGAATCTTATTCATAAACCACTTAGTTTTAATATCCACCTTTTGACTCCTTTTTAGGCCTTCAGCCAGAATGCTATTTTCCTTTCTGAATGTTAATCAAGCATTGATTGCAGAAAAATACTTGATTTTCCATAACCCACTTTAGCCTCTGTTTAATAATGGATGTGATTGGTTCTCCAAGGGGACATTCATATTCATGTGTTATAACACACTCACAATTTGCACTTCACATTTAATGCTGATTTCCACCGTCAGTTTGTGTGTTATGTGAAAATATGATTAAAATAGTAAAATGTCTTGGACACATTTGCTATCACCCCAGGAAGGCTTTTAGACTTAATATATTCACATATTCACTCATATACAGACCGCTTTTAGAGTCATATTCATCTCAAGTTCATCTCTGATATGATTCCATCTTTCTATCATAAAAAAAGCGAAAAAAACGATCTACTATCATTTATAATGAAAAGGTCAATGATACCAGACAGATCCAATGCATATTCTTTTTACCCTCAAATTGAAAAAGAAAAAAAATCTATACAATAATTGAATCATCATGCACATCCTAATTGTGGCGGGGTTATTTAGTGCTTAACGTGGCGGGCAGCTCTCTGTGCTCGGAGGACACTGTGTAAACAGAGTGGGCTCCTAATGTGACGTGCAGGGGGGAGCAGACAAGGGGCTAGGGTTAAGAAGTGTCTCAGCCCCCCGAACAATGGCCCTTCAGAATGCGAGGCCGCCAGCTCACTGACCCTTAGCAAATAAGAATCATGTTCTTGCATTCCACCATTGATTGGCACTGTGAGGTGGAAAATCCAAAGAAAGCCACAGGAAATGCTACTTGGTAAAACGAATTGGTTATTTATTTGCGTCTTACCATGGAATAGTGCGGAGATAACTGACAGTTTTTTTTCCTCCCTATTTTATCTACATTTTTTCCCTTTTTTTCCTCAATTCCAATTTACAATTGTGCTATGTGCTTGTGTCCTAACAATGCCAGCCACCCCCACACAGGCAGCACTGCAGCTGAGTGCAAGCACTCCTCTGATACACTTGCTCATTTTCCACACTACGAACCACACAGTGCACTACATGAGAGCTTGCATCAATCAAAGGAGAGACAGCTGACAGAGTGTGCATTTTTCACTAAGGAAAACTGGTAACCTGCAAGTGTGTGCTCAGAAGAGAGTACATCTCTCAGCTGATACAACTAGTAACCTGTAGGTGTTTGCTGAGTAACTAGGGTTGTAACCTGACGAACCCAAGCCCAATACAGATGGATTTTATCATAAGCAATTCAGGTTAAATATATCGCTCACCAACGGCAGTGCCACACAGTGCCCCAAACCATTATACTACACTGCTGCATAATACTATTTCTACAGATGATCTCAGTCAAAAGAAACACTGAATGATGTGCCATTGAGAATCTCAGGACAGTAAACAGGTTCCTCATGGAAAGAGTTGGAATGCAAGTCCAGTGAGGGACTGAATGTCTCAACTGAAGGTCAACACCTGATGCTAGGTCTGGTGACTCAAACCCAGCCCCTTCAGCAATTACTAGGCTAATATTGATGAGACTGCTTGTGGCTATAAAGTGTAGCTGTTGCTTATTTCAGGGTGATAGTGCATTCTGTATGTCTTTCGTGTGTGGGGTATGATCAGTTGCTCACCTCACTGCCACCCCATCACAATGCCCTGGCCTAGATCTCCTGTTCCGGTTAGGAGGTCCTCATCCTATGCTTTCGTAAGAACCGCCTGGTCACCAAGAGAGCAAGACAGAGAGAGAGAGAACACAAATCACCAGGAGCTCAGGTAATGTAATTAAGATGACTTGTGAGGATACCACAGAGAAAAACCGCAACATGATCTTTAACCACTGGAAATCAACGCACCCCCATTCCCCCACTCCAACACACACACACACACACACACACACACACACACACACACACACACACACACACACACACACACACACACACACACACACACACACACACACACACACACACACACACACACACACACACACACACACACACACACACACACACACACACACACACACACACACACACACACACACACACACACACACACACACACACACACACACAGTCGCTCCTTGGTATGTGACCTGGGGGGATAGTACAAAAGCTGCCCGTCCCATCGTAAATTAAACAGGGGCTGACACATTCCCACTGTCTCAGCCCATTAAATCCTGGAGGAGACATGGGAACCGATCTGAAGGGGACCAACCACAGTGTGCTCCTCTCCCCCCAAAACACCTCGGTCAGCCCCCCCACGCTCCCCCCACAGGCCGGGAGAGAGGCTTCCTCTCTGTATCACCTGCCCGGTGGCCGTGTTGTTGAATTACGACACCCCTGTTCTGGCTGTGCGTGGAGTGAGAGAAGGCAATGGGAAACATGTGAAATCAGCTCTGGAATTTCACCGCTTCCAGACCCTTTCCCCTGCTGGAGAGGAACCCCATCAAGATTAAGAGTGATGGGGTGGGGAGGCAGGGGAGCAACCCTGAGCACTGTAGCAACACTTGAGAAACGGCATTACTGGCTATGGTCACTTGTGGTAATGTGCAATGAACAGCTGGGGGAATATAAATATATATATATACACATTATATATACCATGGCTTGGATGAATACTCAATTCTGATTGACACAACCGTGCATATATATCATGTATATGCACTTCTAAAGTTTGATATTAATTAGCACAAAGATGCACGCTGCATAAACAAGGGTCAACATCAGGCTACTTCGGCACTGGAACTTCTGTATGACCAGGATTCCAAATTCAAACGGAGAGAGCACCTTGTCTGTTGATCTGTCAAGTTATGGAAATTAATGTCCAGGCAATCCATCAGAAATCTTGTGTAGGAGTTTGCAAAGCAACAGGACTCATTTGCGTAGATCAAAAGATTGCAATAACTTAGTAGAATTATTTTCTAACATATCCAGAAATATATATTGCTAGTCTGCCCGCCAGCTTCTATAACTTGTGCCTGTTCAGCAATCCTCCCACACCAACTTGTTTTGTGTGATATTTCTAACTTGAAACCATACCATAGAGGTAGAACAATTTTTAGTAGTGCTAGCTAACTTAGCTACCTAGTGAACTTTTGAACATTTGTCTGTCATGTATGTACTATATATAGCTTGCTAACCTGTCTGGTTAGAAACTTCTTAGTACAAAAATCATCTGGCAAGCTAGATAAAGCTAGCTAATTAACTTACTAGCCATTGATAACTAAAGACATTTGCAAGAAACTATTGGTGCCATCGGGGCAGTCGTGACTTGCTTCTTAGATGTTTTGTACATAAGTTAGCTAGCACTACTAAACTTGTTCTAGCTCCCACCAACTTGGATAGCTAGCTGGCTTTATGCGTCATTGGGTAACTAATCTAACTAGCTAAGTTAGAGAAAAATACTGCTCTTTGCTAGTTTGCAAGCTTGTTAAGTTAGGTAATTCATCTATCTAACATTAGCACCACTAAGGTCCTTCTTGTTTGCGGTCTTCGGTCACGCTCGCCGATGATCCTCTGCTACCTGGATCATGTGACATATATACTGATAAGCCAGATCATATGGCCCCACCCAGTATAAATAGGGCTATTAATTCACTGTGTGTGACCCCTAAACATTGATATATTTAACAGATTTTTATGCTGCCAGGTTCTCTCATTAAGTGGATCAAAATTGCAAGCGAGTGAACGCGTGTGACAACTTCATGTTTTTTTGACGCACACCAATATATATACAGTATATATATATTATTGGGGGGGGGGGTCGAACAGCCAATAAAAATAGTAATCCGAATATATAAATATAAGTCTGAATGTATAAAAGTGAATATAAATCATAAATATATAAAAGTAAGTCTGAATATACTGTATAAATGTAACTTTACGCTCAGGTCCATAAAAAGACAGCTGCTTTGGTCTCTGCAATTTATTGCAAGGGAACAATTCCTTTGTTGTATAAACTAGGTCATTTTTTTCAGTAATTGTCATTAGTCAGACATTAGAGTACAATCAAAAACACATTATTTAACATTTTAACATTAATTTTGAATGCCAATAGTTTGTACTGCATAAAGGGGTCCTTCTTTTCTGGGTCCTTCCCATCTGCTGGTTCATTATGCCGTTTTATTATAGCTAGGGCAATTGTAAGTGGTGGTAGATAAACAAGGCAGCCTATTAGTAGAAAAATATGATACATTTATTTGCTCAACATTTACATGGCCAATCGTTCCATCAAAATAAATTATTAGGAGACCAAAGCAGCGGTCTGTTGATATGCCTGAGCATAAAGTTACATTTATATATTCAGGATTTCTATTTTTATTAACTGCTTGGTCCCTCATAATATACATACATATTATAGAACCTTTCAGTGGAATTGACCTCCAACCCTAGGTAGTACAGTGTTCGTTGTCCGGATGGGACGGTAAAAACAGAGGTCCTGACTCTCTGTGGTCATAAAAATCCCATGGCGCTTTTAGAAAACGAGTAGGGTGTTAACCTAGTGTCCTGGCCAAATTCCCAACCAACAAACAATATATATATACATGGAATTCATTCATTCCCTCCCTCCTCGCCTCTCCACTGTGTATCTGATATGCAGTGAGCCTGTACCGGCACACTATGGCTGTCACGCTCACCCAGGTGGGTGCTGCACGTTGGCAGTGGTTGAGATGAGTTACCCCATCATTGTAAGCGCTTTGAGTTCCCTGGAATAAAAGGGCTATATAAATCCAATTATCATTCATTCATTCATACCTCCACAGAGGGACAGCAGTGCCCATCCATGGGGAGAAGAGTGGGGCAAAAACATGAAGCAGAAACAGACATTAAATCTTTGCATACTGTCCATGCAGATACAGCATGCTGTTGTTCATTATGAGCCACTTGGCGTGTAATATTCTTTAACTGGAACTCAATTGAGATGGGATACCTCCCTCAACTCAATTAACTGAACATTGTGTTTTTTTCTGGTTAGGCTGATCGATTTGAGTCCAAATCATTATTATACATTATCATGGAACCTCTATTAAATTGATGGATGCAAACTAGGCGGGGTCATCCAGGACTAACAATCTCCTTGCCATGGCTTTTTGTGGGGAGCCGTGTGCCACGGAGCACAAAACATACTCATTTATTTATTGATGGCGGTCTTTCATTGATTTCTGTGGCCTGTGATTTGGTTTACTCCGGCGATGCGCTCTTAAAGTGACGGGGAAACAAAACAGCCGATTTCTCACTGCTTTTTGAGCTGTCTGGGTATGAACTTTGACATCCCATAAGTGCTTTTAAAATGCCTTTTGTAATCCAGCGTTTGAGCTGTCTGGAAATGTCTTGTCAATGGCTATCAGGGCACCGTTGATTGATAACCCAGAGGGACCGTTATATTTCACCTGAGAAACCAGCGCTAAAGTAACTTAGGAGGGGGATCCCTCAAAAGACACGGAGAGACTGGTAGAGACTACCTTCCTACCAAGTGCAGCGCAGAATTTTAAATAATTCATCCAAGAAATAAAGTCAAAGGCTTACCTGGACTTTCATACCGCAATCTGTTTTTATGGTATTTGTATACAGTCCTGTTTGGTTTTTTCTTTGGGCATAAGACACTTTTTAATGTCTAATAATCACTTATTATGGTGTCTGCAATGTGCAATGAGAATGCAAATGTCACGTTTTTAACACGATTAATAACGGGATCTGAATCGGAAATCTGAATAATGATGCGGAATCATTTTGAGAAATTGGCCATGGATCTGGGCGAGGTTACCTGGGCAGGATACTGTAAACACGCATAATTTTCAGAGTTCAGCTTGATCGTCATTTAAAGGGCCAGCAAATAATTTTCCAGTTTTTCCCCCAAAATTGGGTCATTGGGGTTATTTATTACCTCTGTAAGTACATTTTCCATGTCCATGGTCCACGAGGCGCTGTGTGATAACTTGTTTGTAAATGGCACTACACAAAAATAAAGATTGACTGATTCATTGGTTGATCCTTGTTACCGGGTAGACTGCTCCAGTCGGTGTCAGAGTGGCAGAGCACCAGAAGTGCTGATGCATTCTGCAGTCCCTGTTTCACAATCGACTGGACCTTTCACAGACCCCAGGTCATCGGAACCCAGAGCTGCTCGCTCTCATAAACCCTTTTGAGAAAAGACAGGCCGACCGTTTCCAGACCTCAAAAAGGGCCCAGCTCAAGCCCTTTTTTACGCTGCCCTTATGTTCATCTTTGAAAGAGACGCCAAGGAATTTATGAGCTTTGGAGAGAGTGAAAAAAAAAAAGAGAGATAACTTAGGATGTGAATCAACATGTCCTGTTTACACCAAATAAAGGGTCTGAACAAACACTGCGATGTTTTAGACACTCTGGCACGCTGATGATGTACTGAACTGGAGATCCTGCAGGCAAAGACACTGGAGGAACATTGCAGGGGGATGACTGTTAATCTGAGAGAAGGCGGAGTGGAGATCACTGGCCCGGGAACGAACATCTTAGATCGCGTTGTCAGGGCAGGTCCACAGCATCCTGCCTGCAGTTGAACAGGCAGACAAATCTTCCTCAAACACGCAGTTATGTTGATCGTGGACATTTTCACAGGCTCACGCTCCTGCTACAATTGATGCACGAGTACGGTGTCTTGTTTATCTTTAATGCCTGTGTGTGCTTTTAAATTCTTGCTTGTCCAATTTTATTGCGCTGTTGCTGTGTTTGGCCTCTTGGCCAGGCTGTTGTTGTAAATGAGAATTTGTTCTCAATTAACTTGCCTGGTTAAAGATTGGTTAAATAAATAATAAATAAATGAATAAAATGTCTCATGTATCAAGAGGGTGAGAGAGAGAGAGACAGATGGGAAGAGAGAGAGAGAGAGAGAGAAAGGAAGAGAGAGAGAGAGAAAGGAAGAGAGATACAGATAGAGAACGGATCGAGAGATGGATGGAAAAAGGGGAGAAAGAGAGGGAGATCGATAGACAGATAGAGAAAGAGATTGAGAGCACAAGAACTGACATTTGAATTTTGAAGCATTATCCCTTACAAGTGGAAGGGGACGAAAAATCTGGATGTTTAATTTATGCTGGCAGTGGCACATCAGAGAGAGAGAGAGAGAGAGAGAGAGAGAGAGAGAGAAAGAAAGATGAGAGATGAGATGAGATGAGAGATGGGGGAGAGGGAAAGATCATAGGCACAACATGACAAGGGTACTTCTAGCCAAAATCCCTGACAGCCGTTGTAAATTCTGATATTTTGGAAAGGACAAGAGTGTGAGTTGCTTGTGACCATAAGGATTTAGTAGAGTGACATGGAATAATACAACCCCTCGGGTTCAATTGCTTTTTCAGTGTTGGGCAGAGTAGGCAGAGTACAGGTAGTCAGTTAAGAGAGGTTAAGACAGGTGATATGTGATCTCTTTTCATCAGTTATTTTATTTCTCTGACTGATTTGTCAGACTTGTTTGTCAGATTTGTTCATGCATTGCAATAAGCCAGGCTTTAGGACACAAAGGTGTGGATAAAATTTAAAAAAAAAATCATCTTTAAGTGATCAAAAGTCTCTTAGTTTGCCATTGATGTTTTTTCAAACATGTAATTCAGGTCTCATTTCAGACCAAGATTTCTAACCTCTGCTTTTGGATTTTCATTCCAATTTGGAAAATTCATCCACAAACAGCACAAACCATGTAACTTCTGTTGTGTAACATTTGGTTCTGTGTGGCTCAGTTGGTAGAGCATGTTGTTGACAAGGCTTAGGTTGTGGGTTCAATTCCCATTGGGACCACATATACTGAAAAATGTATGCATTCACTACTGTAAGTCGCTTTGTATAAAAGTGTCTGCTAAATGGCATACATTATATATTATTATATTATTTGTGGTCATCCTCTTTCACTAGGTAAACTGTTAGTCTCTTTATGCCTTTATTTAGTTCTAAAGTGGATAAAGATGAATGGATCACTGTGTTGTAGCACGCACACAATCACAATATTCTTTTAAAAAACACTTCACAGCTTTTTCATTGTCTGCTTTGCCGTTGTCACTTTTTGTTCACTGACGTTTCATGAATTACATGATATTGGCGATTGGGGAGCAGAATGCATTTCTTTGAAATTCCCCAGGCTTGAAAGGTCCAATGGAAATGGTAATATACTTATGTAATTGTTTGGAACACACAGTTGAAGAGAGAGCAAAGAAGAGGCACTATAGAGTCCAACACACTATTTGATAGTGAGTCACTTTCTCAACTCCAACATACAACACAGCTGCACATTAAACAGTAGTTTGTGACTAAGAGTGTAAAATGTCACAATATCGGCAAGTCGTCCTGTTTACACACACTTCAAATCTATTGCAAAGTCATTACAAGCAATGTTTTGCATCAAGTGTCTTTGATTATGGCTTTAGATTCTAATCCAGTGAATCAGAGGTGCTGAACAAAAATGAGCATGGAAGATCAGTAAGTTCTCTGAAAGTTGTCATAGAAACAGTCTGAACAAATTGGTTCAAAATATCTAAATATTAGTCAGAAAAAAATTAACTCTTTGTTCCCGTATGATGTCTTGACTAATGCCTTGGTCTTTTCAAATGGTGATCCCATACATTATAACTGTTTAACATACATGTAGTGATACTAAATACTTATTGCATACCACTCCAAATAGAGAATAATGGGAGCCATTGGAAGTGGCTACATCTGTTATGTTTTTCCACTGTAGAAAATGTATCCAATGAACAACAACGCCACCCTCAGTCTCATTTTGAGATGCTTCAAGACATGTCTTTAGTCCAAAAATCTGCAGCACTATTCCGGTTTCATAGATTACCCCTATACAATATAATAATAATATAATAAAATACACAGTGCTGCCAACTCTCACACATTGAGCAATTCACCATTTCACATGCTCTCAGGCCACACCTGTAGTATCTCATGCATTATAATCTAAATGCGGTTTCCGTTTGCCTAGGGTTACCAAATGTCCAGGATTTTGTCAGTTTGACCGTGACCGTTGTAAGAGAAGTATTATACCGAAAACACGTTTCTAAGTAGAAAACTAGAGTACCCCCTAACCAAAAACCACCACCCCCCCACACACAACTATATTCTCCAAAAACAGTCAAATCTCACTCTTTGCCACCTCTCAAATACGGCAGCCCTACACAGAGTATTTATACAATTAAGTCAAATGTACAGTCAATTCAGAGACAAGGTAGCCCTACAACCAGATGCAAAATGCTATTATGACGGGTAATTGTGGTAGAATGCATTTGTGTAGTGCCTAATGGATCCTAAAGCACTTGACAGTGAGGGGGAGTGACTCACTCTCGCGACGACCACCAGTGCACAGCCCCCACCGCGGCAGTCATTTTCTGCCAGAACGATCGCCATCAGCTGAGATGGAGAGGAAGGGATTTATTTCGCCAGCTAACCTAGGGGATGGCCAGAGTGGGGGAATCAGGTTGGGAATTCTGCCCGGGACACCAGGCTACGTCTCCCAGGGGAAGCGCCCTGCTTTTCAGAGGGAGTTGTCACGCATGTCAGGCTCCTTTGCACGTTATTAGGGCATTGTATAAGAGGCAATTACACTTTGTGTGTGGGCGAGTCCAAGCAAGAACGAGGCAGTTGGCGGTTTTCAGGATGACAGAAGAAGGGGTGATTAAAATGCCTTGGTTTTTTTTTTTTTTTTTTTTTTTTTTTTTTGCTGATGACCGCCGCAAAGCTGTCTGTGACAACCCACAATTTGAGGAAACTTTCACTTAGGGAGGCTTGTCTCCACAGGACCTGCTCCCTGAATGGGGTCAGGTCACAGTTAATTGTCGTGCACCAGGGCAGAGGGAGACACACTGCCCCCCACTGTCTGTTTCTCCTACAAGCATGTCTGAGAGGGGGCTTTTTCAATCTAAGTCCCATGGCGCTTTGGCCTTAATGCAGAATAAAAAAATCCATGCAAAGTCTTTGGCTGCAACTTGAGGAAGTCCCTGTTCACACCTGTATTTTTATGTGAAGGAAATCATGTTTTTTCACAAATCCGATGTGTGTTGCATTCGAAGTTTGGGGTCTGAACACAGGAAATCGGATGTGGATCGGATTTGTTGAAATGTGTTCTCTCCCGTTGCCAGCACTCTACTGGAAAATAACATCCCACAATAAGCATACTTGAGTCACAAGACACACTGTTGTAGAACCGGTCACCATGCAAAGTCTAATCTTTTAGCCATATCTGAACTAAAACAAGGTGGATACAAGGTGGAGTGTGGATAATTTATTAATATAGTTACTTATCCATCTTCACCTGGAATTTGTTTTCACCATATGCCAAAATAAAATAGGTTAAATAATTTAGGCAAGAAGCTGCAACAAAAAACATTTAACACCATACAGTACATGCATTTGCTGCCACCTACAGGTGAAGTACTTAATCTGCATTAAACGTAATGGAATGTAGAAGTAACGATAAATTCTGCTGTAGTGTAGCCTTGGTTCCCAAACCAGATCCCCTGTGTATGCGTAGGTTTCATTCGACAACCTAACCAAACCCCAATCTGAAGTCATAGCGAGGCATCAGAGCCTTCAAATCCAATGAACACAAACATGCGGGGGGTAGGGGTGGGCGTATTTTTACATTTATTCAATAGGCTACATTTTCAGATAAATATTGTCATGGTACGAATTGCTCTACCGGCCTCTCAAAAAAACCACACCAAGCTGTCGGATTATATAAAAGAATAACTGTCTGGGTGACAACTTTTAATGCATCTTTCCATAACTATAGCAATGCAACTACATACTATTACAATATCCATCAAGGAATGGAAACTCCCAACTATGACTCACACATTCAGTCTTCGGTTATCTTAATCTTAATGGCTTAATATGAACTGCATTAAAAAGAGGCGCTTGCAACGTTAATGCGAGAAGAAACTCAAATAAACCTACACGTACGTCTCTTCCTGGACCCTCTGCTGCCATGAACTTTCGTAGCTGCCAAAATTACCATTGAATTACCATTACAATACCACCATGTTCCCCATAGTGGAATCTCTTCCTGAATGAATCATTTTCCATACAGCACACTACAGAAAATTAAAGCATTAGGCTATTTGATTTGACTGATTAAAATTCCTGGGGTGTGAATATAGGACATGTATGTATTCGTGACATGCACATTTATTTCGGATATAATGTGACTTTAAGAGGGTAATCATAGCCTTGATAAGACCAATTAACAGCTCATCGCTATCTAGAACTTGCAATTATTGATTAAACGAAAACCAGCATAGGCTACACAGGCGTCCTCAGGAGCAAGTTTGAGATCCCTCGGCTTAATGTTTTGGTTGAGTCGATAATGCATGCATTCTGAAGGCCTTCCTACAAATATGTATTGTATAATGGGACGACGGGGATGACGAATTCATTTTACATTTTTATTGACGAAAATTGATGAGACGAAAATGTCAATGTGTGAAAATGTGTGGTGGTAATGTTGAAAAGGTTTGGTCTTTCGGTAGTCAGATATCAGATTCTGTTGATCCAATAGTAAGCATGCATGAAGCTGCAGAATACGCTCAATGCGTGCCTGTTGCATGACTGAATACCTTACGTGAAGTTTGTGAACTCAATTGTCCATAGCTGTGATCGCTCGTTTGCCCATCGCTCACGTTGTTTGCGATCATAAGTTTAGTCATCACCGTCGATTGAAATTGCTATTTGAAGCCAACTGAAATAACTGTACAGACATGGCCCTTGTCGGTTCTGGAAGGGAACCCCCCAGGTTGAGCAGCATTTTCAATATCATGATGACAAGAAGACACTTAACCAGTGGTCAGTTACTACGCTGAAAACATTGCATGCATCTGTACACTGTCAGGAAAAATAGAAACAATCTGAAGCGGCAGCCGAAGGCGAAGCTCCGCCATTCAGACATCTATGCAACGGTAAGTGGGGAATGAACCAATGGCCAAGTTTAGATAATGCTATCGTCGTTATACGAAAAATATCACGATATAAAATGAAGATGTACGACGTACCCAGCTAGCTAGCTGGACTAGAGATTTTCTAGCCAAAATATCAAGCTAACTGAAATTCATGAATTCGATTGGGGGAGAACTGGGTAATAATTGAGGTGTTTGTACAAATAAATCACATTAATATTAACAAAAATACACTTTCATCATTGGTGTTTTCAGATCTTTTGCATGTGGTAAGCAAGCTGCATATGAGAATACTACTTAACTAAACCCATCAATTTCTGCATGTGCAACCACATTTTGGTAGTTTCCAAAGGATTTGGGCAGTCTGTGAGTACCAAACAGTCATTTTCTCCTGTGGCATCTCTTAGGGATTGAACAACTGGAGGGAACTAGATGTGGCTGAATTAAGTTATGACTAAAATTGACTAAAACAGTCGGTCATTTTCGTGGACTAAAATAAATAATTTTTAGTCATTTTTTGTTTAGACTAAAACTATTGAAGATGGCATGACTAAAATATGACTAAAACTAAAATGCTTTTTAGTCAAAAGACCAACACTATGGCCTCCCGCGTGGTCCAGTGGTTACAGTGTTCGACACTGGCCACAGAGATTTCCCGTCCCGCCAGAGTTGGCTCTGGCCGAGAGTACCACCAGGGGGCGGCGGTTGGCTGTCCGCCCCAGGGAGGGGGGAGGGAAGCCGAGAGGACGATCACTGCGCATAAGAGTGGCCCTGTAGTACCGGGTTACCGTCGACGGCCTGGTGAGTGCTGTCTCGGAGGAGACGTTACTTTACCTTCGTCACTACCGGTCGCAGGACTACGGCAGCAAACTCACATTACTAGGGGGATTGACATAAAGTAGCGGGTCTAATTGGCTACTAAATTGGGAGAAAATGGGATAAAATCAGAAACAAAATCTTTGAAAAGACCAACACTATGACTAAATGACAAAAACACTGATCATGTGTTGCATGAATGTGAAAATTTCAAATAGATACCGCAAACTGAAGTTATACATAAGAACATAAGAATATATAATGATGAGAACAGGCTGTCCGACCCATCTAGGCTCATCATTTCCTAGTCCAGTACTGCATCAAACCTGGACTGGAATACCCAAAGTGTCTCTGCCTCTACTACATGACCTGGCAAGCTGTTCCACACATTGACAACCCTCTGTGTAAAAAAATAAAATAATCCTGATATCCGTATGAAATTTACCTTTAATTAATTTCCACCTGTGCCCTCTCTTTCTGCTAAACTGAACTCAATATCAAAAATCTTTGGTAGTTCACTTTGTTAATCCCTTTTATTAATTTAAAAGCCTCAGTCAAATCCCCCTTAGTGTCCTTTGGCTAAGCTTGAATAGATTAAGATTTTCTTAAGTCTTTCCTCACAACTTTTAGCTTTCATGCCAGGAACCAGTTTAGTTTACTTTTTCCAAGAGCTTCTGGATCTACCATATACCATACATGTCCTCCTCCTCCTCCGACTCAATGTCTGTCGACTCAAGTTTGACTGGTGGACTGACAAGAAGCAGCGGATTGAGACCACTCACTTCGGAGGCGAGCATGAGCTTGCCTGCACTCTGCCGAAATGAGAGCTGAGTATCTGGTGGGTATGTAGTATCTGCTACTAGACCCTCACACAGGCATACAGTACAGCTATGGTTCCTTCCTCACCATGGTGACACCTCAGGGAATATGCAGTCAATGGTAATGGACCAGCCAACAGTGCAACTGCTAATAAGTTAGAACGGGTCAGGACTCTGAATCAGAGTTGTGCATTAGGGCTGGGGAGGGATGGGAAATGGCTATCTGAGGAAGGGATTTGTGATCCTTCAGGGAGTATGATCTTATGTCTTTATCCCACGCAGTCCAGGAGGAATAAGGTGGGAATGGGGGGGTCTCCCATCGGCCCTGAGTCTCTTTCGCAGATCTTTCCTTCAACACAAAAATGTGAGTTGTCACTGTGTGAGAGTCATGGTTATGGCACTGTGAGTGTAATAACAGGTTTCAGATTAGCTTCAACTTCATTTAAAATATTTCTCATTTAAAACAGATTTAAAAATCTTTCGATTTATTTTTTTGGGGGTCGAGTGGGTTCCATGAAGAAAATGTAGATTTTGAACTGAGTCCAACCTCATGCATTAAATTAGACAGATATATCTAACAGGTATATAACAACTTACCATTATCTTCCTACATTCAAACTGATTTAAAGACAAATGCATTTGCATTTACATACTTGATTTACGATGACTAATGCGAGTAAGTACACTGGTTGTAGGAACAGATATTTTTAGCTGTTCTGTATGTGACCAGTAGAGGACGATGTTGTATGCTGCTTGCACTGACCTGTCAACCCTCAGGACCCCGTTTCCTGTTTCCGAGTGTTTTCTACTCTGAGCTGGCTGCCTGGCCCCACACAGCTAGGCACCTCCTTCGCCTTGAGCTGCATCAACATGGTAAACAAAAACAAAAAAACTATGATGGAACGCAACTGTAGAGCTGTAAAGGTCATGCATATATTCGTAGCATTACTGTCCATGGCTGTTACAGTGACATGATGTGGTTGCCTCTTTGCATTTGTCAAATCGGCACTTTAGATGAGGTGTTTGGGGCTCAAGAACCCAAAGGCCAAGAGGTCTACCGGTTCACCCTTCTGTCCTCAACATAAGCAGTTCCTAACTACCCAGATAATCTCAATCTCTATAAAGCAGGAGGACGGCATTAAAAAATAATAATTTGACAATTAAAAAACACTACCACGAGGCCCTCACGTTTCCCTCTGCCAATTCAGTGTAAAAGTTTATTCCCACCCACTCAACGCCATATGCTGACACTTGTGCAGTGTCTGATTTCGGTAGTGTTTTTTTTGTTTTTTTGTTTGCGCGAATCGCAAGGAAAAACGCGGCTCTGCCCATCTGGGCCGACCACAGCCTTCCTGCAGGGCGAGCCACGCCGCTGGTATCGGTCTGACAAAATCATTTCAATGCGAGCGTCTGGCCAGTATCCAGACAGCGCCTCCAGATGCCCCTCGCTTTCCGGGCTCCGCCCCGCGTTCCAGTAAGCGGCAGCTCGGCTCTAATCTCCGGATCATCCCCAGTGCCTCTTCCTCTCCCAGCTCCGTGAAGCGGACTTCTGTTCCGATGCCGCAAACAAGGCACAGAATGCATGGCCGTTCACCAAAAGGAAAAGTATTTCAGGCACAGCCCAGACTCTTCAGGGCTCGTGAGCTGCAGGTGAAGCAAACTAAAATGCAAACCAGAAGCATTTATATATATTTTCCATAACTATGGTACGTAGGTCCTTCATTTTCACCCATCAAGTTTATTTGTCTCTACTTTGGTTGAAATCTGTTCACTTGAGTAACCCTGGCTGACCACCAAAACCAGATAGTTTACTGTCAATAAGAGATTATTAGTTTGTTAAAGAGACCGATCACAATGATTTTTTGATGCAGGTGAAGACAGTCTGACAAATTAATGTATTAACTAAAAGTATTATAATAATAGGTTATATATCACCTAAGTACCTTTTGTTGAAAAATGTCCAGCGCTCTGTGAGTTGCAAACAGATGGATATAATAATAATTATTATTATTATTGTAGGTTTTCATTACACCGCATCGATCCATGGCAGAAGACCAGGTCAACCAAATTATGAAGCTAGTAACCGAATATGTATTGAACCTTTCACTAAGCAGATACTTGCTCGTTTCATTCATTAGTACTTCCTCTTTGTGTTGTAGAGGCCTCCATGCACCTAATCACTTTAAGGGGGTCAAAAAGTTACTTCAATGAGAAATATTATGCAAGACAGACAGACAGACATGCATGAATATTGTATCAAGGTAACAAAAGGTCATTGGACTTCATAAATGCTTTTTTGCTGCTTTTATGACAATTTTGAATCTTTAAAATATCTTTAAATAATTAAGATAATTAAGCTATATGAATATATATACAGTCATCATTTATTTTATTTCACCATTGGGCATTTATGATTCAGTATTTCTTTTCTCTATGACTATCAAGTAGAAAGTTGGTTAAATGTATCATTTACACATTATCCTGAATAAAAAGGATGGATGTGCATCAATCGCCACATGCTCCATGCTAAGAATCTGCATGAAATTGTGTCTAATTAGTAGTTATCAGATTGCTAATTGAGTTGATTCGGCTACAGTGCAATAGGTATTCATGATGTGATTCATAATTATTGCCTCACAGTTGGTTTCGAGAGGAGGCCGTCTTGGCGCCTCGCCTCTGTCGGACTGAATAAATGTCTGTAAAGTAAGCAGCCGCAGAAACACAAGGCCGTAGCCATAACAAATGCACTGTCTAAAGGCCAGATACACTTCCATTTCTCTTGTCTTGATCCACAGGTAAACAACGTTGTGGTGTTTGGCTGGGCCGGGCCAGGCCGTGATCATGGCTGATGTTCCGACAGAGATCACATCTGGATAACGATGAACTCTGTAATTGTGTAGGACACGGTGATCTCAACCCTGCGCCACAGACCGGTTCCTCTCAACGCGGTGGAGAGGCAGAGACTGAGTGCAGGGGTGTGTGTATTTAAGTGTGGGGGTGTGTGTGTGGGGGGGCTCCACATTTACAGTGGGTATAAGAAGTATTCACCCCCTTTGGTATTTTTCACATTTTGTTCTCTTACTTCATGAAATCAAAAGGGATTTAACTGGGATTCCTTGCCACTGATCAACACAGAATACCCTATAATTTCAAATTTAAAAAAACAAACTCTAAGGCAACAATAAGCATAAAAGTGCAGGCCCAGAGGTTACAGCTTTTTACTTTCTGGCGTTCTGATTGCTTACTTTTAGACTTTTTTGTTGTTGTTGTTGTCAAACAGATGAAAATTATGAGATCAGATATCATTTGTTTTCCGACAGCTATTTGTGGTATATCTTTGTATTAGCACTTTTGCCTTGAAAGTTTTACAGGGCAGTTTAAAAGGCTACATGACTGAATTAAAGGTCTAGGATCAGCAGTCTATTTTTTGTTTTACAAGAGGCTCTTTGTGTGAACCAGGCATCCTTCTCAATGGAAGAATGATCCATTTTCAAGTGTGTCTGTCTGTCTGTCTGTGCGTGTGAATCATAGACTGGGCCTTCATTTAGATTTGTTTTACAGTGAAGATGACTACAACATTTCATCAGAGGTTATCCTGCCAGTGGATTCGGGGGTTTCGAGTGGTTACTGGAAGTGACCAAGACAACGTCTGGTATCCCCATTAGCTACAGTCATTTCACATGGCTTGCTCCAAGGGCTTATTCTACTTTTTGCACTGTATATAGGCTGGGAAAATTACTTTTAAAGATTAATTTAAGAGGCAGCATTTGAGAAGCTTTGATGACTTGCTGTTTGTCCAGCAAATTAACTTGCAAGGATGAGTCATTAAGACAAATATAACAACCACATCAGAAAATGTAACAGAAACACTTTATTTGATAGGTGTGTTTCCACATTTTGCATGTCCAACAAAAAATGTATAGGGAGAGCAAGGAGGTCCACACGCAACTGCTAGGTCCTTTGTCAGCCATCAGCCCCTCCCCCATCAATTTACTAGAGTACGCTGTCTACTTCTGTTTGCCTCCACCAGAAGAATTGTCTTTTCAAAAGTGTGTTCACCACTATGTTTGGAGTATAAGGCTCGGACTGAAGTCTCACAACATGACGTCCTCAAACAGTAAAGGGCAGTGATGTTGTTTCTATGGGACATTAAAGGACATCGTGGTTTCAGGGCTGACCCCTTTGTGGCCCAAACCATACGGGCGGCTCCTTTTCCTACAGATATGGTCAAAGTTAAAAGGTGCTGGTTTCTCAAAAACATTTCAGATAGGGCAATCATTTGAGAAGGGAATATGTGAAATGTAACCTCCTCACTGCCGTTAACCCACAAGGAAGCAGCTCAGCTCTGTGACACAGGACGCGTCTACAAAGTGCTGTAACCAACAACACGTGTCTCCCTCTCTACCCTCCTCCCCTCCTCCCCTCTCCCCTCTCCCCCCATCCATGCGTCTATGCTCCACGTGCAGGAAGTGGATGCACACAAAGAGGAATCCAGTGGCCATTTTTTTTGTTTGTTTTCTTTAACATTCACAGAGAATAAGGACACAGACCCTTGTCGGTAGGCCTCATACTAGGTCAGAGCAGAGATGCGGCCCTCCTGATCACCACATCTGTAAGGTGAATTAAGCTTTTGGTACAAAGGAGTTGTGCTGTGCCGAGGGGTTTAGTATGGGAACAGAGTGGAAACTGCAGAAAGCTGGGAGAGGGAATGCGATGTGAGAGGGATGTTTACACAAGATTGAGAGATATATGTACTGCGGGGAGCCGGCTAAGGTCACACAGTCAGAAGGGGGGAGGTCGGTATCAGTCTGGAATGGAGCTGTGAGGGGTGCGGGAGTCTCATTTTGGGTTGCCACCCCCCTTTCCTCCACTTTGACAAAGGCCTCAGCATCACTACAGACATTTTAAACATATATATTTTAATAAAGTCCTGATTTAAAAGACGTATTTAGAGTTGCTGTTGTGGCGAGTATGGGTGATCTTGTTCATCCATTGGAAAGACACAACCTAACTCAGGGTCAAATGCTACGCCCCTCCCCACGTTTACCAAACCAAAAAATGGAGCAAAAAGTCTGTTTAAACCAAAAACATAGGGTGTGCGTGTTGGGTTTCAAGACCTTCACGGGATGAAGTGAAAGTATTAAGTGTGCATGCAGCTTTGCCTCACCCAGAGATACCCAGTGTATAGGGAAACACGTAGGTCAGATAGGTCATTGTAAGCAATAACCAACACATTTCTAATTTCAGCCATTAAATGAATTCTGCCATTCGCAAGAAGTTTACATTTTCTGTCATAAAGTAAGTGGTTCTGTTATGAAATACACAGATATTCTGTTTCTGGAAGCACACGAAGAAACATGATTCTCCAGGATTCTCAATAGCATTATCAGGGGGTAGGTTTGACATTTACAAGATTTTTTAGAAAAAATATACTTTAAGTTGATTCAACATGCTTTCACTCCAACACATACAATTGAGAATAATTGAGTCTATTATTTGTTTAGAGGAAAAGGGTGGCAACTCTTTTGGAAGAGTTTCATTAATGATTACAATTCATTACAATGGCCCTCATCATTGCATTATGTAAATGAATGGATACTGAACTATGGGATGAGAAAAAAAAACAACATACTTTAACACTTCACATTCGTTCAAAAACAATGTTACAAATAGACGGCCATCTCAGCAGGACTCCTTATGTACATATTGCACAAGTATATATACATCTTTATTTAATCAGGTAGGCTAACTGAGAACTACTAAGAATTAGTCATTTGCAGTGATGCCCTGGGGAATGTGGGTAGAAAATGAAAGGGATTGTGTAGCCAATCAGACGTAGGGGGATGATTAAACAGGCAGCTGTAGAGCGACAGTTTTTGTAGGAATTTCACCCGGACACTGGTGTTAACATCCCTGTTCTGTCGAAATGTGCCATGGGATCTTCAATGACGACTCGGTCCTCGGTGTAACGCCTCCCCCGAAGCAGAATGGAGAATGTGTGAAAATGTGCTGTGACCCTGTCGTCAAACTTGGCACTTAATTAATGCTGATGGCAGTTTCAGGCATAGAAGCAGTGCAAAATCTAAAGCTGCTATCATTTTAATAAAACTAATCATAACATGACCCAGAGACACTAAATTAGACTATGGAATCCTTTGAGTTTCAAGGAATTAAAATCAGATGAGTCTGGTCTCTCAACTTGTGTCTAAAAAAAAAAGTTTCAAAAGCTTGATCCTGCCAGAGCTGTACTTAAGTCTTCAATCTTACAAACCGGAGCGATTACAGTGCAATGGTTTTCCACAGAAGTTACTGCCAAGCCAGAGGAGGATTCACCCATTCACTAAGCCAGCCCAGAACAAGCTGTTTTTATGTTTTTATTCTGGGACTGACTGCGCCACTGTAGCTCTGTGTATAGAAATTCTCCTTGACACAGGCAACGGCCCTTAATCCAGATACTTCTCACTGTTAACTCAAGTCATTACCGAATGTGCGATTGAGAGAGGAGGGAGAAAAGCTACAATGTTTATTTTATTGCTTGCTATGTGGTGCAGGATGGTGCAATAATGCACAATCCAGCAGTCAGTAATCCATTTGTATTTAATGCTGCGTTTCCGAAGCAGTAAAATGATCTCACTCTGGGACAATGTAGGCTCTGTGAGATGCAACGATGACTAAATGACATTCCCAATAATAATAAAACAATCGGAGAATGTCACATGAAACGTGCAGCTGCGGCATCGTTAGGATGAGGTAAGCGGCCTCGAAGTCCCCGGCTATTTTATCGCGAGGCGCACGGAGGTCGGCCTGCCGCTCCAGGGTAATAAAAGAGCTCTCCACTTTCCGGCAAGTTGGCATGACAACCAAGGACAGGCCACCGAGGGGAAGCGCAGATGAAAGCGCAGGAAATAACTAAACACTTGAATAACCGGGTCCCGCGGCCCGTTTGGCTGAAGCCCTCTGTCCGGCCTTTGGGTTTCGTGCGACCGCCGATGGGCCAGAGCTGTTAATGGATGGACGAGGACCATTAAAAAACCAAAACAATCTTTAAACAAATAATATGACCTATCTCAGGAGAAGTGGCAGCTGCTATATAGGCTTCTCTCCATTTTGGCAAGGAATGAAACGGAAGCTGAAATCAGACGCACTGTCCTCAGCTCACGTGAACCAACCCCCCACACACACACGCATGCATCCCCCATTTTTTATTCCCTTCCAAAACATGCTTACTTTGGCAAGGGCAGACATAATGGTGAAGTAATGATAGGCATCAGCCAGTTCCCCTCCTCAATGGTCCATTATATCAAAGAGAAAGCCACTTGACAGGCTCTGTACCCAAAGAGCCAGGTCCAAAACTGCAGTCCCAGTTTACGAGGTTTCCATATTGACTTATCCTCTCCCGTGGCCACCTGAATTACACAGCAAGTAGGGTTCCCACATGTCTGGATATGCCCTTAGGTCCTTAAATCTCCCTTACTCCAGGTTTAAATATCTGAAAATGTCCATGATTATGCCTTGGCAGGTTGTTTTTAAATGACTTCAAGTTGTTATGCTCCATGGCATTCCTGGCTCCAAAAACAAGCTCATCTTCAATACTTCATCCCTTTGTGTAATTCTATTGTGTTTACTGCAAACCATAAAAACTAGATATGTTACTGCTTTGACAGATACGATGCTGGTAGCCTCTACTGGGATGCACAACACGGTCTCATCCCAACTCGTCGGATATTGCCCTCTGCAAGGGCCGCCCCTTGTCGTTAAAAAAAAAAAATTACATGTATGTATGTGATTTTTAAAAAAAATATCGCTGCCCTTGGTGTCAAACTCCGCCGAAGTAGGAATCGTACTAAGTCTTCATTAAGTGAAGCCAAAGGCTTCCCGGCACATCTCCAGGCAACGACAAGGGGCAGCGTCAATATCTGACGAGTTGGGATGAGAACGTGCTCAATGGCAAGTATGCCATCTGCCAAGTTACAGGTTAACATGTCCCATACCTATAAAGCACAGAGAATTTGGCACTTTTCAGGGTCTCCCACAGAAATAACTATAATGGCCTCACACTCTCAGTCCTTACAAACATTAATAACCTCTGTAGCCACACAATCAATCTTCTTTATCTTATTTTTCTTCCTCTGTTCCTTCTTCATCTTCTGCTTCTTTTCTTGCTACTTGCATCATCAGGAATGCTGCAGGCCTAGCAAATATTAATTCTCCTCATTGGTCTACATCTACTTCTAACTGTTAGCTACCTTTATAGGGCAGCTCATTTACATTTAACATTAGCATAATTACCGACTTTTATTGTAGAAACTCATCAAGAAACATCCACCTTTCACAAAATGTTATTGGTGCAGACCGCCGGTGGGATTGATTCACTTATGTCCTTAACTTGGACTTCAGCAATCATCAAAATTGTACTGCATTTTATGCTGTGTGATTGTTGTTTTGTATTGTACGGTGCTGTACTGTATTTTGTGCTGTGTGATTGTTGTTTTGTATTGTATGGTGCTGTACTGTATTTTGTGCTGTGTGATTGTTTTGTATTGTATGTTGCTGTACTGTATTTTATGCTGTGTGATTGTTGTTTTGTATTGTATGGTGCTGTACTGTATTTTGTGCTGTGTGATTGTTGTTTTGTATTGTATGGTGCTGTACTGTATTTTGTGCTGTGTGATTGTATGGTGCTGTACTGTATTTTATGCTGTGTGATTGTTTTGTATTGTATGGTGCTGTACTGTATTTTGTGCTGTGTGATTGTTGTTTTGTATTGTATGGTGCTGTACTGTATTTCGCGCTGTGTGATTGTTGTTTTGTATTGTATGGTGGTGTACTGTATTTTATGCTGTGTGATTGTTTTTGCGGTCACCGTGGCCAGGGAAATATTATTTTATATTATTGGAAAATAATATATTTTTTAATCTCAATGGAACTCATCTGGAAACTGAATAAGAAATATCATCCCCTGCCCAACTTTTTTTGAAAGTTTAAATGGTAACCCCCAGCAGCGAAGCCCAATGAGGGTTTGTGCACTGAGAATGATCCTAATCTTGCCGCTAAATATTTCCCATGGCAGTTATGCCTCTGACTCACCTGGGTTATTATGGCCATAATCGTATTATGCCATTTAGCAGTGATCATTTTGCTTGAGTAACTCCAACGCCAACAGTCATAAATCTGTGAAAACGAGGTCTATGATGGGCTTTCGTGGAAATTTAATTTTGTGTTCTCTATTGCACATTTAATGTGGCTCTTGCTTCTGCCAAAAGTGCACAAACCCTACAGAAAGATATGAGTTATGAGAGATGGCAGCATCACATGAGACTTTTGTCAGTGTACAGTGACAAATATATAACAATGGGTACGGTGCGACCAAAATGTCTGAGATTAATATCTGTATGCTATTGATCATAAAATACTTTGATCCTGGTGTAACTACATTACGTCAGCCGCCTGACACATTCCATCTGGTCAGTGTTGAAAAGGGCTCCATGCAGCACCACAAAAAAAACTCAAGCCCAGCCTCAGAGGCTTTCAAAAAAACAAATGCCAGTCATGCATTGTGACACAGCCAACCTCCTGATGTTTCTAATTTGACTGTTTTTTGTTAAAAAAAAAGAAAATAAACCAATAAGATGAACAATCACGAACCACGCATACGTGTGACAGTTGCCTTCTCTTTTCTTTAGCCTTCCACACAAGAAAACCAAGCAGAGAATGACCTTTCAGGCTCATGGTGGTCTTTCACTTTCAGGATCACAGCTTCTTAGGCTCAGGATCACATGTGTTTCTGACATTCCAATCCCCCCCCACCACTGAAATACAGTAGAATAAGCATGCTCATGTGCTGCCCCCCACCTGGCCTTACTTAGTGCTAGTGTTGTGGAGACATGGACGCTGTGGACCAGGCGTGGTGGAATGCTATGACCCGAGGCTACTTGTGACCCTCAGGTCTCTTCCCAAGTGTGAACTATCTAATGTCTTTTTTTTTGTTTAGTTTTTTTGTTTTCCAGTTTCTTAACTCCCAACTTTCCCTTTTATGTTTAGTGTGTGCTTAAGGACTCTTCTCAAGTGCATATGCGTTTCAAATAAAAATATCAAACACTTTGACCAGCGTGCCTCAGAGGGTTAAGGACTCTTCTTGTAAGACCTCAACAGCTTGTGAGGATGGTTTTAGTCTCGAGAATGGATACGAACAAGGTTAGTAGAGGTTCAGTTTGTGCCATCTGACCTCAAAACCTAGACGCGCAACATTTCAGATTCACAGCTGCTAAGACCATGAGAGACACTGAATACTTTACCCCTTTTAAGACACAATTTTAGGGCCAATTTTCAGTATAAATATTAAAATTTGAGGAGCTGCTCTGCCAAGCCCCTGGACACAAAGCCAGCCTGTGTCCAGAAGCCGCACAGCAATGGAAAAATGATAAAGCAGCCATTGGCTGAACATTGCTCTTCACCACTGTCCAAGCACAAACCTGTTAGGCCTCATAGAGCTGGTGCTCTCCTGCCAATCCCAGACAGTCAGACATCAAGGATGCTGTGTTTGCATATGCACTATCCGGTGAGGGCCTGCCGGAGCCATGGGACACTAGGTTTGAGTTAGGGGTACAGCTGGGGACTCCCCGTCGCTGCCGCATAAATATCCTCGTCCAACAACGTGAGCGTCTCACATCTGCTTCAGTTAACCTGCGCCCTGCCAGAACTTTCCATGCAGAGACCTGCAGCACAGACAGTAAAGAATTCGGGTTTTTTATGAGAGGGTCGTCGTCCTTTAACATGGATGTACACGTTCACCGTGATTTCACGGCTTTACCATGGATTTAGACCACCACTGGTAATGGGGCTGTCATGCTCCAGCTGAATCAAGCTGGCCCACGACTCCACGGATGGCGGAAAGCATGCAGCCGTCACAAAGAGAGCAGGTGCCCTTAACTGATCCGAATGAGGTCATCTGTCAACACGGGACTGGAGGCTTTTCGAGCCGTTCGGTCTCTGAATTAACGGATACTAAATGTTTGTCAATTCCAGGACCACAGTTTTTTGCAGGAAGATAAAAAAATTTTTTTACTAATGTTCCCAATATGTCACACATTACAAAAAAGCATGCGTGTTATATCAAGTTTTCTTTGAGAGCTATGCTCTTCAAACAGTGTTGGGATTGTTTTCAAAAGACCTAGGCAGGCATTGCGTCGGAGTCTAGGGTCTGTAGCTTGGTTCACTCATTGAAATGTATTGGCAGATGTCCAACCCGTTTAACTGAAAACATGCCAAATTCAGCGGAGGCACTCGGCAGGCCTCTAGTAGAGATATATGTACCCAGCATGCACCGGTCCTTACATTACTGAGGAGGAGCAGTGATGTGCCACGGTAGAGAAGCACCCCAACGCACTCACACCATGAAGGGTACCTTGAAACTCTTGAGGGTCACCTGAACCTGTGGCAGAAATAAATCATGCATTGCCCTAGTGATCGGTTGTAAAAACAAAATGGTTATGGCAAGGAGACGTGTCAGGAGGTCTGAGTAAGTACACAGTTGTGTAACTCATACTGTGTGTGTGTGTGTGTGTGTATTTGGTGCAGGTGTTATCTTGATGCACATATGTATGAGGGATGGCTAGCACCTGACCTACAGTATAAGGTTATTGGAGGATGGAAACCATCTCGAAAACTCCCAACTCAATCAATGAAAACTTTCAATGAAAACTCAACGATAAATGTAAGTAGCAACAGTTCCACCGAATGAGTAGCCCTTTGCAGCCATGTTTTTCCAGCCTACATGTTCCAATTTCACAAGCACATGTGGAGAAAAGAGCTGCCAGTATTTGCACAGACCAAATTGGGAGGCACTTTCACATTACCACCTTGCCATGAACTTTGACCTAAATTTATATTGAGTACATTTATAGAACTTCCTGAAGTGTTTCATAGGAGGCTATCAAGATCTCTAGTATTATTTCTTGTTGCAGTATGTAGAAGAAAATAAAAATGCTTGTTGACGAATAACATTTTAACCAAAATTCCACGATCACTGCTTTCTTCTTCGTCAGAGTTTGTAGAAGTACTGTTACATATCAAGGACGTTTGGGAACAACAAATGTGGATAAAGTATGGATCGATACGTACTATGATTTCCTGTTCTCCTTGGTATACAAAAGCGTTTTTCACTGGGGTTTCTACACACTTGACTTGCCAGCCCCAGACTGTACCCAGAATGCTTGTAATAATATACGTCATTTAGCAGACGCTTTTATCCAAAGCGACTTACAGTAGTAAATGCATACATCTTCAGTATATGTGGCCCCAGTGGGGATTGAACCCACAACCTAAGTGTTGCCAACGCTGTGCTCTACCAACTGAGCCACAGAGAACCATTGTAAGTAGTACTATGCAAGTATGCATTTCGGAATACAGTCATTTCCCCTCCCTCAGCATCTGAGTGCATGAGAAGAGGCATGTGGATGGCCATGTGCCAGTGTGATTACAGAACTGGGCTAGTTAGTAGAATAATCAAGGTTTGATTCCCAGATGGCATGCTTCAGTTGTGCATTTAAGTGAGGTACTATGCTGGAATTGCTTCAATATATCTTCAGCTGTCTAATTTTGTAATATGTGAAAAATGTGTGCTATGTAAGATGACCGGGATAAGGGTGACTGCCAGGGAAAAAAATAACAATAATAAATGATAATGTATATGTACAGTACGCACAGCATGCAGTCAATCTTGTTCTGCAGCCAGGATGTGGGATGTCTCATTCCAACACTGCAGGTGGTCAATTTAGGCCTGACTGTGTTTCTATATTTCATGCAAAGCCGAGTCCACTCCTAAGGGAGAATCTGGGGGTTCTTTTATAGAACACTGTAGGCTTATGTGATGTCATCAAGTTGCCAATCATACAGCTATTTCCCAGAAAATGTTCTGGTTCGTTAAAACCCACTCATGGACCCCGTCAATAAATGTTCCCACAGGCGATGCGTCAACCCTGGTTTCACCTCGTATGTAACTGAACAATCTGATTTGTTCTGGATAATGGAATATGGAAACATCGTACCCCCAACAAGGCCTCATTTAATTTGAATGCCTTTTTCCGTCCCTAAAAACAGCAGCACGGGAGGTAAATAACAGCGGCGGTACCCCATCGGTCCTCACAGGAGTACAGCACACAGCCGTGATACTCTTTTTCCCCAGTCTCTCAAAGCACAGAGTGTTGCTCTGTTAAGAGCCTCTGCTAAATGAATGCAATGCAATGTCTCTAAAGGGCAACCTGCATTTGGTTTCGGGGGGAAGCCGTCGCAGTGGACAGACTCCTCAGTGTCAGTGCGTCGCCTGCGCTTCAGGGTCTGCGAGTGTGTTTGCAGAGCAGCAGCCAGAAGAGATGAACCCCGGTGACCTGTACCCTCCCACTTATCTTCACACACCAGGAACTGGACTCTGTTTCATTGGTGATAACAGCAGCAGAGGAGTTGTGGAGGAATTCACCATGTACAAAAAGGTCAAATAGATCAGGGGTGGGCGATTCTGTTGCTAGAGGGCCGGTGTGCATGCAGGTTTTTGTCTCCATCAATTACATTGGCTCAGATAATGCAATTGGCTGGAATAATTAAATAACTGGGAGCTGAAGTTGGCGTCAAATCTGGAAACAGATACGGTCCTCCTTGCTGACCCTAGATCGGTGCTACAAAAAAAAAAACATAATTTTCATGTGGTGTCACAATATGAATGGTTGAAGAATATTATAATTTCTCATTCTAATTGGGTGTCAGCACACTTTACATGCAAGATCATGGCATGTTTACGGTGCTTAAATGGTAGCCATTGTGTCTCTGAACCTGAAGACTGAACCTTCCCCATTTGCAAGTTGCTTTATATTTAATAATCGCGCCTGCCATCAGCGTTGTAAGGAATACCGGATGATCAACAGCAAGAATCTATTAAGTTAGTGGAGCACAGGTTTTCTTGGCAAGCTCAGACAACGCTACATATTATAGCTTGAAGAAGAACTTGTGTTGCGTGCTGACCGCTCAAAAAAAAAGGAAGAAGTAAAGAATAAAGTTTGCGATGATTCAGGGAATTGGATTGCCTTTTAAAGCTTCCCCTATATCTGGGGCTCCATGGGAGAGTACACGCTGAGAAATCTCAGCGCACATTAAATGCACACATCACCTATCAGGTTCAAGATCAGATGGCTAAGCAAAGCTGTGGTATATGAGAAACAGGTGGCCAGATTGCGACCAGACTTGCACTCACATCAATCTTTCCGGTGAATGAACGTGGCTCACATTCAGTTACGTCAGCTGGAACTTGTATACATAAAACATAGCACAGAATACATGACTATAAGACATGGGGAAGTGTAACTTTTGTCTGTTTTAGTTGTTGAGACCAAGCCTGCTGGCAAAGTCTTTACATTTGGAGTAAAAAAAAGAAACCGTATGAAAAGATGACTGGTTGCCAACACATTGCCAACTTCTCCAGTAGATGTGATTAATAATGTGGCTGAATCAAGTACAGAACACAGGCCTGCATTCAATCAACGTTTCTCCTTAACTTTCACTTACCAAATTCAAGGGTTGTTTTTTCTTCACAAAAAAAAAAAAAAAAAAAGGTTTGACAAGCTAATTTTGGCTGATTGCTGAATACGCTAAAACCATGTTGGTGAAGATAATAACTAACACTTGCATTTCCATTACTAAAATAAACGTTAATTGAATCCAGGCTAGAATCAACTTACTGTAAGAAAAATGATTCATAAACTGATAAAAATCTTACAAAGAGCAGAGGATTCATATCTAGATCTGGCTCTATAATGTATTGACTTACAGCAGATACACTGGCAAAAAGGATTAATTACGACACAGCAACCCTATGTCTCTATTTCTGGGACTTCCTTGTTGTGGAACTTAACTCTTAAACAACGGTTCCTGGAACCAAACCATGGGAGCAGACAACTGTGGGGTTTCGTAAGGCTACATTTGGTATGAAGCACTCTCAAGGCTGTGGAACCTCTCAGTGAATATGCGTCACAAGGATTCTTTCAGTAAACAGTTAGAAATAGATACACAGTTATTACCAGAGGGACAATGAGGTGCAGTTGCCTCTACATCCAGAAACTGTCACAGGCCATATCAAGGTCAAATGTCACAACTATAAGAACATCCCTAATTTTTCATTTCTGTTCAGAGAGATGTGCATTATTTCTTTCCCAACACAAAACATTTTACAAATATTGAAGGGGAAAAGAGGTCAGTAAGAAACCTAACCAAATGAACACCGGCTTTCAGTATACTGAATTTTTGTGTTTTCCAACGTATTAACATTTTCCGCCTATGTATACCAGCTGTAGGTTATATTAACATGCAAGCACCGTGATGTTTTAATAATGATGAACCTTCATGCTCCTGAGTTTATATCGGACCCTGAGGTCACTTTTCAACAGCGCCCTCCTTGTGTTTGTTATTACTGTACAGGACTGAACTGCTGCAGCAAGGTTTAAAGATCTCCACACCTTCGTCAGGCCTGTAGTGTTTGGACAGTCTTCAGAAAAGCAGCTTCTAATAACAGGCTGCAAGGACTCCTCTGCAAAGTCCACACTGCACGCCCCAGGATGGAAAGCCTTGCATTGGTATGTGATGTTTGTTTGAAATGCTGCAGCATGTGGCGAATGAGAAACTCACCAGAACAGTTACATTAATGACTGCCAGGGTTTCAGTATCCGTTACATATCAACTGCTCTGGATGAAACAGACAGTTTTGGTTTGGATTTCAGACACAAGCACCAGGGTCCCCCCCTTCAAAACACACTGATTCAGCCTTGTTCCGCACACAAAACCAAGACTGTAACATTAGAACGCAAGGATACATCATGAGGGGAACAGGCCATTTAGCCCATCTAGGCTTGTCATTTACCAACAGTCTAGACTATAGAGAGTATCCAGCACTGTGTCAAGCCTGGACTTGAACACCCCAAGGGTCTCTGCCTCTACTAGATGACCTGGCAAGATGTTTACATGTACAGGCAGACTCTGTTGTCCATGAGGGCTAAATTCAGAGACGATACCTGAGAAAATGTGGTGCCTGAGCAGCACCGAATTGGCAGCGATTGGCAAGAAGCCTGGTATCAACCAGCGCCTCAAGAAAAGAAAAGAACCCAAACAAGTGTACAAAGATCATGTCCAAGAGAAGGTAGAGAGTTAGTGCATCTTCAATCTGCATTGTGTTCCAATTGTTCATATCGTCGGCTTGATAAAAAACTTGCATCTCCAAAAAGACAACTTTTCATGAAATTAGAAACTGTTCTATTGCTACATTACAATAGACTTACAATCTTAATCACATGGTATTTTGAATTGACTTTACTGGTCACAGAGCCACGGAACAGTACAGCTTCAACATTGATGCAAGAGTTCTCTTCATGTTTTTTACGACGCCAACATAGTGTTGCTCTTGTTCCGCTGTGCCTATAGTGCGGCCCAGGCTGCCAGCCATTGTTTTGTATGTTCCAGTTCACCTCGCACCCCTGTGGTCAAGCCACAACACATGGGATCTTTGCACAGTCTCCTCCAGCTTCTGTCCGACACCTACGGTACTCACAGGGAGCCAGTGTCATACCCTCTCCTCCACAAACTGCACTGTAAGGGGCAGGCAGAGGGACGAGGGGGAGAAGAGTCTGCCTGTATCACCTCCCTGGGATGCCAGGTGATGTCATACATACAGTGGTAAAAAAACCCACAGGGTGTCTCAGGAAAAGTGTGAGAGTGGCTCCTGGGAAACTGAAGTTACACTTCTGGATAGCAAATTGTTAAGCGGCTCTCCTGCTTCAAGCAAGAGTGGGAGGCCAGCGAGAGGCCTAGCCCAGCAAGTTCTCAATCCTGCTCCCGAGGGACCACTGTGCATGCTCATTTTCCTTCCAACCACAGTTGCAACCCCCTAATTGTAGCAAGCTGTTAATTGTTCTTAATGAGACATTTTGAATATCTATTGAAGGGTGGTTTATCTTCTTAAGGCCACAAAGACAAGAAAATGGCAATGAGCCAAACCTGAATTGTGTTAATAAGTTTAAGGAAAACTTATGAAAGACCCTAAACGCATGTTGTCAGGAACCTGAATTGATCAAAAGGTTGGCTGTAACAAAAACCAGCACACACAGGGGTCCCCCAGGATCAGGGTTGAGAACCACTGGCCTAGCCTTTCTGCTGCTGCCACTAAACCCCATGAGCAGGGAAGACTCCAGAGTGGTTCATGACTTCAGAAAAAACAAGAAACATACTGAGCATGAAAAGATGCCCATTACATTGTATATGAATGCGTTTTTATATTTTAAAAAATATATTTCTTTTTAACACTGATCCAATGTTTTTTGGTGTCAACTGGATTAAGTGGCCATTCGTACCTGACCGTAATATGCTTGAGCCAGGTCAAAGCCCTGTGCCATTATATAGGGCTGGAAATAAAGCCAATAAACACGAGTCTCCACAGAGAAGCCAGTCTCAACAGACACACTGCACCCGTCTCACTCCAACACCCTCTGAGTCACAACACTGTGCCTTTGTGCACACCAGAAACACCTGACTACCACAGTCTAAACAGTGTGATCCCAGAATTCAGCTGAGCACAAATATTCCAAGTCCAAGCATTATGATGTGTTCAAACTATGCCTGTCTGTGTGTGGGGAGATACAATGCTAATGCTCACAGCTATGCACTGTATTGTAAGGGCTGTTCTTTGCTTTATCTGCTTTTGAGGGAGACACAATAAATACCATAATGGTATGGATCTTTCTCATAATGGCAACAAAACATGAATTTTATGAGCAAATGCTCTTTGCTTTTCAGATGATAGATTTAGCCTGAAAAGGAACTAAGCTGCTACAGTCAGACAGTTTCCAGGATTATAATTTTCTGACAGCTGAAGCAGAGTAAAACAGTTATTGAATGACATGAGAATAACAGGGGCCCTGGCACTTATCCGGGTTGCCTTGCATACATCTGGAAAAAAGGGCTGTAGATTTCACGTCTTCTTTTCAGGTTTACTTCTGTACTGTAAGTATGATTTAGAAACAAGAAACTTGCCTCAAAGCTTAGCTGCTACGGGTACACTACAGCACGGCGTTTTATTTACGTTGTGAATAAAACGCAATGTGATTGAACGTAGCGTTTCCCGTAATGGCGCAGGCTGGTTCAGCGTAGGTCATTGAGGCCACATCAATATTAGCTTTGACCGTTTGCTGTGAAAGACTTAATTGTGGTGAAGGAAATTGCTCATTCGCCTGTTAAGTGCAGTGAAACCTTTGCAGTCAATATGCATTAGCAATATAATGTACATCTTTTTTTTCCTAGAGGAAGTAAGCAGAAAAAAGGTTTACAGTTGTTTTTCTTTATTTGACATTGAAGTATTGTGTTGATCAGCGGCAAGAAATCCTAATTAAATCCATTTTGATTCCATGAATAAAAATAATGTGAAAAATGCCAAAGGGAGTGAATACTTTTATACCCACTATGTGATATGTTTTTTAAAATAATACTTGTTTTTTAATTCTGTCTTTCTTTTTGTTTTGTGAGAAGAAACCAAATGTGTCTTTCGACCTAATTGAATTGCAACATTCCCTCATGGGGTTAACAGCTACATCGTTATGTAGAGTAAATATAGTATAATCAATTGATGGGATTTTTGTGGGACTTTAGAACGGGTTGCAGGGTTAAATCTCTCTGGAGCACAGGTAAATGTACAATTGTTCTGTTTTGTCACTTTGTCACTGTTAATTCCTCTTAAAATACCTGCCCTCACTATGAAGATCTTGCATGCTATTCTGTGGCATGGTATTGCCTGATTTGTGACATAATTCAAAAATGGCAAAAGGGGAGATACACTTGCAACTACATTGTAAATAATTTATCTTCCTCCACCGCGATCATTTGCAACTGCTGGAAAATATCACACGCAAGAATCACTGCTTTCTGGCGTGAATCCCAGATTTCTTCATTTATCCGTAAAAACAAAAACAGACAACCTCATACCGAGAGCCATGTGGGAACAGAAACTCCTTCACTTTTGAGGAGAGGTTATTTACATTGATCTTGAATTCCCCCCCTCCCCCCAATCCATTACATGAATTGAATCATACACACTCTGCCAGAGGTGGATTACATCTTTGTAACGTACAGTGATGAATCTACAATAACAACAAAAACAATATTTTCTGTCTTTTATCAGTGGTTTGAATTTCAATAGCCTACCTTACCGTGTAGAGCACAGCACAGTATCATGTGCGTAGTTTAAACATCATAACAGACATGGGTAGCATGGCATAGTATCAGCTTCAATACTTTTTATGCAATCGTTTCTCTGTATTTCTTTATTTAAACTTCTTAATGTTGCTCCTTCCAAACTTCAAAGAGTCAGTCAGCCACAAACCACTGAAGTAAAACATTTTAAAAAAAGTATAAACCAGATACAGATTTATAGAGTACAGTACATTTGAATTCAAGTATATTCACACAAAAACACAGGCCACTGGGGTAAGTGAATGTTTTTAGCATAAATGCTGGCGACTCTTGTAGTTGCACAATGGAGGAAGTGGAAAAGCAATGTTCTTGCCACCCTGTCTGTCTGACCATGGCACCACGTAATAATTACACCACTATCGCTCCAAGGGAAACAGCTGGAGGTGACCCCATCAAATGATTAGATCCTTTTTTACCCCTCTCCCCTCGGTTTGAATCCATTTACCGTCAACTGAATCCAAAGATCAAATTGATTTTTTGTCCAGAACTCCATGGAAATGGATTTGAACACAAGCGCATAGAATTCCATACACGTAAAGCATTCAGGTATGCAGGTGAGACAATGGCAAACATGAGCTACCCTCTCCCTAAAAATCACTATGTTGTGACTTGTTTAGATTGAATGTTAATATGGGCATTTTGGTCTTGGGTCAAATGCTGCCATATTATACTCTAGTACCACAGATATTTACATTAAGACCTTAAGTCTCCAGTGTGTTGAAACAACACAAACCATCTCTACATTTGCTTATAATTTATTGTTCTGTAAAAGCATTCAATCTAGCAAAGGCTAAAATGACTGCGTAGGAGAGATACCAACCCTTGAAATTGTAGAAAATAACAGGGAGGGGCATTCACAGTTGATAATGTGATAAGGTTATCACAATGTTATCAGAAGCTCTTCTTTCAGGATGAAATAGCATGGATTTCTGGTTGACCATAATGGCTACGGGTTTTTTACCATCCTTATTCTTAGATGGACATAGGATATATCTGCATGTTGCTGTTTAAATTAACACTCAGATACTCAGAATTGGTCATGCGATTCAAATTACCTGGGGGGCTCCAAATGCGAGCCCCAAATGTTGTACCCTTTTCTGAGAGTTGGAGCACTGTTATAATTATTCACTTACTCTGTATAATTCCTCATCTACTGACATGAGTAAAACGTGTTGATGCTGTGATATTCAAAATGTAATGTTTTCGTTTTTCAGCTGTGACTGAGGACCACAGAAAATGTTAAATACACAAACTCTGAAAGAGTACATTTTACACCGATAGAGTACACTGTATACCTTTTGGACTCGTGCGAGTTGAATTAACATTGACAATGTTGCTGTGCGTTACATTGTTTAATGATGAGGGGAAAAATAGCGGTTTGTTGCTTGGGTCTGAGTCCCACGGTAATCAAATCTTGTGTCCAGTGACCTATATGCTACTCCCAGCTGTGGCTGTAGAGAGAGTGCGCACCACACCGGATCCACGCGTGCACCGTACAACCAAAGACAGATGTCAGCCGTACTTCAAAAAGACTTTGGTCAAAGAGAAAAATCACAGAACTTCTCTTGGTTCTTCTTGGTTTACGTTTCCATTGTTTGACAATCAATAGAATTTGCTGACCTTTACTTTAATGTGTGCTGTGTGTTGGTCTTTTTTTCCCTTTTTTTATGCCAGAACATGACCTCACATCTGGAAACAACAGCAGCTGTGCCTGAGATCCAGAGAGGCCCCGTTAGCCTGTCATGTGTGGAGCTCAAACCAGAGCGGCGAGGCCAGCATTAGGAGTCACACCCCATGTAGCGCAATGTACACCTTTAGAGAACGCTGTATACGGTTACTTAGTAAGCCATGGTTGCATGTCATGTACTGTGTAACTGTGGGGCTATGCTTGTGTTTGTGTGTGCGGGTGTGTGCATGTTTGTGTGTGTTTACAGAGGCATGTATGCATTTGTTTGTGTATGCATTTGTGCATGCATGCATGCGTTTGTGTGCGTGTGCGCATTTGTGCATATCATGCGTTTGTGTATATGTGTGTATTGCCAAACCGCCAGTAATTGGTGCAGACCTGAGGTGCATTGGACACTGTTCTGTTTGTCTCAATTCCCTCATTTCAGAATGAATGGACCTTTTTCTGTGACGACGTAATGCAAACTTGGGCATGCGCTCAGTCTTGTGTGAAGGTTCTACCGTAACTCCGCCGTAAGAGCTCAGATTTGGCCATTCTCATTTTCGCGAGTGTTCAGCCTCTAAGTTTACCTCAGCCATTTGTTAGTACAAGCATGTGAACTACGTGGTGAAGTATAAACTGCACGTTTCCCCCGGCTCTCTCCTACAAACATCTCTTAATTAAAGGGGACCTGTAGCTACTTTGCCCACTTCTCTGTGTGTTCCAGTGTGTGTGGGGAGGGGAACTGAAAGGACATTGTGGGGCAGGAATTTCACAGTGTTCACTGGGACGTTAATGTATACAAGTGCCAGAGATTGTGCCCACAGGGCTGGGTGCCAGAGAATTCCACATGTATTTGTGTCCATCCTCATTACCCAGGATGCACCACCTGGATCCTAATCAAGCATTCACAATGCAGCATTCTACAAAACTCTGCCCTGTACAACTTCGTAGGGACAGTGTGGAACATACTTGTTGCTGAATATTATGTCGTATTTAGCAATCCAGGCTTCTCTTCAGAATGCACTTATTTTGCAGTGAAAGACTGGCCTTAAAATGCTGCTGGCTACTGATGCAGCTGGAATGGCAGACTCTGGAAACTTCCTCAACAGATTCATGAGAACTATCATTTCCAGTGCTTCAGTTTTCACTCTGTGGCCAGATTTATTTTCTACATTTAAATGATTTGATTGTCTCATGGATGGACAATGATGGAAAACACTACACAAACTTTGATTCGAAATGAATATACTATATTCCCTGCTAATTAGTTTGATACAAACACTTTGCCCAGATAGTTTGTTAAAGTATTAACAATCTCAACATTAAACCTGGGATTGCATTGTGGATAGCACTGTCTCCGCACAGCAAGAAGGTCCCGGGTTCGAATCCCGGCCGGGGCCTTTCTGTGTGGAGTTTTCATGCTCTCCCCATGTCTGCGTGGGTTTCCTCCGGGTACTACGGTTTCCTCCCACAGTCCAAAGACATGCACGTTAGGCTAATTGGAGTGTCTAAATTGCCTTTAGGTATGAGTGAATGGTGTATGTGCCCTGCAATGGATTGGTGACCTGTCTAGGACGTATTCCTGCCTCTCGCTCAATGCATGCTGGGATAGGCTCCAACCCCCCCGCGACCCTGACCAGGAATAAGCGGGTTAGATAACGAATGAATTCATGAACATTAAAGCGATTTATTGCTTATTTTAATCTACCTTTGCTGTAACTAAGGTCGAGGTCAAAGTCATCAATACACCAAGAAACTATTTATACTAATTGCTTGCTATTACATTAATGGTTTTATATCATGTGTACATTATCATGCGTGTCATCACCTTTCCAGTTGATCATAACAAAAGCACTGTATTTATCTCTAGGTATGGAATTTTAATGCAAAAGAAACTGACCACAAAAAAAAAACTGTTTTAAAAATGATTTCATACTGCTTTCATGCATACCATTTTTAGAGATTTACTGAACAATCTGTTCCATGTTAGTCGTTTTAGACAGGAATTCCAATCCAATGTGTTGACTTTGAGAGATTCCAGGACCTGCTGTACCCCAGGCTGGCCCTCACCAAACTCATGTTCCCCTCATTCTGGCCTTTCTCAAGTGCAGGTAATCCATAAAAGGGACTTAGAGACACACAGGTTAGAGAGATTCACAGTAGTATTCAATACAATAATCAATACAATAGAGTAGAACTGGTCATTATTATGTTTTTCCACTTTATATTGATTTATTTGACCTCAAACTCAATAAACATGAACAGGACATGGCTTTTGCTGTACTTTTTCTTATCCTAAATAAACCTATCCCCCACAGGGTGAACTGTATTTAACTATAGCAACTGCTGCCATAATATACCTGCAGTCAGAGGTTCCTGTTGGTCCCCATGGTATAGGCTGAATTACTGTATGATGTAATTGTAGGAGTATACTGCGGTGTATCTGTAAAGCTACCACACCACCAGATGTAACGCCTGCCCCCCCATCAAAGATTTAATAGGAAGAATCACCATCTCTTAGGAGGTTAGTGTCCTAACAGCCAGCCAATGAAAAGCACTTCAGAAACCTTGAAGCAGAAATTTAAAGCCATCACCGTTTTTTCAACTAATTTAAGCAGACGGTAAGTCAAGGGCTTGCAATCTGAGAATGAGACTTTGCTCATGGAAACTCAGTCCTTGACCAGCCCAGAAGCTCTGTTCCACTGTGAAACCGTTATCTGCTTTCCTTATCTGCTACTGTTATCAGTTATCAGTAGCCAAAACAGAATTAAGTGCATCTGCTACAATTTTCTGTTTAAAAAAACCTTAACTGACCAAATTGTGTATGGGAAGAGAAAATAAACACCTGCATTTATTTGTAAGTCAAAGTTAAGGATATATCAATTGAATACTGACCAAAGTCTCTTAAAATGGGTTATCCCTGCACCAGGTTATACCGATTTAAAATGTAATATGGGGCTGGTTACAGTTGGTTCTGCACATATCCTTGCTATGTGCCTTGCTACTGAAACCAAATGGGCTGAGGTACCTTCAATCTCTGCTCTTCGAAAAATATAAAATTAGTAACAGAGACCCATACGGAGCACGTGAGGGTAAGAGGTTTGGCACAATTACTGTAAACACACAATTGCAGATAATTAGGGTTTAGCACACCGCCTAACAGAACGCCTGAATCGTCATGGATTCGGACTGTTTATAGCGATTCGGGAAAAAAGGTCCCTTTTATTTCAGAGTCATACATGAAGCAGTGAGTCCGACAAGAGCCAGCTGGTGAAACACACTGAGCTGAGATGTAGGAACAACTATGATCACTGCCTTTGTGGGGTTCACATTTATCTGCACATCAGCTTGAATGACATCAGCTCGAATGACAACAAATCTAATGCTAATGCAACAAATCTAATGCTAACCAATAAGCGAAAGCCTCAGTCAGTGACATAACCTCAGAAGAGACATAGATCAATTCAGTTGAATTCAGAAACTCTGAGAACAGGACCGGCTCATCTCTGGTTCAAAGCCCAAACTCCAAAATTGAAGAAAAAAGCAGGCAGTGGAGCCTAGAAAAAAAGGAAATCTCTCCAAGCACTGAACTCATCAGCAATTTAAATCTGACAAGATCATCCCACCGTATCATTTTCTCCTGGGTCACGAAGAGTCAGAGTGCAGCAGAGGTCAAACGGACACAATGCTCCATTCTTTCGAGAGGGACCCCAACTGGTACATGGTGAATTAGAAAATAATCCTGTGTAATGGATGTTCTCTTGCATTCATACCTTTGTCTGTCCCCCATAGGTACTCTACTAGTACCCCAAGTATAAATTCAAAAGGTCATTATATTTAGCCAAATGTTAATTAGAATTTCATGCATTTGCAAGTTAGATTCTAGCCATTTCTGACTCTCCCCCGCCCAAACTCCACCCATGAAGAAATGACCCAACCAGTTGTTTCTTCAGAGGTTTCCTGCTGCAATTGAATTATAACCCACTAGGATTGGCCCTTAACCTTTCAAAATTAAGAATTTAAAATTTTATTTAAAAAAATAATAATAATTCTGATAACTTCAATGATCTCCAAGCATATACTGCTACTTAGGAAACCAAGAGTAGTGACAATTGCTTAACATCAAAGTTAAGGGAAAAACACAAAATGTTGAATTGGGCCCTATGCAGGCAGTGAAATTATTGCACATCTCATTAAAAAGCAGTATTTTAAGCACCAAAGGAGACCAGACCACAAGTTGTATGTCTAAAGGGGAAACAGACAGGTAATTGCCAAAATAAAGGCAACACTAACATAAAGCATCTTAATTGGGTGTTGGGCCACCACGAGTTGCCAGAACAGCCTCAATGTGCCTTGGCATAGATTCCACTAGTGTCTGGAACTCTATTGAAGGGAAGCAACACTATTCTTCCATGAGAAATTCGATAATTTGCTGTTTTGTTAATGTTGGTGGAAAATGCGGTCTCAGGTGCCGTTCCAGAATCTCCCATAAGTGTTCAATTGGGTTGAGATCTGGTGACTGAGATGGCCATGGCAAATGGTTTACATCGTTTTCATGGTCACAAACCATCCAGTGACCTCGTGCCCTGTGGATGAGGGCATTGTCATCCTGGAAGAGACCACTCCCATCAGGATAGAAATGGTTCACCACAGGATGAAGGTGATCACTCAGAACAGCATTGGATTTATTGGCATTTACCTTGCCCTCTAAGGCTATGTTTACACTGCAGACCTGCATGCCCAATCCCAATTTTTTGCCTATATCCAATTTTTTGGACCGCCTGTTTACATCTACTTTTGAAAGTGACCCATATCCAATAGCGATCTGTGTTTACACGGTTTACACTTGAAATATCCTGCATGCGTACATGTGGGGTTGGTTACCGATACGGAAGTAAACAACAACCACGCCAGAACAGGCATATCGCCATCTGCAATGGACGCAAACGAGAGAGAAATAATCATTCAATCATGTTTTATGTAAATATTTATTATCTCTGGTGGTCACACTGGATGAGGTGGTTGTCTCTCTGAATGAGGCGGTTGTCTCACTGGCCTGAGCCTTTGTCCTCCATCATTTCACTTCTTTCACTTCTGGTTGTGCACATAAAATGTTACACGTCATTCAAATGTGAAAAAGTAGAAAAGTGATGCATTTTGAATGACGTGCGAATTGCAATGACTGGGAAATTCTGATCTGTGCGTTTAGATGACAGTCATATTGGCAGATCAGATTCCTATCTGATTTATTTCCACATATGAATGTTGCCCAAAATGGATCTAAAAATTCCATGTGCTTTTTTCCTGTTTACACGTTCATAATACATATCCGATGTGTGCCACATGTGAGCATAAAATCGGAAGTGGGCCACTTTTATCAGACGGTGTAAATGTAGCCTAAGGCAGTGGTTCTCAAACTTGGTCCTGGGGACACCCCCACCCTGTGTATTCTGTTTTTTTGTTACAGCCCATCTCTTGACCAATTAAAGTTGTTGAAAACATGTGGGTAAGTTCTACCATAATTGTATTCCATAAACTTATTTCGACACAATGAAGGTTTGGCTCATTGCAATTTGCTCTGTCATTGAACTCTACATTTTCCACAAACGGTTTTGTTTCAGTGACCAGGTGTCCACACTTTCAACAATAAGGCTCCCACTGATTTCCCCTGCCAGTCTAAAATTGAATCAATTAAAAAAGGTAACCTCTTTCTAAAGGAATCATGTGTCATACAGCACATTACAGAAAATTAGAGCAGGAGTTGATCTCGCTTTGTATTCCTGGGATGTGAATATGGGAGATTTATTGTTCAGGGCATACCTTAGCTGTTTCTGACATAATATGGCCTTAACAGAATAAATCATTCTTTAATAGAAATTAAAAGTGTCTAATTAAGAACAATTAACAGCTAGTTACAATTCAGAGGTTCCACTTATGGTTGGAATGAAATCCAGCATACACAGCGGGTCCCCAGGACCAAGTTTGGGAACCACTGTTCTAAGGGGTTAAGACTCAGGGGTGTCAAACTCATTCCATCGAGGGCCGAGTGTGTGCAGGTTTCTGTTGTAACCAATGCATTACACCAGGTGATTTCAATTAGGTTCCCTCCTTGGTTGAAGAAGTGAGCTAATTAGTGAAATCACCTGGTGTAGTGCATTGGTTACAACAAAAACCTGCATACACTCGGCCCTCGATGGAATGAGTTTGACACCTGTGGGTTAAGTGGACCTAAACCATGCCAGGAAAATTGAACCCACACCATAACAGAGCCACCAGAACCCTTCATTTACTCAAGTGTTTCCTTTATTTTGGTAGTTACCTGTATGTTCAGTCGTTATGCTATTCCGTTATAGCTACAGCGTTGAGCATATAACACTCTTTTTATTATTGTGAGACGAGAGGAATAGAGAATTGTTAAAAAAAAATGGTACTCTGATGAGCAGACAGTAAATATTTGGCCTCGTAATTAATGCCTGTCACCTTTTCTGCCAATTCTGTCTGACACGTCTCCCAACGGCCATGCGAAAGTTAATCACGAATACATTATTTTACCAAACAATGTTGGAGAGCAGAAGTCTGATTACCGTTTCTGGTGCTGCATCTACTGTTTGCGTTCAGAGGAGCGATAGGAATAACAGAAAGTAATCTCATTCCTGGTTTTATTTCTTCCTCGTACGACAGTATAGCCTCTGTCCACATGCAAACCATAATCGGTTAGGACGTTGTAACCACTCATCCAGGAAAATATTATCACTAAACATATGATCGTAATCATCTGCTGACTGACATTGCATTGTTTCCAACTGTAAGCTCAGGACATTTCATCTCATACTGTTGAAAGATTTTTTGGGACAATGCATAATATTTCCCTTATTCAAGCTATACAAAGGGGTTTAGGTTACCTCTCAAATGACTGCAAGCGCATATGTTCACGAAGTCCAGTGTAATCGCGGGGTGCTGTCTGAAAGCTGGCCTGCGCCATGGCGTTCCCAAGGAGAGTTTTAATTAGTTCAGCATCAACGGCAGGGATGGCTGAGGAATTTTCATTACTTCCAGCTGCCCCCTTTCTTTGTTGATACCCCTAAGAATCTCTAAAAAAAGCCATTAAAAGGAATGACCCCCTCGCTCTAACAGCCTTCGCTACTAACTGGAGTTTTGGTGTAGGCTACACTCTAGCGACAGGGAGGTTGTTTATTGTAGGCTATTATCCTCCTACTAAATGCTGCGGTGGGTATGCCAAATAATTATATTGTTTTCATACATATGACGGTATTTAGGTGCCCCTAAAACTACCAAGAGATACTAAAGTTGTGGTAGTAGTTTAGACTAGCAGTTAATTTATGCCCCAGCCCGGGAACTGCTGTGGAGTGCACAAGGTTAAGAGCCACCAAATTAGTTTAAGTTAATCATTCAACTCAAGTAAACGGGTGCTTACAAGAGGTATGACTTGCTCTCTGATATTACGCTTTTCAATATTGGGTCACTCAAAGCGCACATTGTAGGCTACTTCCAGTAATAATGCGAGCTACAGTAGCAATGCAGTTGTTCTAAAAACTGGGCAGACCATAAAACATTGGACCACATACACATTTTGTATAGCCTATGCCATGAAGGGACCGTATTATAAAATAGCATCATAAATAAGGAAAAAACAACAACAACTGTGTTCACTTCTAACCTTTGACATTTGAAACTGAATGTTTGCGTTTACACTTTTTCCCGAAAATAAATAAATGCATTTAAAAAATCCCAGATGTTTATTAACAGAAACAATGCGCATAGTTGTCCATGTCGACTTGCAAGACTCCGGTATATGAAACACAAATCCCCGAGGTCACCTCACTACCTACTGCACATGCAAGGAGGAGGCGTCGAACTGCTGTGAAATCCGCTACGCCGGCGTTTTCTCCCCCTGTTCTCTGCAGTGGTTGGTCCGTACTTCTGCTCGGCAGAGGGCACGGAGGCTGTGGTTTTCCTGACGTTTCTGGGCTTGCTTCCAGTGGTAGAGGAAAAGGAAAAGGAGAGCGGAGACTCTTCCCTACCGTCACTTTCCGGAGATTTCCTTCGCTTTGGAGACAGTATCATCTCTCTCCTCGAGAAACAGTAGGAAGAAAAAAAAATCTGCTCTCTGATTCAAGATAATAATGTATAATAAGTGCATTAATTGATCCATTCTTTCTTTTTTTTGGAGTAGAACTGTGAGTGAACAAAAAACTGTTCGGGATGCGGTGGTGATGTGACTAAAACATTTCCTGTCGTTTCGGCAGTCAACTCACAAGATAATCAAATTCAATCTCTCAAGCATGGGCTGGATTTTGAATACGATGGATTTATACAGTTGTGTGACTTTTTAAAAGTGGGAACACGGTTTTCAAATTGTACCGTTTTTTTAAACTTAATTGTCCGTGAACTTCAGAGGCTGATTTCATTGTGGAATTATTTACGTTTTTTGAAATTGATTGACAACCCCGTTTTATTCTCGTTTTATAATGGTTTAAGTGTAGGCTGTCTTTGTTGGTTGTCTTTATTATTATAATTCAGTGTTTGAATCGACATGTCACGTTGTAATTACGGGAATACAGAATAGTGTTCTGGTACAAAACGAATCTACTATGCTGTGAAGAGTAACATTTTTCAACTACCATTTTGTATCTGGGCGCATTCTGTTTTTTAAAAGCCCAAAACCTATGTCCCACAACTGGATTGTTTTTCTTCTGCAGTGGGGACTTTTGGAACTCTGAGTGAGCATTGAAAATGAAGCAGATACTGGCACTTTGTAGTGTAGCGTTGCTTTTGCTGGCGTGGGCAGGAGATGCTGCTGAGAATGGCTCGTCTGACGTGCGCGCAAAACTTAGACGGCTGGCCTTCCGTCGTGCCAGGGTAAACAGAAGTCAGGCGCATTCTGACACTCCGATTCTAAAGGAGAACGCTGCCGGAGATTCTCCATCTGCATCGGCCTCATCCGCCCCAGGGAATCTCGAAAGAGCTGAAGAAATGCCGCGAGACCAGAGCTCAGGTTCTGCCAGGCCCGGGCAGACAAGACGGGTACTGACAAGCAGGAGACCGACCCGCAAAGGGAGCCCAAGCCAGACCGGCATGGTTCAGGCCGATGGCGCACTGGGGGGTCAGCCCAGGCAAGCCCGCCAGCCAGGGGGTGCCGGCTCTCCCAACCTCTTGGCGAGCTTTGCGGGGAAAAACCGCGTGCTGGTCATCTCCGCTCCGCACGACTCGGACGGATACTACCGCCTGATGATGACCCTGCTGAAGCCAGACGTGTACTGTGAGCTGGCGGAGAGGCATGTGCAGCAGATCGTCATTTTCCACCAGGAGGGGGAGATGGGCGGGAAGGTGCGACGCATCACGGACGAGGGGAAGGTGGTGGAGGAGCCCTTGGACACCTCCGTCATCCCCAGGCTGATGAACTTCCTGAAGCTGGAGAAGGGTAAGTTTGGGATGGTGCTGCTGCGGAAGACTCTGCAGGTGGAGGAGCGCTACCCATATCCGGTCAGGTTGGAGGCCATGTACGAGACTATCGACCAGGCGCCGATGCGCAGGGTGGAGAAGAACCGGCAGAAGGGCTTTGTGCAGAAGTGTAAAAGTGCAGGAGTGGAGGGCCAAGTGGTGGATAGTACGGGGGCGGCGCCCGGGGCCGGGGCTGAGGCCGAGACCGAGACCGCGGTCTCGAACCCCCAGGTGGACGCACCCGTGGAGAGGAGGCCGGAGAGGAAATGGCTCCGTAAACCTATACGCAGACCCATTCAGCCCACACCTGTCGCAACTACCACCACCACTAGGCCCACCACAACTACAATGGCAACAACCACCACAACAACAAAGCCCCTGACTACGACCACGACAACGACAAGGCCCAAGACCACCACTACAACCACCACAACAACAAAGCCCCCGACAACGACAAAGACAAGGCCCACAACCACCACTGCAGCCACCACAACGACGCGGCCAACGACCACAACTGCCACCACACGCCCGCCCACGACCACCACTCGTCCCACGACGACAACTACCATCACTGCTCTCACTACCACCCAGCGGCCCACCAGAGCCCAGACGGCTCCCTACTGGGCGCCTGCCCCAAAGGTCACAGCTAGACCTCACTACTACCCCCATGGCAGGGACCATCGCAGAGGCAGGCACCGGCAAAAAACGACCCCTCACCCTACTCCCCCCCCTGAGTACCACACCAAGGCCTACACCGGGAGGTATGGCGAAAACCACACGGACAAAAAGGACCGCAAAGCGGCCAGCGACCCGCTGGCAGAGCCCGGACCCACCAAAGTAAGGCCGCCCAAGAGGAATGGCGAGAAGGTTCTCACCAACGAGTATGAGGATAAGTACGAAGGAGAAGTGCCCACGGAGGAAGCAACGGAAGTCACCGAGGTCGAGGTTCTACCCACCCGGAGGGGGAAGGGCAAGCACGACAAGGCCGAGAAGAAGAAGAAGAAGTCTGAAAAGCCGGCCAAGAGGGACAAAGCAGACAAGAAGCCTAAAGAGGGGAAAGGAGACAGCCGCAACAAAAAGACCGCGAAGAAGAACCAGGATAAAGATGAATTCCATAAGCCGTCAAAGAAGCCGCCGACCGCCAAGGGAGCTTTAGAATCCTTCCTGGACTACTTTGAAAGCAGAAGACGGCTTATTGTAAGTATAGTTCCCTTAGTTATTTTTAAAAAATCTGTCAGACTGATGTGGGCAGTAAGTGCCTATTTTTCTAACAAACACAGGTTTTGATGGCAACAATTAACATTGATTGTATGTGGTTAAATGTCAAATGTGTAATTTAGCCATCCGTTAAATTAATATCCTGTTCTCAGTGTCAGACAATGTTATCCTCTTTATCTTGTTTCTTCCTGCAAACCTTGTCTGCTGGTACAAGACAATCTACTTACTTGCATGTATCCCCCTCCCCTGTATTCCCTCCTACCCCACTTATTCCCCTTGCATGTACAGTTCTGTAGCTTGCTTTTATATTTTAAATGGCATGCTTCTGGATTATGATTCAAGTTTAACATGTGTTTTATGTTACTATAAATGTCAATGAAATGCAATATTTCAGCCGAGATTGTTTTAGTACGGCATGTGCTAATTTAATTACTCGAATATGTTTTAAATTGCCTTGCATATAAAAATATTTTATATACTTCATATTAGTAAGGTGTTGCCATTTATTGGTAACCCTACTCTAATTGCAGTGAAGCAAGCCATCTCATTGCTATGTGCGTTTGGCTGGAATTGTCTAGGATGCATAGTTTAAAAAAATGTAAAATAAATGCATTCGTGCTTTTAAAAATGAACAAATCTTGACCTTAGTAATAATTCCAGGGCAATGCTGCAATGCTATGCACCCTGAAGACATTCCTTCTGAGTGAGTGGGGGGAGATGTCTCGACATGGCGTGAAAAAAGATTCACACACAAATCTTTCCATACCGCAGACCTCATGAAAACATGTCCAGAGTACAAGATGGGGTCAACGTGTGGGATTTGGCATGAACAATAAGCTGCACGCTTAGTTAGAAGAGTTGGGGGGGGGGGGTCAATTTCATTTCAATTCAGCCAATTTAAGGGCATTAATTGGAATTAAGTCATTGAAAACATCCTCATGAAACATTACGAGCATTTGTTTTTCCAATTCATTCATTGAATTTATTTCCTGAACGGAAATGGAATCGACTAGTGATGGGAGAGTGAGGATTCATGAACTCTCCACTGTAAAGCACAACGATTGGTTGAAATCATTGAGCCACTGATACCGTATGGTAGTTCTGCCCATGAAACCACAGTCCTCCCCCACAAACCCTGGCACTTCATACTTGTGTTGACAAGTTCAAGCTCGGTCTCAAGGCTTTCTCAGTGCGTTTGACCCCAAGCCTCTCGCCCTGCAGCTGATCACCACGCCCCGGGAGTCCAATGGCATGTACGCCCAGCAGAGGGACGAATACCTGGAGCACGTGTGCGAGATGGCCATCAGGAAGGTGTCCATCATCACCATCTTCGGCACCATGGCCAACTCCACCATGAAGATCGACCACTACCAGCTGGGTGAGAACGCTCTTCGAGTCTTTTCAAATCAAATCAAATCAAATCAAATCAAAAATGTATTTGAATAGCGCTTTTCACAATAGAATTGTCACAAAACGCTTAACAGAGGGGGAACCCAGGCCTAGACCCCCGAAAGCAAGCCTAAAGGCAACAGTGGCAAGGAAAAACTCCCTTGGTAGGGAGAAACCTTGGGAGGAACCAGACTAAAAGGGCCCATCCTCTTCTGGCCGGCACAGGGTATGTGCTGCTCTTTTTGAAACGGTACTTTATTTATTTTTATTTATGCCTCCTCATGCCCCACCCTGGAGCCTTTTTCCCCACTCTCACTCTGTCCCATGTTAAGGTGAAAATGCAAACAGATTGATTTGATTTTCTCTCTTTAAAATCAATTAGCTACGCCCCCAGAACTGACACGGCATCTCCTCTGATTTTGAACATTTATGTGGGCGTCATTGTACGCAGCCTGCCACTGTAACAATGTTCCAATCGGGAGTTGGAGATAGCATTTTTGGTAAATAACATGGGATCTGTTCATCTTTTTATGAACATCATTTTATTATTAACTAAGCCTAATAACAACCGTTTCCTCCCCTGATTTGCCTTGAAAGGTTTTCGAGCATTTTTGTAATGTGCCGTGCATTTTCATGTTGCTGTGACATAGACGGCACAGTACTGCCGACATGCATACTCGACAGCGAGAATCTCTCCAGTGTACCCTACACAGAAAGCAGCTGGGTGAAATGTGTTGGGGTAGTCCTCAAAACACACACAACATGATTTGTTCAATTCTGAAGAGGGAATAAGCCAACATGAGGCCATGAGGCGCAGACCCTTCATTACTGATGCATCGTTCCAATGACATCAAAAGAGCCTCTCCCGAGTCTAGGGATTAGCCAGGCTAGTAACCACCCCCCCCAGTAAATAGTATGGTGCTTTAACCCATGCCTGAGCACTTGGCTACTTATATAAGGTCCTCATTTCACCACATGGACCTCACATGGAGGCTGCTGAGGTCATGCTCAGAGAGGGACACTAACATGCATGGCCTACTGTACAGCACAGGAACTTTGTCTTTAAATGTGAGCCATGAGAGCTGTCAGGATAATGTGTGCTAAGCACGAACCTGCCTGACCTGAAAGCTGGCATTGACCCCCCCCTGAAGACGTGCTTCAGTTTTCCAGACAGTGACGTAGTGACAGCTAGCCCAACAACAAAAAAGCCCGGAGCCTGAAATAAAATAGACCCTGTTCAAGTAACCAAGCTTGACAAATGAGACTGGAACGAGTTTCGAGGGATGAGTTTGGCACAGGTACCTTCCCAGTTTATCATCCGAGACTGCAATGGAGTGGCGTTTCCTGATGACAAACTGGTAGCCAAACTAGATTGGTTTCACCCTGGTCTCCAAACGCGTCTCATCAAAGGCATCTTATCAAAGGCATCTTCATGTATCACAAACCTGACACCCCTCATTGCAGGGTCCATGTGGTTTTAATTTCATGTCGAAATCTTGTTTATGAACAGTCAACGTTTCTGTAATCAGACCTAGACATTTATGACTTAAATGTGTTGGAGGAGTATATTAAAGTGACTGATTGCATTGTTTTGTTGGGTCATCCGTTTGGAACTGGTATTTTCCAGTGTGAGCGGCTTTAGTTGTGCATACATTCCGTGGAGATCCATATATCAGAATATCTCGTGCTCTACGCAGGAATGCTGGAGAGTGTTATAGGATGGAAAAAAAGTCAATGTTTTAAGCAGACATTATTTTTTACATTTTGTGTCCCCCCCCACACACATCACACTCTCACACACACACACACTCACAACCACACACACTCACACAGGTCTGAGTCACGCACATTCTGAGAGGCAGGAGGTCCAGTGTTGTGGTAATGGAAAGAGTGAAACACTTTGGTCTCAAGCAACCACATCATCACATGAACAGAGTTCCAGTGATTGGTTGAGAAATTGGCCAGTCTCTGGGAAACCAATGATAGCTATCCTTGGCTCTTTGTGGATTGTGGGAGCTTCATTTGGACTGTCGGTCGGTGGCTACAATGCAGCCCAGAGCATCAGAAGCTGTGGAGGGAAACGCCATGGCCAAAAGTATTCTGGAAATGAACCCTGTGGTCACACTGCAACGCCTTTTGTCTGCACACATTTTTTACGATACAGTCGTAATGCGTAGAATAGGTGCAGCGCATTGGGCTTAAAGACTTGAGTTTTATTGTTGAATATCTCTGTGGTAGTAGTGGCCTGTTACCAATGCCACTGATGCATGCAATTAACTGTTATAGATGATTTAGAAACATTTCCCACTTAGTAAATAGTCACACATCAGCAACAAATGCATTGCATCTATCAAAGTTTCTTTGAACTTCACATGAACACCTTCAAGTGCAGCAGAGCAGGGTTGCCAACCATCCATAAAAAATATCACAAATCTGAGCCTGTCCATAAATCCATAAAAAAATACGAAGCTGTAACCATAATTGGTGTCTGTTAAAAAAATAAGGCATGTCAGTAAAAATGGCCAAACTCAGACAGTCATGTCAGTGAAAACCGAAATTGGAGGTTGGCAACCCTGCAACAAAAATACATCTTACATGAAATAATTGTTATTAAAACAAGAGATCATATGTTGATCATTATTTTCAATGTAACTACAGAAAAAAAATCATTTCACATGAAGCGTGCAAAAGGTCCTTCGTTTTTATTAGATCGAATGCGTCTGACACACAAACACACCCTAATATTAAGGAAGAGGCTGCTGGGGACTGATACTTCTTGAAAACATCTCACTTGTTAATGCCGCAAAACACACATTCGGCACAAAGTTTATTCCGCGCCTTCCCTATTTGTGGCTCAGCGGCCCCTGTTTTCTTCCAGAAATTCCTTTCCTGCTACAGCGCATGTAGATGGCTGTAATTGATAGTTTGTATCGTAATTTTTTTTGCTTATCTGTGAGCCATATATTTTGCAGGCATACGAGACTGGCAAAAAAGCTAGACATCCTTAAGGTCCATATCACGAGGCGGTCTTAACGAGTCATAACACGTGAGAGCAGAGGAACCATGGCATGTGGGAATGGATGCAATCCACGCCAGCCTTTAGGTTGACTTTTTTCAGAAAAAGAAGGCTAATGCAAGATAACCTTGAAGTGCTATTTCAAAAAATATTTTCTTTTGTATCAGGAATGTCCATTAGGGGTTACACATTCTTCGAATTTTAAGGAAAGGGGGGTGTGCGGGGGGTAACCAAACAATCCCGATTGGATTGGCCACAACCACTCCCACCTTCTTCATCAGTCTGAGAAGGGTTTCTCTCTGGGTGGTGGTGGTGGGGCTGAGGGGGGTGAGGGGGTTAATCAGAGTAGAACAGCCTTACCCACAATAAACGCACATCTGTGATTTATCTGGGGTCAGGAATCGCGGATGAATTTCCGATTTGTGTGATGTGGGCTTTGGGATGGCTTTGAAGCTCTCTCTCTCTCTCTCTCTCTCTCTCTCTCTCTCTCTCTCTCTCTCTCTCCCAGAGAACGACAAGCCAATGAAGGGCCTGAGGCAGGAGGACCTGGTGAACCACGACCTCATTGTGGAGCTGCGCAAGGAGTTCGGGATGACGTACGACGAGTTCTTCATGGTGCTGACCGACTTCGACATGAAAGTGAAGGTTGGCCACGCCTCTCTTGAGCTTTGATCACCTCACGCGCGTGAAGGACGGGAACAGCGGGAGGGACAGACACAGGACAGTGTGAAGGACAGGGGGACAGCGGGAGGGACAGACACAGGACAGTGTGAAGGACAGGGTTTGAAGGACGGAGGAAAGTGTGAAGGGCAGGAGACAGGGTGACAGACATGGGACAGGGTGAACTATGATGGGGACGGGGAATCGAACCCCGGTCTCCATGGCCAGCATCGAACATTGTAACCACTGGACTGGGAGGCCCCACTCACATGTTGTTTTGAATAAACTTTATTCGTCACAGGGCCATAAAACATTGACTGTACACAACTGAAGATGCAAGCTTTCTATTTGTGTATCAAACTCCAAAAATGGCTTCATTTACAGCGTTCAGATACAGGGTTTTTTTTTTTTACGATGCAGGCAAAATTGGGCCGATCGGTCACCGTGAATGCACTGCCAAGACTAGAAAGGCCAAACACATTGCACTTTTACCGGGCCCTCTATTTAATCCTCGGATTAGCTGAGTCCACTGTTTTCAGAATGCATCTCAGTGTAAATCAAAGGCACATTTTCTACACATGATATCAATAAAGAGGCCCCTATGTGCTGTAGACAGGCACTATGTAAAGATTAATATGTTTCTTTAGTGCGGTGGTATGCCATGCTGGTCCGATATGTCGTAGCTAGAGGCGTCTGATCCTGCATTGTAAACATGAAGCAATTATAGTGGGCGGGGGGAACCCTTGAAATGTTGTGCTTACCCAAACTGTGAAGCAACAGGGGGGACATGTAAATAAGCCCGGATACCAGCTGAAATACATTTTCTTACCTTATGTGTTTTCTTTTTATTTCTCCCAACGCCATGCGAGCAAAACAACCCCGATACTTGGTGAAATCCGTTAATCAAATTCAAGTGGCGCACTTTGCAACTGGATTGAATCTTGTCTCCTCATTATTCTGTCAAGAACATTTGAAGGACTCTCGGCGACTCAGCGGAGAGGGGGGACGCCTTTGAAAAAGCGCTAGATTATAGGCCTACATGAAAGTGATGGCCCAACTCGATTCACGGGCGAGCCTTTTCAAGCTGTTTTCAAGAGTAATGAGCGTTTGCATGGCCGCGGCGGCATCTCCGCCGAAATGTACTGTTTTCGACGTGACGTGCCGCGCCGGCTTCCTGTTTCTTCTTCGCAGCAATACTACGAAGTGCCCATCGCCATGAAGGCTGTGTTCGATTACGCCGACACGTTCTCGTCGCGCATCAAAGAGATGGAGCAGCAGAAGAGGGATGCGGTGTCCTGCAAGAAGGAGGACAAGCCCAGGTCTCTGGAGAACTTCCTCTCAAGGTAGTACAGCCGCTCGTTTACCTGTGACGGGGGAATGGGGGTCCGTCTGCGTTCTTTAAAGCGAAGGAATTCACCGAAATTGGCCGCGTCAACCTCGGGGGATCAGGTGGTCGTGTGAGGTTTGGAGAGTTTAATAGTCTGCGGTACGGCGCTTTACGTCTGTGCTTTACGTCGTTTCCTTTGAACGGGGGGCTGAGGTGGAGTTTAAAAAGCCGCAGGTTAAATCTTTCCCCCCGCGGGCGGCTCTGTCGATATCTGCCGCCCCAGACCTGGAATCAATCATTTTACATTTTACATTTTAAATCAATTTCCCCCGAAAGATTTCAGACCGTTCCGTCCCGCGCAGCTGAAAACCGTAAAACAAAAAAACATTTTATCAACATGAAGCCAATTGGCATTTCTGTTTTTGGCACATGTCGGAGATGTAACGAGGGGGTTTCGGATGTTCCAGAGGTCAGTGGGATGGAGACCAAGGTAACGCAGCGGGCTGCAAGGCCAGAGTGGAGTGGGTCTGCGCTGACGTGCATGAGTGAACGCCGGGCGAGATAAAACTGAGTGAAACCAGATTCAAGAATCCATCACAGTCAGAGGTTACAGGCAGGAGATGAGTGCTAAGAGACACATGGGATGCAATCCCTGCTACTGCCCGTGCAAGGCTTACATTTGCTGGCATAGTCACGTTTGCATTTATCAAGAAAACTGGACAGAGACTTAATCCCCTTCTCCAGACCAGTTGTCTTCTGCAGTGATGATAATAACAGTCCCTATGCATTGCTGTTCAAGCCAGTCCACATAACATAACATAACATAAGCCATTTAGCGACTTACAGTAGTGAATGCATACATTTCTCCAGTATATGTGGTCCCAATGGGAATTAAACCCACAACCTAAACGTTGCCAACGCCATGCTCTACCTACTGAGCCACACAGAACCACCAGCAAGTCCAGGTTTTGCTAGAAGCAGATTAGTGCACTGAGGTGAATCCGCTTATTACACTCACCTGCTTATCAGGTAAGACCTGCGGCACCTGAGTGGCTCAAAAGGCTATGAATTAGGAGCGTAATCTCCATCCCTGCTACCATACTGTGTGGTAGACAGATAGCGATAGGGCATATAACATTTAAAAGGGTTGATAGATAGTCGTTTGTTTGTTTTGCATGTCTTGCATGAGTATCTAGGAAGAATGACTGATTTTGAGGTTTGTTGTAGTACAATGTATTTCTGTTGGTGCTCTGCCTCTCTCTGATTGGACTGTGCGGGTCTCAGGTTCCGCTGGAGACGCAGGCTGTTTGTCATCTCCTCCCCCAATGATGAGGAATGGGCCTATCAGCAACAGCTCTACGCCCTGAACAGTCAGGCCTGCAACCTAGGTGAGTCCACGCCATAGACGCACGCACCCTTGTCCCGGAGCCCAGGCGGTCAGATCTCGAGACCCTCGCCTTGCCATCTGGGAACAGTGCTTACTGTAGCAGCGATCCCCATGGCCGGGATGTAGCAGTTCAGACATTGGTCAGATTCTCAGAGGGCCTTGGATATGACGCATTTGAATTGTCTTTGCTGGCCTGATATGATTGGCTAGAAAATGTTGGTTACATGGTGAAAAGTGGGCGGGTTTATAGCTCTGAACTGCACTGATTTGACCAGCTTACAGGTTGCCAGACATGCTCTGGCAAGCGGGACAAGATGTGCCGCATTTTAAACAAAACCATAACGTTACATATGATCCCAACCCCCTCTGACCCGGTGGACTCAACAAGCCTTACCTCCGCTTTCTCTCTCCGTTTGTTATTTTGAAAACTCCTTTCCCATCCTACAATGTCCTGGGGAACTTGTCCTGCATTTGGACTGTTTGAATCTGGTTGCCCTAGCTCTGAACGTACAGCTCACTTTGACAGGAAACGCAGGTCAATTGCGTGGGAGATTGGGTTGTACCTCACCATTGTAAGGTCACCGATGTAACCTCATCGATAGCAGGACCCAGTGAACAGCATCCACGACTTTGACAACTATACCAAACTCCCGCTGTGAAGGAAAGATTTGTTTTTGCTTTCTTGTGCATTTCAGATAGAACTGTGCTAAACGTTTGTATTCAGCTTTTGCACAGTGCAGACAGAACCAATATGGTAACAGCGCGAAGGATTTCTAAGCACTTTAACTTCGGATCAAATGCATGACCCTATTTTTGGTCAGAATTTAAAATCAGATTTTAAGTGGTCAGACTAAAAGCTTTGCGTCTGTCTGTGTTTGTCTCCAACCTTCAGTCTAAGCATGCATTTCACAATGATTTCACTGGAGCCCTGAGTGTTTATCTTGCATGCGCCATACCCAGGTTGACCTCTACCATGTGGCCACACCTTGGTCTTGTGTTCATGGTCAGGGGTCAGGAGCCAAGTGGAAACACATTCCAGAAATACTTCTCCCCATTCTGGATCTTTCCAGCCACATTCCTCTCCTTATCCCGTCTGGCCTCTCCATTGGTTTCCTGTTCATCTATCTTGACAGACAGGCTATCACTCTCAAAGCATTACATTATCTTGACCAAAGTGTGCCTTTTTCAAATGAGAATTTAAACATGACTCTCTTTTTAACATCTGTTAAGCACCAACAACAAACATTCATTAGGTTTTAGAAATATTGTTTCTGTTATGTCATTGAGTAGCATATAAGTATATTGTACCAATTTCTATTTACCAGTATATTTATCTTTAAAGTGTATTTATATTTCTCTCTAAAGCAGTAAAAAAATATGGGAGGACATTTCTATTGGTTGTGGTAAAGCCTGCAGTGCAGGTCTACTCCAGCCACTCAAAGGAATGTTTGAATCGAGAGCTTCAATGCTCTTTAAATAAAAGTTTTTGCATTTACAGCAGCCATTGTGCAGTTGTGCTGATTGAGAAAGCTCTAATAATCTACCACAGTATGTTCTATTGTTGCTATACAAATAGAGATATTATTATGCTATTGGCTTTCAGTTTAATGAAAATATTTTCATGTAATTATGCTGAGTTTTACTGATGAAAAACAGGCTTCTCGACATGGGCCCGCGAATCATACGGAATTATACAATTATTATATTCTGCAGTGTTTTAATAAGGAGGAACACGCAATGAAACAATGGAAACTGAAAGATTTTACAGACCGCCAACCACAATTGAATTGTTTATAGACAACTGCACCAGGCAAATGTAGATGGATTCAAGCCTCGCAAAACTCCCTTGACCTTAGTGGCTGATCTGTGATTGGTCCGTGCTAGAGGCTCTGCTGTGTCACCCGTATTGATTGGTCAGTTTTCATCTGGCTGTTCCTCCAGGTCTGCGGCACATTTCCATTCTGAAGCTGGTTGGCATGGAAGCAGTGGACATGGGCGGAGTCCTGGAGCTGTACCCAATCAATGGTAAGAGTCCTGTCATCTGCTGGGTTCTGGTTTCAGCTCTTAACTAATTTAGTAATGTCATTGTCATTGACTCCTGTCAGTGGTCCCCAACCTTTTTTGCACCACGGACCGGTTTCATGCAAGACCATTTTCCACAGACCGGCGGACCGGAGGGGGGGGCGGGGTACACGCGAAACTGAGAAAAAAACTGAAAAGAGGCACACAAACGGAAGTGGTCATTTTTCAAAATAACACACCCTGCGATAGTCAATAAATTAAAACGTTTTTATTATTTCTGTGCGGCCCGGTACCAAATGCCTCACGGACCGGTGGTTGGGGACCCCTGATCTAAACCACAAAACCTGCAGACACCGCGGCCCTCCGGGACTGCAGCTCGAGGGAGTTTGAGATCCCTGGTGTAGAACAGAGAGGAGAGTGTTCAATCACAGAGCAGCAAGTAACGCTTTTAGGTCTGAGAGCGCCTGACTCACCTGAGAGAAGGAAGACAGCTTCAGTCTCTGACTATTTTAAGTTAAAAAAACCCCACAAAACTCGAGAAAAAAATAGCTCAGCATTTTGAGAAATCCCCACGAAGCACACGCATGGATAATATCTTTTGAATTGGGGCAAAGAGTAAGCGTTTACATACTTTAAAAAACGGCCTGACCACAGGGCCGTACTCTGTGCTTGTCCAGCTGTAGAGGCAGGAAGTGGGGTTTCTGCGCTTTGAAATGCCGCATCAGCGAGTTCGAATCGACCAATATTCCCTTTATTAAATCAAAAGAACGATGACTCAAGCAACACAAACATCACAAAAGTAAAGTTGGCAGGATCAGCGGCGGTTTCTTGCAAAGTTGCTCAAAAAAGTCAAAACGAACTCCTGAGGCCACATCGGCTCAGCATTCCCCCCTCCCTGAGAGCCTGACCCTCTCGTTTTATTTTTCCAAGATGACAGTTTAACGTACAGCAAAGTCAACCTTGGCTTGCCATTTTTCGCCATTGTAAATCCCTCCACGACCAATGCCCCTTGGCCTCCGGGCCAGCGTGCGCGTTCCCACGGCCCTCTGGTGCTGCTGGCGCCCCGCGGATAGAAAAGCACCGGTGACACGCGGGCGATGACACGGCTCTGCTTGCTCACGCAGGAACCGCGACGGTGGAGCGAGAGGGCCTCTCCGCCATCCTGGTGAAGGACATCCGCAACTACTTCCAGATCAGCCCCGAATACTTCTCCATGCTGCTGGTGGGGAAGGACGGCAACGTCAAGTCCTGGTACCCCTCCCCGATGTGGTCCATGGCCATCATCTACGACCTGGTGGACTCCATGCAGCTCCGGCGGCAGGAGATGGCCATCCAGCAGTCGCTGGGCATGCGCTGCCCGGAGGATGAGTACGGCGGCTATGGTTACCATCACGGGTACCAGGAGCGCTATCATCAGGGATATGGTTACTGAGAGGAAAGGGCGCTTGTTCGTTCATACGTCGGGTGAATGTGTGGACAGAGCGGAAATGCCAGAGCGCCCCCCCACCCCCTTTCCCCCTTACATCGTGTAAGTCGCTCTGGATAAGAGCGTCTGCTAAATGCCTTAAATGTAAATGTTCTGTTTCTCATATTACTCAGTACCAAATCTGGCAGTCAATTGTCTGAACTTGTTACATGTTTTAATGGACTTTTTTTCTATTCCCAACCTGGAAGCGGGGTATTTTGACAGGTATGGACATTTCTATTGTAGATAAAGAGACTTGTATAGACATCTTCCTTTTTTATATTACATTCGTATTTATTGGGGGTGTGCTCCATCTGGAGCTATTTAATTTGGGAATCGCAAGCAGCTTTGTCACTGGGAAGATATTCTTGGAACCATAATTCGACATGAAAAGCAGTTTCTGTTCACTTTAAGGTCACTGTTGCTGCATATGTTCTTATTTATATACAGTTGCGATATATGACAAATAAACTCTACATTTATTACCAACTACTGCTCATTAAATCTGTTTTTGAATGATTTTGTATATGTTGACTTGGTGAATCAGTATTTATATATAGGAATAATATAATCATAAATACATTGATTAAATATGTATATTCTGTGCCCTACCACCTCTAAGTTTCACAGAATAGTAGTAGTATTTTTGTTAGATTTATCAGGTCCAGAATAACTTGAGTAGCACATAATGCTCTACCATCTAAATTTCCTTTGGTGACAGTGTTCAAGACATGTTGAATATTTGGTATACCGCAGTGCCCCCTGGTGGATGTAGTATATACTGCAAGTTAGGGATGTCACAGCTTGAATTTGGGTCTTTGTACTTGAATCTTCCAATCTGTCAACATCTTGTGTCAACATTTATTTTTAAATGCTACTTTGAGGTTAACCAGATGTGTCACGTTATTAAACGTTGTCCATTTTCACAAACTTTAATATTATCAATCCAAATCTCACAGACCAGGAAAGAAGAGAAGACGGCGTGTCTAAGCAGAATGCATCACCAGGTATGACTTGAAATAAATTGCACAATAGAGCACCATTCATTAATGAATCACTAATGCACTTGTTCAAACAAATCCATCAAGAATCTGATCGCTGCTCTGATCAGAATCACAAATAACATTGTGTTCTGTTTAAGGGCATGTGGTGTTCTCTGACAAAAATATCAACCTCCTGGGCGGCTCATGCTGTTCTCGTGTGCGGCTGGGCCCCGCGGTCTGGTATCGAATCGAGACGTGCCAGCGCCGGCTGTGACTGGCAGCTCCCGTTGGGCGGCGCGCAATTGAGAGCGTGTTCTTGTCTGCTCTCCCACTTCGCCAAGAGGGGGTTGCGGCAACGGGCACAAACGCACACAAAAAACAGGCTTTCCGAACAGGGTTAAAATGGGGGTGAAATAAATGTAAAAGCGCGTATAAACCTTAATGAGAGCGTCACGCACGTACCAGGTAAATGACTGAGTAGGCCACTCATTATTCATACATGCGCATTATACATGCTAATCTGTTGAGCACACTTGCGGCGTAATCCCTCCACAACGGTGCGGTGAGAATGTGCCCACACACAGGAGGAGATTTGGAGGTGGTGAACGCGCAGGGGTGCCAGCTCAGTCAGGAGCGTGGGCGGCGGCAGGAGGCCGCTTGCACAGAGAAGGCGTTCTGCACCGACACATGCAGCCAGCCTCAGCCACATGCACTTCAGCTCCATCCTCGTATTTTGCTTAATGCTTTTGGGCTTCGGTGGTGCTAACAGCCAACACGGTGCTAGCCCGGGGACGGCATGTTCTGACAACAGAACACCAGCAACACATTTTATGGAGGAAAGGGGCTTGGATAGGGGAAATTGATTAATTTACTAAGAATTGTTACAGTTGCAATGACCACAATTAAAATGTCATTTTATATTTGAGACATTTAGTACGTGCTCTTATCCAGAGTGACTTACAAAAAGTGCATTTAAAATGGCAAGAATATCACAGCTAGAGCTAGAGATCAGTAAGCTGCAATAAAACCGATGTGCCATAATAGAGATGTGCACCACAACATCTACGACACAGGGAGAGAAAGATTAGTACATAGTTTATATACACTGTGTATTATACAGTGGAAGTGTAATCTGAAGAGGTGTGTTTTCAGTCTCTTGCGGAAGATGGGTAGTGATGGCTAGTGTGGAAGGTCGTTCCACCACTGGGACGGGACAGCCAGTTGGCCAGAGGAGGCAGAGCGGAGAGATCTAACTGGGGCGTATGGTGTGATCAAAGTCTGGACGTAGGAGGGAGCAGTACCCTTCGTGGCCTGGTAAGCCAGCAGTGATTCGTATTGAATTATGGCTGCTGTCAGGAGCCAGTGGAGCGTGTCGAGTAGTGGACTGACATATGAATTTCATTTGGTTGAAAACCAGATATATAGCAGCATTCTGGACTAGTCGCAGTGGCTTGATGGCACAGGCCGGTAAACCAGCCAGCAAGGCGTTACAACAGTCCAGACATGAGCTTACCAAAGCCTGCACCAGTGGCTGCGTTGACCCTTGGATGAGGAGTGGGTGAATCCTGATGTTGTGAAGGGAGGATCGGCAGGTTCGGGTGATCGCTGCAATGTGCCCTGAGAGGCTCAGCTGGTCATCCAAAGTCACTCTGAGGTTTTTAGCAGTCTGGGATGGAGACACTGAAGTCATCGGTAACTGAAGCATCAATTGTTGGGCAGTCCCTCGCTGGGAGCAGCTTGGTCATTCCCAGGTTGAGCTTCAGCTGGTGAGTGGACATCCAAACTGAAGCTGAGATATCCGCCGGACATGCAGGGATGCACGCTGGGACCCGATGAACACAATGAAAATGAACAGAAACTGTACTGTGGCTTACCAAATACACATTCAAAATAATCTTTATTATACTGAATACAAGTACTGATAATTTTAAATAGTTCTCCTAAATTATCTACATATTTCTTTCCCCACTAGCACCTTGACTACTATATCATACATTGACTAAACAACAATTTACATTTGAATAGATTGACATCAACATGTGTGGGCTGATAAGAAGCACTTATGATAATGACAGGTAGTTCATGAATATTCATTTAGCAACAATTAAGTGCAGGTACGTTATGTTCGATCATGAGTGGATAAACAAGGCAAAAGACAGAACTTTTGTTTTGTTTTTTGAGGTCAATCTTTTTTTAAGAGCCAATTTACTACACACCTGTTTCCTTTCACATTTTCACCAAGTTCAAATAATCACACAGGGTCGTGAAAAGGGAGTAGCAGAAATGACTGTCGGGTGACAGGTGTGACAGTGAAGCTGTTGTTAATAATATATATGCCATTTAGCAGATGCATTCATCCAAAGCGACTTACAGTAGTGAACGCGTACATTTTTCAGTATACACTACTGGTCAAAAGTTTTAGAACACCCCCATTTTTCCAGTTTTTACTTAAATTTAAGCAGTTCAAGTCCAGTGAATAACCGAAAATGGTACAAAAAATGGTGTTCTACAACTTTTTACCGGTAGTGTATGTGGTCCCAAACCCACAACGTAAGCATTGTCAACACCATGCTCTACCTACTGAGCCACACAGAACCACAAGTTAGTTAGTTACCTGCATTTTTGCTTTAAATATTGAACATACAATGGGGGAAATAAGTATTGAACACATCAACATTTTGTCCAGTAAATGTATTTCCAATGGGCAATTTCAAGTGAAATTTGCACCAGACTTTGGTATTAACTCAAAAAATCCAGACAAAAAATCAAAACATTAAAGTCCATATGTAAATAAAGTTATGTGTAATAAAGTTTTATGACATAGGAAAAAAGTATTGAACACACTAAGAAAAAGCAGTACACCACAGCAAGGAAAGGCAAGGAACCAGCTGAAAACCATAACTAATTAGGAGGCAACTATACCTCCAATCTGTGCTAATTAATGTCAGCTGGGTTAGAATATATTGATGGGCTATAAAGGTTTTTTTTTGTTACCAAGGTGCCACACAAGAAACATCTAATGATGGGTAAAAGCAAAGAGCTCTCTCAAGACCTTCGCAACCAAATTGTTGCAAAACATGAAAAATGTAAGCACCATTGGGGGCATTAGACTACAGAACATCACTCCACCATCAACAACTTCTGATCAGGGAGTCAGAAGGATACTGAAGAGCCAAGAGCCAAGGACCACTAGGAAAGAGCTCCAGAAAGACTTGGAGGCAGCAGGTACAACTGTGACAGAAAGGACAGTAGGCAATGCACTCCACCACCATGGCCTCTGTGCACGCTCAGCCCGCAAGACTCCACTACTGAAAAAAATACATGTTGAAGCTCGTTTAAAGTTTGCCAAACAACATTTGGACAAGCCAGTGAACTACTGGGAGCATGTACTCTGGTCAGATGAGACCAAAATTGAACTTTTTGGCTGTCACACAACACACCATGTTTGGAGGAGAAATGGCACTGCACATCACCCGAATAACACTATACCAACAGTGAAGTTTGGAGGTGGAAGTATCATGATGTGGGGCTGTTTCTCCTCTCGTGGTACTGACAGACTTCATATCATTGAAGGAACAATGAATGGAGCCATGTACAGAGAGATTCTTGAGATGAACCTGCTGCCATCCACCAGGATGCTGAGGATGAGATGTGGGTGGACCTTCCAGCAGGACAACGATCCAAAGCATACAGCAAAGGAAACTCGCAATTGGTTTCAGAGAAAGAAAATCAACTTGTTGGAATGGCCCAGTCAATCACCTGACTTAAACCCAATTGAACATTTGTGGAAGCATCTGAATATCCAGATTCACAAGAGGGCCCCCCGCAATCTTCAAGATTTAAAGACAATCTGTGTAGAGGAATGGGCCAAAATCACACCTGAATACTGCGGGCGATTAGTTACTTCATACAGAAAACGCCTTGAAGCTGTCATTACAAACAAAGGCTTCTCCACTAAGTATTGAATTAATTTCAGTTAGTGTGTTCAATACTTTTTTCCTATGTCATTCCACTTTATTACACATAACTTTATTTACATATGGACTTTAATGTTTAGATTTTTTGTCTGGATTTTTTGTTAATACCAAAGTCTGGTGCAAATTTCACTTGAATAGGCACATTGGAAATACATTTACTGGACAAAATGTTGATGTGTTCAATACTTATTTCCCCCATTGTACATGGAGACACGTGGCACTGTGCACAATTTATGAAAGCTGATATATTTTTCAATATTATCACAATAAAAAAGGGGCAATAATTGAGCTGAACTTCATTAGTAGCTACCCCAACACAATGCGAGTCTCAAATGCACACGTGCACTACAATATCTGTCTCAAACAAGCTCACCCTTTGCATTTGTATTGGTAGCCTAGCTTGGTTAAGACAGGGGGGCCACGGGGTACAATAGGAAGCTATTGAGCTCCAGTCTTCACTTCCCCCAACTCATTTTAAACTCGAACCATGTCCATGACTCTAACCCTGCTCTCGTCCACGAGTTCTCACACGTGCAGTGATCGATTCTGTTTCAGATTCAATAAGAAATTGAATGCGTGTAGCCCTTAGTCAATCGCTGCATAAATAAAACATCTGAGAGAATAATATCCCATCGACCAGACCTTTTGTAAAACGCAGCATTTTGCATCCACGCCCCGGAGTAAACGTATGTAAGCATGACCTTCTGATGCTGGGGCTTTCACCCAAATTACTTGAACGCATCCACCCTGTGTGTCACCCATCCTCCTGTCCTCATATAAGAATGAAAGCTCAAATTTGGGGTCCATGGGCCCCACTAGGGGCAAAAGGTAGCCCTAAATATCGCAAATGGCAGATAGCCAGTGGCACTGCATTAGTCTCTATGACCTCATTCATCTTCTGAGACATCTGTGGTAATCTGCACTATCCTAAGGCCTATATCCAGCGAAGACTGAAGCGATTTGCAGGCACTTTTAGTCTGATGGCACGAGCGCAACAAAGACAATGTCAGAGGCTGTACTAAAATGAAATAGTAAAACCCAGTCCTGTATACCGTGAGGGAGGAGGGACCTTTGCTCCTCCCTGAGTCAACCATTGGCTACCTTTTAACCTTTTAGCAGTGCTGTGTATGTTTCTAGGCAAAATATTATGTGCAAGCCATGAGGTTTTCTTGGGGCAGGTTGCAGATTCATGTTGTTTTAACCTTTTAGCCGTGTTGTGTATGTTTTTAGGCAAAATATTAAGAGCAAGCTATGATGTCCTCTTGGGGAAGGTTGCAGATTCGTCTTGTCCTTATCGCATGCTTCTGTCCCCTTCCCCCCTATAGATCGTTTTGTTGATGTTTCAATGTATACGATACATTAAAATATATACACCCCTTTCCTTGTTGCAAAAAGCGAGATCTGACCCAGCTATCCCAATCAGTGTTACCCGATGCTTGGTGTTTTATTATTATACTCCAAATTTATACTCCATATGTTCTTGCTCCCCCGATTCATTTTCAAAACCCCTAAATTCAGGGGGGGTGGAAATCCCCCACTTTGGCAACCCTGATCACAACCCATAACCCTCTGTCTGTATCTTTGAGACCCTCCTAAGTCCACCCCCCCCCCATCTGGATATATTAGGCAGCCTATATCTTTGGCCAATCGCTAGGCTGGTGTTACCGGTAACCGGGGGCCAGAGAGCCTGGTTTATCCCCATCAGCAGCACACTTCTAACATTGATTTGGAACAGGCATGTAGACCGGCCTTCTTCCATGGTGTCAATACAGTGGTGCTCCTGTAACACATAACGTTAATTTACAAGCTATAAGTCATTTCTCCAGTTTTCCGGGGGTGGCTTCCATTTCTCTCTCTGGCAAAGAAAAGGTGCTGTCCCTGCCCTCCTCCCTCTCCCACTCCGAGGTTCCTGGCACCCTGTCGGGAGGCGCCTGCTGGAATGAAGATTCTTGCCCTCTGCCTCGGTGCAGGGCACGTCTAAGCGCTCCCTCTCAGGGCCCACGCAACTTGGACGTCTTTCCTGCAGCGCAACACCAATTAGACACGATTCAAGATGACAGAGCACTAAAACGGTTTCGACAACATTAAGCACCGGCTTCGTTCCCGTCCTCGCCAACCCCTCTCAACTTAATTCCAATTAATATGTCCCACTTCCCGTCGGAATTTCCCATCTCGATGTCAATCCCTACGATGTGACGAGCGTGTCCCCCTTTGCCGCAGGCGAGCGCAAGTACGCTCCTTTATAGTGCATTCACACCATGACCCTGTGTGCTCTTACTACGGGTCTCCTGAAGTACGTATGCGTGTTTGTATACCAATATGTATACACCACGCTCTATGACAGCACCCAGTGCCAGCTCTGTCTGATATCTTGTCAGCACCAAAAATGAATCTGTCCCACAATAGTGTTTGTGGGACTGTCCTACGCATAGTGTTACATAGCGCACAAACCAATACCACAGCACATAAAACCACACAGTACAGAAACACTAAACACAGTTTAGGTATCTCCCGAAGACTGTCCTACACACCATAGTGGTTAACGCGGGCTTCCCCAACCCCCCACTCCCCACTCAGCCTATGAAGTCTCACAGGCTTGCACCCCACACGGTGACTCCCTCCCTTTCAGGTTTCGAGTCACCTCGTTGTTGTAAAGGGCCTATCTGCCGGTACCAGCCGTGACACCCCCCGATGGACACTCGTGGGAGCGCACCCGTTCAATGGATCCCTCATTTACTCCAGTGTTGCCTTTATTTTGGCAGTTACCCGTAGTTCACTTCTTGCTTCAGTCACAGGTTCAACAGACCCCTATGTCTTCTCACTGCCCTCACAGCACGTCATCCTATCTGTTCTATCCACGCGGCACACGGTGCATTTCCCCCAGTTCTTCCGTTCGGGTCTCCCCACCACTTCAAGCAACGTCAGGGAGCTCGCCGGATCCCACACCGGCTTCCTCATTACTTTCCCGTCTTTATCGAGTTGACATTTTGCACCAGAGGCCACATCTTTACTCATTAAGTTATTCCTTTCTGACGTACTAAACATTTCTCATGCACGTTCCACCTTTTAAAATCTATTTTCATTTGTATTCTGGACACGCACGGCAATGCACTATTGATGGGCTTGCCATGCAATAAATCAACCATATAATGATGCCTCATAAATGACATCTTACTCGTACTGGAATTCAGACTGAGACTGCTGCTCTGGTAATGATTCACAGCTCTCTTTTTTCCCCACTTGGATCCAAAGAACAAGTCTTTTACTCCTTTAAAATGTAACACTGAGGGGGCTTCTGTTAGTGTAGTGGTCTAACACACCCGTATTGGATGGTCCTTTACATTTTTACATTTTACATTTTAGGCATTTAGCAGACGCTGTTGTCCAGAGCGACTTACACAGTTTACATTTCTTTACATACAATCCATTTATACAGCTGGATATTTTACTGAAGCAATTCAGGTTAAGTACCTTGCTCAAGTGCCCAACCTGGGAATTGAACCTGCAACCTCTGGTTTACAAGCCCAGCTCCCTAACCATTACACTACACTGCCAGCCTTTACAAATGTGAGCTTCCTATCGTGGTCGTGGTTTGAAGCCCGACTGTACCAGACCGACCCTGGTGGGGATCCCCGACTGGTGGTGGCGTTTGGCTGTCTGCACCAGGGGGAGGGTGAGCCGGCACAAATTTGCAGAGAAGCCGAGACGAGAAGGAACGCCTTAAACTGAACAACAGATTTACTTCTCGCCCCAAGCACTCCCACTCCTGATCTCCACCTCAACAAACAACAAACCAAAAAAAATGGATATAATTATGTCCAACCAATCCTATTTGAGGATTCATTCAAGCAATCCAAGTACAGGGTCAATGCAGAGATATTTTTGAACTCCAGAAGCTTTGTGAATAGAGACACTGCTCACAATTACTTGTGGAAATTGATTATGATTTGGTAACCATATAAGCAAAATTAAGGGGAATGGAAAACAGTATTAAAGCAGTAGTTAATTTGCTCCTCAAAAACCATATTCTATTCTATTCTATTCTAACACACGCTCCATGCCATCAGACATACGGTTTGGTATAAAAAGTACTCACCCCCTTTGGCATTTTTCACATTTTATTTCCTTACTTCATGGAATCAAAATCGATTTAATTGGGATTTCTTGCCACTGATCAACACACAATAATCTATAATGTCAAATAAAGCTTTTTCTTAATTGATTACAAATAAAAAACAGACAATAATTGATTACATTCACCCCCCTTGACTTACTACTTGGTTGAAGCACCTTTAGCTGCAGTTACAGCTGTGAGTCTATTTAAGTCTCTACCAGCTTTGCACATCTGGACATTACAATTTTCACCAGTTCTTTCTTTCGAGCTCCATCAGGTTGGATGGGGATCAGCGGTGAACAGCTGGTCTACACCTGAGCAGACTCGATTGGGGGAGGATAAAAACAAGGGCGGGTAAGAGATCAAAAATGTGAGCATCACTTCTCATGAAGTCGAAATGGACCTACCCTCAAAAAAGTGGTTTCCCCCTGAATGAGGATAGCATGCAAATTGAGGAAATGAATAAATGGAAATGCTGAAATGGAATTGGGCCCATGGCTCTCTGGATTTGATGACTACATTTTACATTTACATTTTAAGCATTCAGCAGACACCACAGCGACTTACAAGATGTGCATTAATACATGGTATGATCAATCATTGTTCGCGCAAGAGATCAGTGCATTAATACAGCGATAGACATCGTTGTTGGCAGCTGCATACCATACCGGTCACACTGTGACTAGCAGCTCGGTTCTATTAATCAACTTACATTCATTCGATTGAAACAAAGCTGTCTCTCTTTCCCATTGGTAATTACCCGGTGGAGTTCTGTGGAGCAAACTGAGCCAGGATACCGATAGCATCGTTTCCCCAAATATTGTACATCTCATTTGTTTACATCTTACATTATGCCAAGGCCCCCCACCCCAACACTTTTGCCCTGCAGTCAGGGCATTGGCACTCTAATCACTCAAATGTGTAAGTGACAGAATGGTCATTGAGCTGTGTCCACACGTTTCATGCTCAACATGCCATTTAGTAAGGTGTCATTGAGTAATTGCAGGTTCTGCAGTACTTCCTGGCGAGTGTTTTGACTGCGGGCCACAACACCGACACCTCCAGAGTCGGCAAACCCTTGATCCTCCGTATGAGGTCATCAGCCAGGACCGCGTGAAGACAACTGTCTCCATGGAGAGCCACTCCCACTCGCCCCAGGGTTCCGCAAACCCCAGCGTGTGAGTGGCAGTCCCCATCCTGCACAGAGACCTGCATTTTAGAACACGGGACATGAAAGAATGCATAACGACGAGAACGGGCCGTACGGCCCATCTAGGCTCCTCATTTACCTATAGTCTATAGTATTAGCAGTGGTTCCCAAACTTGGTCCCAGGGACCCACTGTGCATGCCGGTTTTCGTTCCAACCATAATGGCAGCCTCTGAATTGTACATAGCTGTTAATTGCTCCCTATTAGACAATTAATTTCTATTAAAGAATGATTCACTCTCTTAAGGCCATATTATGTCAGGAATAGCTATGCATGTCATGAACAATACATGTCCCATATTCATTTCCCAGATCAACTAACGCTCTCATTTTCTGTAATGTGCTATATGACACATGATTCCTTTAGAAAGAGGTTACCTTTTTGAATCAATTCAATTATAGACTGGCAGGTGAAATCAGTGGGGTTCTAATTGCTAAAAGTGTGCATACCACACATGCATGCAAATGAAGAGTTCAAGAGCAAATTGCAAGGAGTCAAACATTTTCAACAATGTTAATTGATCAAGAGATTGGCTGTAATAAAAACCAGCATACACAGTGGGTCCCCAGGACTGAGTTTGGGAACCACTGGTCTATAGAATATCCAGCAGTGTGTCAAGCCTGGATTTGAATACGCCATGTGTCTCTGCCCCTACTACATGACCTGGCATGAGCAGTCCCCTTTGCCCATCCCAAGGCCTCACAGGCTCTTTTCCCCCTGCTGTGTTCCAGGCATGAAAACATCATTGAAACAAGAATGCAAGGGATGTGCAGACTTATGTTATAACATATTGCAGGATTACTTGTTAAGTCAGGGTTTAGGTCCTACACACCCCTTACATTTCTTGTTTTCACTAAATCCTGCCAAGTAAGTACACCTTTTTATTATGTCATGTACAGTATGGGCTGTTGCCTCAGACTTTGTCTCTAAATGCTCATATCGGTGGATAATATGTACATTTGAGTAGCGACATTATGCCTCACTTCAACTCCAACGCATCAGGCCATATGCTTACCAATAGTTTGTGTTGTTGATAACTATTGCTCCTTCCATGCAATGAAATGTTTCGTAACCGCAAACATTCCTGCCATTGTCTGGTATTCTTGAAATCCGTCCAAGCTGTCACTCCCGTGACAGAATATGACTATACAAGGCATTAACCATGTAAATCCACCAAATCCGCCTCCGGATATAAAACCCAGAAGCTTTCCGATACCGCCGAGCGACACCTGGGACCTCTTCTTTTGCAATCATGTTTGGAATGTTTTGCCCTGTTTAGGATTCTGAGAAGTGTGTCGGGCGTGGGAGTCGGATCATTCCAAAGCGCGGAGCGTTGGGCTGCTTTGCACGTGTTTGAACTCACCACCTTGCACAAGGACCTGCTATTTTACGTGATGAGTCACCTTTTCGCACTTTCGAGACCCAAACTGCACCTTTTACACATACCTGTCCCTGCATAATTCAAACATTCCATTATGTTGAGTGATACATTAATAGAATTCCAGGTAACCAGGTAACCAGCTAATAGCAAAACTTGCTCAACTTCCTGGTTATTTTATTATTGCCAAATACATCAAATAATTTGCCTTGGGAGAAAAAAAACCTGATTTGTATCACAGATCTTTTCTCATCCCTCAATTATCTCAACTCACACCCCAGATGGCAAATAAGGGTGTTCAGATCCAGCACACCCTCTGAAAGAACAATGCCATGAATGTGTTTTCATGTTTGTGTGTCCATTTTGTTCTTTCTATATATGTGTAATGATGCGCATTATACATGAAAGTTGTTATTTTTATCCACACCCAATTGTCTTAGCGCACCATTGTTCGAATGTGGGAACAGGCTTTTGGGCCTAATGCCAGGGTGCTGTTTCTGGGTTCGAGTATTTATATGAGTATTGACTGTCTGCTCTCGTTGTTACATTATATGCATAGTGCGGGAATAGTGAATTTAACATACATAACATAACATAAGGGGAAGACGAGAACAGGCCATTCAGCCCAACACTGCTCGTCCATTCCTACCACTAATCTGCTCACAATGCTTAGTTTACCCAAAGGCTAGAGTGTCTAACACTGGCCATGCCCGGGCACCAAAACCTGAATAGGGCACATACTGTGCTCCATTTCTGTTGAGGATTGTGATGTCTGTGCACGTGTGTGTGTGTGTGTGTGTGTGTGTGTATGTGGTGTTCAGAAAGAAAGCTCTACTGAAAGATTGTACGGAATGTGTTATGGACTCCTTGTTATGAATTCCTATCAGTCTTGCTAAAATATCATACATAGTCCTTTACTCTGCCATTTTTGTCAATGGCGAGGACCTGAATTAACATATGACCCATTCGAGGAATATGATTCCTTATGTGAGCGTGTGTTTCAGTGCATTCACCCACGCCTTTGCGACATGGACTGAATATTACCCCTGCTCCACAATTTACGATCTGCGCCAGTGGGAAAGTTAGGTAATGGCTGCTGCTGCTATATCCCTGACAGCTGGATTTGATAAGAGAGCACTGAAGCATGGGAGAGGGGAAATGGTCTGATGTTGGTGGGGGCCACCTGTCCCCTGTTTAGATAGGAGTGACCACTGGGGGTCAACTGCAGGAGACAAATGGTATAGTGCTTTGTCAAAAGAGCTCAATGACTCTGTGTCTATTAGGCCTTTGTATAAATATAAACAGCTACCCTGCTCTATTGCACTTTTGCTAAATGCAGGGGCTGCATTCAGGCTTGTACATTTAAGTGTTCTTGGGGCTACTTTAACCATTGATTTAAACATTTGAATGTTAGGACTATTGACTCATATTTGCATATGGTCTAATTAGATTACTGTGACATTGTTCTGTGTTTATCTTGATACATTTTACTTGCTCGGTACAATTCAAGGCGTTTCTCCAAAATTACCTTTGTTAATGTCCACTTAAATACTGCTTTGTGTATCACTGTTGCATTTTACTTTTATTGTTTTCAGAAAATGACACAGGGACTTTTTAATTATTTTAAAGAATACAACATAGTATGTCACTGCACAGTGTTGAATTGTATAGTTATTTACATATCAAGATAATAAATGATTGTGTCAAATATTTGTTAGTTTTTTTGGTTTACAATTTATATGTAAATACATCATTTCCAAAACAGAAATTAAGTGATTTAAATAGCCATGAAAAGTAAAAGAACTCCACTAAATGAAACATTGTATTTTAATTAATAATTCGATGTTCCTTTTGGGGGAAAAAACTATTAAGGTTTGGGGATTTCGGTCTTCTTCCTAAAGCGAATTGGAATTGCTTATCTCTTCGAATAAAATGCGCACTCATCTATGATTGGCTTGGATGCGTAAAATAGAGAATCTACAGCAATCAGCAACAAACGCGCGTTGCTTGCGAAGAGAAAAACAATATATGTTCTCATACCTGATAGGTTCAGACCGGTGCACGTGACAAAGGTGAAGTTTACTGCGGGAATGTTTGATCTACTTTGGTGGTCCAGAGTGCTGAAACTACAACTAGTTAACTAACCAGTACTCACAACTTTAACATGATTAAAGTTGACTTAAACATGCAGTCGCACGCACAGTGTCAAATCGAGTGCGCACAATGTTTAAACATCCTCAAAATTAAAATCGCTCCGCAATTGCCATATTTCATACTTGATCTAATAACTCGTGGTGCCTGTAAAATAAGGTGACTAACGTTAGCTAGCTGACATAAGTTAATGCCCTGCAGCAAGAAACACATTTCAGATAGTGAGGTAATCGAAAAGCGGCGTTTCAGAGCACGCTTGGAATGAGCCGGCCTCTGTTTGTCTTGGTACCCCGGGACAAATCAGCTAGCTCGCTCGCTAGCTAACTACAGCCATACCAGACCACCCACTAGCTGCGTCGTTGAGATGGGGGAACTCGCCAGCTGGGAGGGAGAACTGAGAGGGAGACGGAGTTAGAGAGTCGGACGCCATTGTTGCCAGGAACTGCCTGTCTTGATTTAAATCAGCTGATTAAAGTAGAGAGTTTGGAGGCGAGGAACAAAATAAATGTATATTCCGATACCACCAAACCCCTAAGGGATTATAGTCAGCGTGTTTGAATCGAATTCTTGAGGAGATGCAAGTTCGCAACAGCAAGTACGAGGTGAGTGAGAACCCTGGGACCGGGGGAAAAGAGGATGGTGATTTTCGTGCGGACAAAGAAGGGAAAGTTGTTTCTAGTGTTCCACTTTCTTTCCGTGAACTAAGAAAGAGAATTGGTTCGTTGGGGGGAGTTAAAGCAGACTGCATGAGTATCAAATTGCAATGCATAAATATAAATGTAAAACTTAAAGGAATGAGCAACTAGCGTACATTTATGTTGAGAACCACACGTTAACGTTTGTTCGTGTTTGTTCACGCCAGCCTCAAATCGGATTAATCTGAGCATTTTCACGGAAAAAGAGTTCTGAAGATCCTAAATCCAAGCAGTAAGGCTGCGAATGCACATTGCTTTTTTTAAGCGCTACGTTTTACGATTTCAAATGGAATATGTATTGTACCTGGGTTTGAAGAAGTAAACATGATCAGGAAACCAACACGTTTATTTAAACCGTAAAAGTGAAAATACGTGGTGTACGCGACTTCAAATAACGTAGCAATAATGATTATAGCCTGTATATACTCATTTGAATGGGTTTATTTGTATCAGTTGGCTAGACTTCAGGAAATCCCCGGGCCATTAAAAGAATGAGGCCCAGCAATTTTGAGGGAGATCTGTCGGAGAAAAGAAGAGAATCGGACTTCCAAATATAGCAGCTGGCGATTTTGTAAAGTCATTAGGGCAAGTTTGCCTGTCGCGAAACTACAATGTAAACACATCTTCCATTACTTCCAATAATGATGTTTACAGACTTATTTCACATCCTGTTGGAAGTAGGTGGGACTTTGTAACCATTTCACAAAGTATTAACTTTAGTTTTAGAGATTTAAAAAAAAGTGTTTAATTGAAAATCCTCAACCAAGATTAATTTAATACTTTAACAACTATGTATTGTTTACCATTGTAGTCCCATTTATGTATTTGTATGGATATTTTATCACAGGCCTGACAAGCTGAGTAATATTGGAATAATTATTATAGATGGACTAGCTATACCATAAACACTAGCGGTACGTTCTAATGCAGTCTATTGATCAACTTCGTGTAGTATCGTCGCAGAAATGGTAAACAAAAAATAAATAATGGGACTATTATACTTATATTTATTTTGCTAATGGTAACAACAATTGCTTTGAACTAGTAGCAATCCAAGACACAGGAAGTGTTTTCTTCCTAATTGGCCCTCTAAACTCACAGTGGGCAAAGATGGGTTTGTGATAGTCACAATTGCTTGACTGGGCCGCTAGCGTTGAAGTCCACCGCTGTAATAAACATACCTAGAATATGACAAATATATACAACGTTCTTGGATTGCCCAAAGAAGCCTCGCTGCGAGTAATGGCTGCTTTTATATGCTGCTGGAGGATTTCAGGGGAGCTCCGTAATGGAATATATTAGGTCAGCAAATGGCTCTGTATGCCAAAATGTTATCCAGTGGCCCGGTACTATACCTTCAGTTTTCCCCCTGTATGCCTTTGCATATTGCAAGCAGCTGTTCTCCCATGTAGCGCCCGGGGTGGTGTGTAGTCAGAGTGCGGTGGTCATGCATGGGGTCAGTGAGTGAGTGTGCTCTCGTTCTGCTCCCTGCCAGTCGGCCAGCATGTGCACGCGGCTCCGGCGCCCGGGTCTCCCACAATGAACGGCAGCGGGAATGGGACGCCGGCGGCCGGGAACGTCACGGCGGACGGCGGTGGAGGCGGAAGCGCGGCGGTGGTGGAGTCCGTTTTCATCGTCGCCATTGCCCTGCTCGTCTGCCTGGGCAACCTGCTGATCGTGGTGACCCTGTACAAGAAGCCCTACCTGCTGACGCCCAGCAACAAGTTCGTCTTCAGCCTGACGCTGTCCAACCTGCTGCTGTCGGTGCTGGTGTTGCCCTTCGTGGCGGCCAGCTCGGTGCGACGCGAGTGGATGTTCGGCGTGGTGTGGTGCAACTTCACCGCCCTGCTGTACCTGCTCATCAGCTCGGCGAGCATGCTCACGCTGGGAGCCATCGCGATTGACAGGTGAGGCGCGCCCGGTGTGGCACCACGTCTGAGCGCGCGCTCATCGCACGTTGACAAAGGGAGTTTGACGTCACGCACAGATTCTGCGTATCTCTTTGTGTTGAACTTTGGGGAAAACGCATTTATCGCATTAACGCATATTATTATCGTTATTGTTATTGTGCAACTTCTTTATTCTCCCCAAGGACCGCTGGACTCGTGGTCATTATTAAAATTATATAATTCATCTGGAATCAAACTCATGATTAAGAATCATTCACTGCATCTAATAATAGATTTATTGTACCCTGTAATGTTGAATTGAAATGTTTGCGTGCTTAATACGGGCTGGTGACATTTAGTCTGCTTCAAAAGCACACTGGTTTTCCCACACGTGGTAAGTCCCACATTTGAAAGTAAAATCCCACATTTGACAGTACGTGTCGGTCTGCCTCTGAGCATTCAGAATGACTGACAGCCATTGGTTAATGCTGTGGCTGAGGGAGAACTCTGGTAGACCACATGTCCCTCGGGAGATCTAAGACTGCTGGTATGAGGTACTGAACACCGCGTGTGTTCGGACAGGTCCTCCAGGCTCTCCCCTCCCCTGTCCTAATGAACACTGCTCTCCTTCTGATCATTGTAGAACGGGGGTATCCAAATCCAGGCCTGCGTCTGCAGGTATTTGCTCCAACCATGCACTACACCACCTGATTTTGAATCATTAGTTGACCTCCTTGGTCCAGGAAGCGAGCTAATTCATGAAATCAGATGGTGTAGTGCGTGGTTGGAGCAAATACCTGCAGACACTGCGGACCTCGAGGCCTGGATTTGAATACCCCTGTTGTAGAGTGTCACTACAAAGCAGATAAAGAGCAGTATCTAATGCAGCTGCTACTTCAGGAAACTGTCAGCCGTTTGTAACATAGCTTAGTATTTGGCAAAAATATCTCACTACATTTTTTGATGTTGTTGTTAAACTGAGATCAGACTACATTTTGAAGTACAATGCCCCATACAAGAGAGCGATTATTTGCCAATGTAAGTTAGACCAATGGAAAAATAAACTAGGTGTCAGCAATTTGACTTTTCTTCCAACTGCCATGGTATAAATTAACTCTCGGTTTTAGGCTCATTTCTCATTTTCATCTGTTTTCTGTTGGATTCACCACCAGGTATTTTTAAAGATGTTACTGGGGTAGTTTCAACAGTGCCAGCGTATTTATAAAAGAGATACAAAGTACTCTTTTACAGTAGAGTACAAAGACAGGTATAGAGAGGCATCATTGCGGCTCTCAGCCCTAGATCTTGATCTAGTTCTGCATTTTCATAGTTATGTAGAAAGGGAGGCTAACCTTTATAGAAGACATGTAAACGTACCGTTTAGTCTTGGACGTTAATGGTGAAAGCCCCCATTGTTGTCCCATTTCCCCCAGCAATGGTCTTGTGGGAATATAGACGTAGCAATACTGTGTGGCAGTTTAGTATAGTGCTTAGGGACCTGGGTTTGTAAGTCCCAGGTTGCAGGTTCGATTCTCAGGAGGGGCACTGCCATTGTACTGGATGTGATCATCCCCTAAATGACTACAATGTACCCTCGGGTATATATTCACCTACAGTAAATTGCCTCTAGCTCTGGACAAGGGCGTCTGCCATGAAAATAATTAATGTAATAACGTAATGTTAAAAATAAGCCTCACAGGCCTCCCGCGTGGTCTAGTGGTTTCAACGTCCGACACTGGCCACGGCGACCGGGGTTTGATTTCCCGTTGCACCAGATTCGGCTCTGGCTGGGAGTGCCACCGGGGCGGCAATTGGCTGTCCGCCCCAGGGAGGGGGGGAGGGAAGCCGACACAGTTCGCTGCGCACACGAGCGGTTCTGGGGTGCCGGAATTACAGTCGACAGCACGACGAGTGCTGTCTCGGAGAAGGCAGCGATTCGCCATTGTCACTGCCGGTCACAGGGCTATGGCAGCGAACTATGAGGGAAGGGGGATTGAACTAAGCACAGCGAGAGGCTACCAAGTTGGGAGAAAAACGGGGTATAATCGGAAAAATGTATAAAAAAAATGTCGCCTCACGTTCCTCTTTTGTGTTGTGGAAGGTACTACGCTGTGCTCTACCCCATGGTCTACCCCATGAAGATCACGGGCAACCGCGCGGCGGTGGCCATCGTGTACGTCTGGCTCCACTCCCTGGTGGGCTGCCTGCCGCCCCTGTTCGGCTGGTCGGCCTTCGAGTTCGACCACTTCAAGTGGACGTGCACCGCGGCCTGGCACCGCGAGGCCAGCTACACCGCCTTCTGGGTGACCTGGTGCAGCCTGCTGCCCTTCGGCGCCATGCTGGTGTGCTACGGCGTCATCTTCCGCGTGGCCCGCGTCAAGGCGCGCAAGGTCCACTGCGGGACGGTGGTGGTGGCCCAGGACGAGGCGGCCGGCGGGCAGAAGAACGGCCGCAAGAACTCCAACACGTCCACCTCGTCCAACGGCAGCCGCCGGAGCCTGGTGTACTCGGGGAGCCAGTGCAAGGCCTTCGTCACCATCCTGGTGGTGCTGGGCACCTTCCTGGTGACCTGGGGGCCCTACGTGGCGGTGATCAGCGCCGAGGCCCTGTGGGGGAAGGGCAGCGTCTCGCCCCGCCTGGAGACGCTGGTCACCTGGCTGTCCTTCGCCAGCGCCGTCTGCCACCCGCTCATCTACGGGCTGTGGAACAAGACGGTGCGCAAGGAGCTGCTGGGGATGTGCTTCGGCGACCGCTACTACCGCGAGTCGTTCGTCACCCGCCACAGGACGTCCCGCCTCTTCAGCATATCCAACCGCATCACGGGTAAGGGCTCCTGCGGCGTTTCCTGTTCCGCAGTAAGTGTGTCTGCAACTCAAGTGTGTCTGCATGGTGGTCGGCCTGTCTGTGTGTCTGCACGGCAGTCGGCGTTTACGCATCACGGTCAGAGTGTCTGCAACTCAGTGTGTCTGTATTACAGTTATTGCGTCTGCCTCACAGTCGGCTTAATGCAGTAACGCCAGCCTGCTATTCTGGTTGTGCCCTGTGTATTGCTCCCCGGCCTTGTGCAAAGACGTGTTCTCCTTCACCAATGTTTATTAAACATCACAGAGACTTCATGCGAATCCGTCTAGCCTCACATCTGCTCAGGCGTAATGGCTGGATAATTACAGAGCGAGGCAGCGGAAGGGGAGCCTGCTCAGATAGGGGAGCTAGCAGGGTAGGCTCTAATCCACACGACGCAGGGAGCAGCCCTATTCTTTGCGTGAAGGTTTAGCGACCTACCTGGCGAACTGTAACGCATGTATTTTTGTGAGCTATTTAAATGGTGTAATGTAAAATGATTGAGTTTGTGCTTTGTAACTAGGCCTCAACGAGGTGGTTTTTAAGCCTGTTTGTTTCTGCCGCCTCTCTTCTCCGCCTGGCATTGTTTTGATGTTGTTTGGGAATCCGTTTCCTTTAGAAGTCGTTATTTTGAGGGGGAACCACATCTGAGGTATGCGGATGAATAGAATTATTGCGTCTGTCATTTAAATGACCGTATATGCCGTGGAAAACAAAAACTAATTTAAGGTTCCTAATTCAAAATAACTAGCATTGAGCATAACATTCAAAATAACATGAGGCAGATGTCACCCCATCCTTTAAATTAATTTAAAAGTGATTGGTTGGTCTGGATGAGCCAGGCCGATTTGCGATATGGTCGGCATGTTAAACAGCACACTTTGACCTACTTTTTCCTTATCCTGACATTCAGTCTTTTAACTCCCACCATTGTCCCAAAAGGATTTGGGCGGTGTTGGTGTGTGTTCTGAGCTCCACTGAATTGGTTTTGCTGAATGAGTTCTCTGCAAATGCTGACAATGTGAAATGGAGACGGAGGAGGAAAAAAAACACCTTTGAAAAACACGTTAGGCCATTGTATTAAGATAACGTGTATGTGTGTTTAAATTACAGGCAGTTCCTTTTTGGGGGGGGCATCTGAATGTCTAAAAGATCTGGGTATAACTGTCTGATTGAGTGCGTTGTGTTATCTGTGGGTCTGGGTATAGCTGAGTGAGTGTTGTGGGTCTGTGTATACCTGAGTGAGTGTGTTGTGGGTCTGGGTATAGCTGAGTGAGTGTTGTGGGTCTGTGTATAGCTGAGTGAGTGTGTTGTGGGTCTGTGTATAGCTGAGTGAGTGTGTTGTGGGTCTGGGTACAGCTGAGTAAGTGTGTTGTGTTATCTGCAGATCTGGGTATAGCTGAGTGAGTGTTGTGGGTCTGTATAGCTGAGTGAGTGTTGTGGGTCTGTGTATAGCTGGCTGAGTGTGTTGTGAGTCTGGGTATAGCTGTCTGAGTGAGTGTGTTCTGTGGGTCTGTGTATAGCTGAGTGAGTGTTGTGGGTCTGGGTACAGCTGGCTGAGTGTGTTGTGGGTCTGTGTACAGCTGGCTGAGTGTGTTGTGTTATCTGCAGATCTGGGTATGTCTCCACACCTGACGGCCATGCTGGCGGGAGGGGGCCACCTCCTGGGGCACAGCAGCAGTACGGGGGACACCGGCTTCAGCTTCTCCCAGGACTCTGGTGGGTTCACACACTTTCCCGGCTTTTCATTTAAAACAATACATTTTATGTATGCGGCGCTTTGAAAATGTATTGAACAGCTCTTCCCAAAGAGAAAGAGTTGACAATAAATAAAATGTAAAAAAAAAAAAAAAAAATCTAACCGAAAAGGAAGCAGAGAAAAACAGAAACGAAGGCAAACAATAATAAAACAAAGCAAAGATAGGGGGGCTAATGGCAGGGGGAGGTAGGTAGTAGAGAAAATGAGTTTTCAGGCAGCTTTTAAAAAGCGACTGAGCTACTCTTGTAGAGAAATGGAAGTAAAAAATATTTTTTTTAAACAATAGACATATTTTTACTTCCACTTCTTCCAGATTTTTTTCCGGATCTGTTTCACGGGACCTTTAAGTCACACAGATTATTAGATCATCCTGTTCACCATATCAGCTGATCCGCGCGTGGTTAAAGATCAGTGAAACCGCATAATGCGTTAAAACGGGGCCCTCGGTCCCCACGGGTGAGTGACCCTTGACCTCTGACCCCCCTGCAGTCCAGAGCAGCTTTATTACAGACAGACCGAGCAGCTGTGCTCTGCTCATCCGCTTCGTGACTGTCTGTAACCCACAAGCCTCCACTTGCCTGTAGTAAATTCTCAAGAGCGCTGTGTCAATTTTACACTTACTGCTGAAGTGAGATGGGGTGAGTGAGAGGCATATTGTGTATTCCAGTTTGGGCCCCGCAGCCCTTAAAACCAAGTGCAGGTACCCTGTTCCTGGAGGGCCAGCGTGTATGCAGGTTTCTGTATTCACCAGTCTCCCTGGCTCCATGGCTAATTAACTGTACGGCCTGACGCAAGATCACTCGTAGATTAGACCACAGTGGAACCTTTTACATGGGGACACGAGGACAATCTTCGGCCGTCGCTCACAAGCTTATCAGGAAATGTAGCCCGTACGTCCGCTCGTGTAAGCGATTGGGCCAATTGTGTAATTAAGAGCGTACTTCGGCATGACGTCCAGAAACGGATACAATTTGGCCGTTTAACAGAGGCTTGTTACCAATGCGACTTACAGAAGGGCGTTTATAATGACTAGGGAGTCATCGTTGGAGCTGCAGATAATAATATATAATAATAATATATGCCATTTAGCAGATGTTTTTATCCAAAGCGACTTACAGTAGTATATGTGGCTCCAGTGGGGATTGAACCCACAACCTAAGCGTTGTCAACGCTGTGCTCTACCTACTGAGCCACAGAGAACCACTGACCAGATCAGTGAAGCTACAGTCCACTCGGTGTCGTGGGTCGGACGCATGCTGCAAGACCTGTAATGCGCCTCCCCTGCCTTACACAAACGTCTACCTGCTCCAGCGTAGCTCTTCCCGTGTAAGCGTCTACCCCCGTGGCTGTGTGCTGATGCATCGAGCACGGCGAGGGCGTGACAGCACAGCTCCCGAGGGCACAGTCGCCCCTGCCCCACCTCAGCCCGGGGTCTCTGCACACAGCTCCTGTTTGAGCAGGGCGCGTTGTGTGAGATGTGCGTACGAGGGCCTCGTTGTCGATGCATGAGCGTCAAGAGACGGCGGGTGCAGGCGCTCCATCTCCCCTGTAATAATCTGTGGGATTGGGCGTGTCCCAGTGGCAGAGGCCCTGACAGGATGTTTTTCCGCTTGTCCACAGGCACGGACGTCATGCTGCTGGACAACTTCTCGTCGGACAGCTCCCACACCCCCTACTACGGGGGCCTGTCCAATAAGAGGAGGAGCTCCGTCACCTTCGAGGACCAGGTGGACCAGCATTCCAAAGGTGCCTTCTGCCTCCGGGGCCTCGGGTCTTGTGTGAAAAGGGCCGGGTGCAGGCTTTTGCTCTAGCCCAGAGCTAAAGGGCTATTTAGCGCCGGGCCAGAACATTAGTTCATTCTAAATAATCAACTAATCATGGTCTGCAATCAAGACCTTGCTTAGTTGAACCAGCTGTGTTAGTGCTGGGCTAGAATAAAAGCCTTAAATATGTAGCCAGGTCTGGCATGAATAACTAGTTTTACAGCAGCGTTTAACTCTGGCTGCTTCCCCTATTGGCCCCTATCCCCCCCGGCCACTTTCTCTCAATGCAAACACATTTTATTAGATGAACTAATATTTTCCACTTTTTCCTACCATGTTGGTTGTTGGAACAAGAAAAGCAATTAACTAGTTTTTATAATTAGCTGTGATAATTGAAGTAGCGTATAAATTGTGTAATCGTGCGGTTTGGTCGACAACCGCTAAGAAACCTGGATTCTAAGTCGGTATGTATGACTAACGTCTAAATGTGTGTTTTTAATCAATAGAAAATTCGAGTTCCTCCACAATCCAAGTCAAGGCAGAGATCCACAAGTCTCTGGACAGCTACGCATCCTGCTTGGCCAAGGCCATCGAGAGCGATGCCAAGCTGCAGCTCTTCGGAGAGGACTTTCTGTCCGGCGCCTTGTTCTCGGCACGGACCACGCTGGGCATCACGGCCGTGGCCCTCAGGGGCCCCGGTACCTGGACGGCCAGAGACTGAGGCTGGAGAGCATCGATGAAGGAATTGTGAACGATGACAAGGAGGGGGAAGAGGACGAGGAAATTGAAGAAATTTGTGCCTAGTTTATTTTTCTTTTCTTTTTGGAATGTGTGCGTAATGGTTTCCTCCCGCTTGTTCTTCCAGCTGAGATTCCCGCACGCTTTCTGTTACGGCTGGAACGTCAGAGGAGAACGTAGTCGGGAGCCAACGTCCTCCGTATTTAAGGAAGGGCGGGCCTTGGCTCCATTGTAGCGGTCAGTTTCGTCAGCTCCGTGTGCAGGACAAATGAACAAATTGAACGAATTGAATTGAAGCAAACGTATTCCAGATCGCACACTTTGTGTCGTGTCGTCTTGGGCGCGACGTGAATGCGCGTTCGAGAGATGAAGTGTGCTTGTGAACGTCGCAGTATTGAAACATAGGACCAATCCTACATGGTTATCCATATTAGCGTTTGGGGGGAAATGATTCCTGTTTGTGCATTGGTACGATTGCACTTCTGCAGAACCTGATATGTCTTCTGTAATGGACCTTTGAAGAAAAACAAAACATGGGTATCACTACCCAACTACTTCCACAAATGTTTTTGCTTGTTTTACTGTACTAGCTTGAGAGTCACTTCTCTGGGTTTGAAACCACAGCATGAACGTGTACAGTGATGTCCAAAGCAATTGCGAAAAGGGTTTCGGTTGTAAAATATAAAACCTGAGTGTTGTCTGCTATTATAAGAGCATGGTACTGCATTGTATATTGAGAACGAGAGGCACTGCATGTCTACAGTAATGTAGGTAGTGGAAACTATTATAATTTTGTTACTACTGTTCAGGACAGGGGGTTCTGATGTAAGGATTTTCACTGAAACGTTTTGTATTAAAACATTTTAGGTACTGGAGACTTGTTGGCCTGCATATGTAATGTGTGTGCATATAAGCACCCAATGCAATGCATCACACACACTCATATACCCACACTTCTATATATAAGTAATATTCCACACTTGCATTCCAAGCAACCAAGTATTATCCCCACATTCCTGTTAAACCAAAAATGATCTCTGTTTCAGAAACCACAGACTAGTCCAAACACTCACACAAAAATCTCACTTTATCCTCCTTTTCTCCCCCTGTGTAATCACAGGCCTTAACTCATACGGTGCTTCGGTGGAATTCTCCACTGACGTGACAGGCGGTGTTGACGACTTAAACTGCCCACAGACAAAAGGAGGAAGGAAATAAATCAATTTTCTGAAACAAAAGGAATCTGGTTAAATGTATAGTTCTGAAAAAAAAAGCATAAACGGGGGAAGAAAAAGGACTATTTGTACCCTTTCATTTCTTTTGAAACGTGCTTACGGACTTGTGAAAAGGCAGTTTTAATATGACAATGTTTTACTCGTAGCATTGTGGATAATTCTGTGTTTACATGCATAACTTCAAATATGCCATCATGACTGTTTTACATTACGAAAAGTCACACCGTAACACTGACGCTCTTGAAAAAAAATATTGCACGTCACATCCTCAAGCATCACTCATCCCAATATTTTCATATATATATCTTTTTTAAATATCGCCCTGACTTGCATTCACACTTTGTCCCAGATGCAGTTTGCTCGCAAGCAAACGGTAAGAAAGTTTTTTAAAAAAAGAGAAAAAAAAGAAAAGAAAAAAAAAATTGCACTAATGTTAAGATTTGGAAAATATTCTACATTTTACAAGTATAAATCTCAAATGTTCAAGTGCATTATAGCAAAAAATATGAATTTAAAAAAAGACCGAATGGATGGCTGCTGCTAGTCCTCGTTCTCTTGTCCGGAACCTTCAGAGCGATCGCCTTCCAATCGATCTGAAAATGGAAAAAAAGGGGGGGAAAGGTGACCTCCAAGCTGAAACGAGGGTACAGCTGAATCACAGTTGTTTCATTCATTTTATCATATAGGGGGGAAAAAAAATATTAAAATACCAGAATGTACAAGGTGTTCAAATACATTTGGAATTAAAATCTTTGGTACAAACTCTTTTACTAAGGGGAACAATATAGAAAAGACAAAAACAAAAAAACCCAGAGTAGAACGCAAAGGGAGAGTGCAAAGCAATGCAGAACATACAACATAAAGGGACGGACATGAATTCACACAGATAAGAAAGGGAAAGGGAGTAAGAGCGGGCATAAAAAGACGGGAGGGAGAAAAAACAACAACAACAGAACGCTCTCTCGTTTTTCACACGTCCTGTGCTAATTCTCTCAAGGGCTCGGGGGTGAGCTATGAGTCACGTTGCTCCTTTAAAGGGTTACTGAACCGGTAAAGCCCGGGGCTTTAGGAGGCTTACGGGAGCGAGGCAAAGTCCGCCGGATTACGCCGCAACCAACCGCTGAACCAGCACATCCCGATAAATGGCTTTAAACCCAACGGCACACGGGTGTGTTCAAGATAAGCGAACCGTTTTACGAGCTGAGACGGTGCCGCGTAGGGCATCCGGCTGCAGAGCGCCGTATCCGTGGCTGCTTTGGGGCAGATTGTTGTACGGCTCTTAAAAAAACGTCGCTCGCGGTTACATGGAGCGAAAAACGCGTCTCGAGAGATTGCTGCAGAACGTTTGAAACCGTTTCGGGCGAATGTGGCGTTCGATGCGAACCGTGGCGACATAACCGCTTCGCATCTTAAACGCGGCTCAGACGAGCCGAGGGACCTTGTCCTCGGAGATTAAGGCGGTCACTGGCCTGTGTCGTCGCCTCGCACGCAGAATAATAAAGGTCTTGTGCACGACACGCATAGCGCGCGTGCGCTGCACTTTGCAGTAGTGTCCACGCGAGCATTTCAGCTCATCGAATAAATCATAATCCTACATTGCTGCTGCTTCCTTCTCAGTGACTGTTTCTACAATGGGGGAGGGGAGACACCCGTCTCACTCAGTGTTGGCTGATGCCCCAGGAGAGTTATTTTGACTGGGGCAAGTTGACCGAGTGACCTCAAAAGGACACGGCGAGGCGGAGTCTGTCGGTGTACATCTCGAACAGCAGGTCCCTTGTTCGGCACGGTATGCGAAGGTCCTGACGAGGCCCGTTTTTCTGGACGGACGGTGTTTGTGTGCCCGGGAGGGGGGAGGTTTCTCAGGGGGGAGGGGGAGGGAGGGGAGGGGTGCTGACCTGCCCTGATGTGATTGAGCGAGGCCAGCATTCTCAGCATGAAGGACGCAGGGACCGTGATCGTGTTCCTCGTCTCCTCCAGCATCAGTTCATTACGGGTGATCACCTGCAGGGGGGAGGGGGAGAGAGGGAGGGGAGAGAGAGGGGAGAGGGGGGAGAGAGAGAGGGAGGGGAGGGGGGAGAGGGGGGAGAGGGGAGAGAGAGAGAGGGAGGGGGAGAGAGGGAGGGAGGGGGAGAGAGGGAGAGAGGGAGAGAGGGGAGGGAGAGAGAGAGGGGAGAGAAATGTCATGCCAATAAATCGCCTGATAAGAGGGAGAGACTCAGTCATATTTCCTTTCAGAATATGTGTCTTGTTAGTTTGTGTCTAAAAGTGCTTTGGGAACAAAATCATGTGCAATGACATTTGAATTAATTTCTAGAAGGGGGGGAGGGACAGGATAAGCTTTTCAAGTCAACTCAGCTTTAACCATAAAACCTCTCTGGGCCTGAAGACTGCTGCTCAACTGCCATTGTTCCAACACTATCAAAGTACTGTGCAGAAACGGCACACAAAGCACATCTCTCTCCCAGCAGGCACTGGGCACCAGTGAAACGTGGCAGCCTGTCCCTTTAAAGGCCCTGGGAGAAGGCCTCGCGTGGGTCATTCAGTGGCGCACTCCTGACTTTCATTAAAGACAGGACTGAGCCTGGAGAGGAACAAAAACTCGAACGCAAACAGCTCCACAGTTCCACTCCAGCTCCACAGAACTCTGCCTCTGCAGGCCTGAAGGAATGCAGCGTGTGTGTGTGTGTGTGTGTGTTCATAACGGCTCTTTCGACCGTAGAAAAGCGTCCTCTTACAAGGGCCCGCGTTAACACACTGACACATTGACTCGTGCTCCTCGCGCTCTGACTCATCGCTGAAGTTTTTCTCCAGTTAGTGTGAGGGAGCGTGCTCCAAATCCCTGTCCTGAACTCCCGGCGCCCGTGTTTGGGACACCTCCAGGGAGATGACAAGTCAGCTGTTCCATGAGCTCATTGGCTCCCTCAGCGGCCCTGAGTATGAGGGGGGGGGGCCGAGCGGACAGGGGGATTGCAACCCCCCCCCCCCACACAGGACTGAGCATGCTCTGGAGTTGGGGAGCCAATCCCATTTCAATTCAGTCATTTCAGGAAATGAATTGACATTCAATGAATTCATTGAAAAATGGCCATGTTTTCCAATGAATTCTGAATTGAAAAATAACTGACCCTAACTTATGCCCTAACCAACTTATGCCCGCTGCCCTAAACGCCCTCACCCTCTGTCTCAGACCAGCTGGGAGCCGGAGCCCCTGTTGGTGACAGCCGGAACTGCAGATGTCATACAGTAGGGGTGGGGTTAACTACCTGAGCAACGGTGAAACACACAGCACTCCGAACTCAATTTCTGTGTATGGACAGTCTCATAATAACCGAAGCCCTATTTTTTTTTTTTTTAAAGCTATATGAATAAACTGACTAATACATTTATAAGAAAATATTTCCATGTAGAAAAGCCACAAAGATGACTGTAAAAAAAGTGGTTTAGTAAGTGGTTCTCTGTGGCTCAGTTGGTAGAGCACGGCGTTGGCAACGCTTAGGTTGTGGGTTCAATTCCCACTGGGGCCACATATACTGAAAATGTATGCATTCACTACTGTAAGTTGCTTTGGATAAAAGTGTCTGCTAAATGGCGTATATTAAGTGCTTTTGGGGATGCAGTCACCCTAACCTGGGTGACTATAAAGAACAAACTGTGGTAAAATGTCCCAGGCAAGGCACCGTACCTCGTCAGCGAGCACTCTGTTGAATGATGCTGTTTGCTCCAGCGGAGACCAAATCTTGATATTGTAGTCTATTCCAGAGGAAGCAAGAACTGAAATGGACACAAAAAAAATAACACCACTGTGAAAAATAACTCTCACTAGCTCATCATCGGTTTAGCTAAATTCAACTGCATAGAATTACAATCACAACATGTGACAGAATGGACAATGTCTTGGAGAATTACAATTACAACATGTGACAGAATGGACAATGTCTTGGAGAATTACAATTACAACATGTGACAGAATGGACAATGTCTTGGACTTACACAGGTTAAATGGAGCACCCTTTTGCAAGAACGCAGAGCATATTGAGGCTGTAGGCGAGCCTCTTGCTCTAGTTGTGATTATTCTTGCCATTATTTTTAAATGCACTCATTGTAAATCTCTCTGGATAAGACCGTCTGCTAAATGCCTAAAATGTCATGTGAAAGTGAGCTAAGGTATGAACATTTTGTAAGATTACAGAACAGACATATTGAGGCTGAAGGAGAGTTAAAGATGTGAAGCAGTGCATTGTGGGATTGCACAACAGACATTGAAGCTGGAGGTGAGTTAAGATGCGAAGAATTGTGTATGCTGTCTGTTGTAAAATACATTAACCGTGCCATTTTGACGAGGTCATCTGCATAGGAATGAGTGAGTTGATTAGACAGTAAGAGTTCCTGTCTTTGATTACCGATGCTTTGTCAGCAAACAGTGCCTCTTTTATTGAATGAGCTAATCAGACGCTATCACTTCCTGACTGCCTTGCTGGTGCTTTGTTAGCAACACAAAGGCCCATAAACTGATCATCTGTCCCTACGCATATATTCAGGTGAGAGACTCATTCACTTTAGACTCTTTACCAACTTGCTGTGGACCGCTGTGTGTAATAAACTTGCATTTCAAGTCAGACTGCTGAGTCTCCTGGTCGTCTCTTCGGAAGAAGCTAACAGATGTGAAGCAGTGCATTGTGGGATTGCACAATAGAAATATTGAGTCTGAAGGCGAGCGAAGGTGTGAAGCGGTGCATTGTGGGATTGCGCAATATAGATATTGAGTGTGAAGGCGAGCGAAGGTGTGAAGCGGTGCATTGTGGGATTGCGCAATAGAAATATTGAGTGTGAAGGCAAGCGAAGGTGTGAAGCAGTGCATTGTGGGATTGCACAATATAGATATTGAGTGTGAAGGCGAGCAAAGGTGTGAAGCGGTGCATTGTGGGGGCACTCACTGGGGTCGTAGGGGTGGGGCTGCAGGCAGTTGACCACGTGGTTGTCGGCCTCCAGCAGCATCAGGTGCTCGGCCGTGTGGCGGTCCCATATGAAGATGTGCCCACAGTCCGAGCCGCTCATCACAAAGTTGTCGCCCCAAAAACAGGACTCCTTGATCTACGGCAGCAAATTCGCATTATACCACCTACTATCATTACTAATACTACTCTCAAACACCACTTTCAAGACTTGAAACTGAAACCTCAAAATCGAATATAATCTAGACTAATATGGACTAAACTCAAACTAAAATGTGACAAAAGCCAGAAATGAGAGCATGAACACACAAGCACCATCATGATTACCTTCAAGTTTGGTATACTGTTTCACCGAAATAGTTCATTATGATGTTCTTTAAAAATACACCAGTCTCCCTGTTCTGGACTGCACTCTACAGCTGTGGAGCGTACCATTATCCTGGAGTCTCTCTGTTCTGGACTGCACTCTACAGCTGAGGAACGTACCATTGTCCTGGAGTTGCGGTGGCCCTTGTAGACCATTTTGACGGAGGGCCTCCTGATGTTCTGCGTCTCGCTCTCCTCCATCTCCCTTCTCTCCTTCCTGCGGCGGAACAACTCCTGGATCCGAGCGGCCGCGGAACGCCTACAGATGGGGGGAGGGGGGGGGGGGCAATTTTCAGTCAGGAACCCCCGTCTATTTAAATTCCACAACCAGTTCAGACACAAGGCGGCACAGGATTGAACCTGTGACCTCTGGCTGTGCAAAAGGCAGACTATCCTCACGTGCCTATACTGTCTTTTTGCCAACGTAGAAATGCCACATCTGACAAAACCCAGTACCAAAAGTAGAAAAGTCAAAGAAAGTAAACATACATGCTTAATTAACAAAATAATTCAGTCACTTACTTTGACTTTAATTCACACGAAGTATGAATTACTTTGTTCATTAAGTATCTAGCTACGTACTTTCTTAGTAAATAATGCATATACTGTAAGTGCACACATGATTAGTTCTGTAAGTTAAGTGTTCATTAATTAGTTAAGTATGTGGCTTAAGTTTTGTAGCTAGATAGTCAGTATCCATGACAGTATCCATTCGCATTAAAGGCCACGGAAAATAGAACCGCTGCACTTTGAAGCAATGTGATAGTTGTATCTTTACATTCGATGGGAAAAAGTAGTCTTGAAGAGTTGGAATATCAACTAGACTTTTAGCGGAAGACAAAGTCTTGACGCCTGAGGCAGGATATATAAAGTAGCCATGACATCAAAATTCCAAGAGCTTTATTTTAACGAGACAGGTCTAGAACTTTAAAAAAAGACACAACGTGAAGATGAGAAAACAAAGCATTGTGAAACTTGCTTAGTGCCTGTGTTCTCAAACTGAAAAACACACACAAAAGTGTCCACACAAAAGTTCAGATCCAGTTTATCCAAATGAAAGCATGCCAACCCGTAAACAGCACACAAAAACAAGAGCAATGGACAAAATAAAGTTATCCCTTCTACGGTGTATGGTTAGTGCAAAACTATGCATGCTGGGTAATGAAGTGTGATGAGCAAACGTGCCTTTGAGGGTCTGATTCGTCTGAACCAATGTGGCCATTGAACGCGTGTGTCAATGACCCAACAGGAGTGTCTGAAATATGTGACGATTGAATGTCTGCACCCATGAGGCGTGTGAACCAACGTGGCCGATGAGCACGACGACAATGTGACGTCTGAAATTCTCCCTTTTTTCTTTATTCATGGTGTACATCTTTTGTGCACTTTTTTGCAAGCAAACTTTGTTTGCTTTGCTGGCTTTCTATTCATATTCATATTAATTTATTAATGTAAACCTGGATATAGAAAGCCATAAAATGTATGTTATTTATTTTTTAATAACTTATTTCATCTAATTACCTATTTAAAAAAGTTATTAGACAGTAACAAGCACATGGATTAACCTAACATCAGTTGGTCCCAGATAACAGGACAGATAATACACAATTTTAGTATATTTTTTGTATTTTCTGTATAACTAGACTTTAAAAAAATGATAAGGCATTCATAACAATAATGTAACCTGTAAATAAAATGTTAAAATGCGGAAAATACACGTTCAAAAAAATACAAGCTGACAGTAAACGTCTTGACTAAAAACAAACAACGTATTAAGAGCGCATGAAGCATGTGTTCGTATATGTGTTCCTTACATGAACGATGTCTACAAGACTTCCATTCAGAATCCATGTTATAGCACACAAAATGGCAGATGGCCAAGAAGCTTTCTCTCATCACGTTTGATTACCTGCATGGTTTTTGCCCTAACCCCCAACCCCCCCACATACCCTTCCTGCCTCTGCTTCATTTAAAGATGGCCGACTACATTATGGATGCACCTCTCTGATCCAGGGCCTCAGCACAGGCTAGCCAAACATGCAGAGGGCTAGCCTCTCTTTCAACAGGCTTGAATAAAAGTCTAAAAGTCTCTCCGTCCCTCACAGGCACATGACTCTCCCTTGTGGAGGGTCATTAGAGGTCTTATTTACCCCAGAACTGTGGTCTCTAATCTAATCTACCAACAGGAGGATCTGGTCACGTCCTGTTTCGAGGTCAGTGGCTCCAAACTGGAGAGAGGACTTCAGTTCGAACTGCCTGGAATTTACAAAGCCTTCACTTCACATCTTACAATCAACTCTGTGAACTTCTGTGAACTCTGTGAACTTCTGAACAAACAAACTAGATCCCTGATAGAAAGCCTGAAAACGACTGTTTATGGAGACACGTTTTCCATGCAGTTTGGCCCTCACAGTCCCCACTCACCTGTGGCCTCTGCCTGCACGTGACAAATATGGAAAACACGGACAATTACCCCCGCCCGTCCTTTCTGTTCTTTTCCAGAAGTGGCACAGCGGCACACGGGTGACACTCGCGCATGCCGCTGGGCCGAGAGCCTCTTTGAGCCGCGCGCGCTGGGGCTTAGCGGCGGGCTGAAGGGCCAGCGCCACCCACGCAGTCACGCGCCGCTGAACACGGCTCGTGGAAGCCCCCCCCACCGCTCGGGCGCAGGGGGGGGCGGGGGGCGGAAAGGGTCAGTCAAACTCACGGCAGGCGAGGCAAAGACGCCGATTAACTCTGATGAGTTCGTAAAAACAAATCAAACCAACGCATGAGCCACTCGTTGCAGTTAGTAAACAGGAGATTCGGTGACGAGGACGCCGACGTTTACCTGATAATTCGCTCTCCTACCGCGGATCCTCTGAAATTAAATCTAGCGGGAGGAACACAGCGTTTGCTTGTGAGGCTTCGGAATACGTTTTCTTTCAAAGAAAGCACAGCACACAGTGAACAATGACGGAAGATACAACAACGGAAGAAAAATAACGTACGTTCAGTAGATTATCCCTAATTCCTACTAACGATTTGGTCAGCCGATAATTTGGGATAATGGGGAACAGGAATTTGAAAACACACACCTAGGGCTGCATATAGACCAGAACAGCGCCCCCATCTGACCATGTGTAAAATTGTTCTGCTTCTCTCTCAAAGTAGAAAAACACAACAGACACTTTACAAAAACCTGTCCTTCAGCATAATTTATGCCGACACATACCTGTATTAGCAAGAGTGCGGTGAGGCTGATTAAAATCTTCTCAAGTGAAACATGCACAAACAATTGGACCCATTACATTAGTGTCCTTCATTTCCCTCTCTGTCTCTCAGTCTTATGATCCTCCATTCTCATTCAACACCTGACTTAGTTCATTGCACGTTGTCTTGAACGGTGACATCAGCCATAAAAGATGTATTGAAGAAACGTGATGGTCGGGTAGCAATTGAGGATGAAAAAAATCAACTGCACAAATACTTTCTCAAGAATACGCTTAGATGCCAGCCCTTCCTTCGAGGAGTAGTGCTTCCTTATCATGAATACTGGATACCAGGCTACATATCCAGATTCGTGCTTATTTAAGGGGCACATTTTTTTGGATTCTTAATCATGCAGTTTTGCAGTGTAGATCTTAATCAACAATAATCTCCGTCCACAAAACAGTTCTTCTCCGATGAAATGGAAAACCAGCCAATAGCAGCGTCCTGACGCCCGAACCCAGGGCTGACCCAGCCCAGCAGAAGATCCAACGGGACGTCCCCTCTCAGGAGGGACACGGGTGTGGTCCGGCCAGGAGAAAGCTCTGCACGGTAAACCGCTGGGAATGTGGCCCGCAGACATTGCTCCTCTCTCAGGAACACGGAGTTCTCTACGAGAACCTGTCTGCACCTACAGCAGCTGCTTCACACCCTTGCTTTCATCACAGACTAATTGTAGAGGCCCGTCCCGTGATCGGGAGGTGGCACCTCGCTTTCTTCACCATTTTACCGGCTGTACATATTCACATGAGCATTTAAAGTGTAACATTCTGATTAAAACAGCAGTTATCAGTATTGTGTGTCTGGGATGAACAGACACTTATTGTAAGTCCCTGTAGATAAGAGCCTAAATGTAAAATCTACTTATAAGACAATAAGACAGATGACAAGGGCCAGTATATGTTATGCCAGGCGAATGTAAACTGTATACTGCGTATACGCATGATGTGTAGGTCTCCCAGTCCTTATAATGACTATTGATTGTGCACTTGTGCTGTCTCGTTGTTGTGCTGACCTAGCAGAATCAGTGGACACAATAAGAGTATAGTATTGTAAAGGGCACTTTGAAAGCTGCAGCACAGAGAAGGCTCACACAGGGGGAGAGAGGTCTCTTCACTGGGGCCAGCTGCACCGATGGCCTGGCGGTGAAGGCGTGGCTGTCAGAGAGAGAGAGGGGACGGGACGGGGGGACGTACCTCTGGCCCTGTCCTGTGCGGTACCGGGCGGCGGGTATGAGGATGGGGTCATCGTCGCTGTCGTCCGAGTCGCCACGGGAACTGCGGGAACGAGTCTCGCCGGGGGCCTCTGTCGACGCCGATACCGGAGGCCCCGGCCCGGCGCGGGGGGTCGGGGCGGAGACGCCCTCCGTGGGCGTGGCCTCGACTGGGGCTCGGGCCGAAGACCTGGAGGCCTCCGCTGGCTTATTCTGGACGCTCCCCACCTCCGCCGGTCCCGCCGCCGGGCCGGGCTCTGGACCCGAGCTGCTCTCCGCGGCCCGTTCCGATGAGCTCGCCGCTGCAGCACAACATAGGGCGGAGCTTTCAGTCTCAAGTCAGCCAATCGGAACCAACAGGCAGGGAAAACTGGTTCAGCGGGTTAAGGTTTCTTCTCCGACCTTTGCCCCAGTGACACTTTTTCACCGCATCATTCAGCCCGCTGATTACCAACGGACTGGACTGGTCATCGTGATTCAGTCAGAGCTGAATGTGGCCCCTAATTGGACCGGTCTGGTCTGCTGACCGTGACAGTTTGCGTGTAAGCTCAGGCCATGAATCAGACCCTCGTGAGCGCCGACTGACAATGGACAGTGATCATGAGTTACTTAGTGTGATTCCCTGAGTATCAGTTATTCGGCGTGATTCACTATGTATCAGTTGTTCAATGTGACTCCCTCAACATCGGAGTTACTCAATATGATTCCCTGAGTTTCAGAGTTACTCGTTGTGATTCCGTGCTGAGGGGATCAGAGGGGCGTGGTTTCAGAGGGGCGTGGTTTCCAGCATGTATCCTGGGCGGAGCCTCACCCTGCATTGGACCCTCGAGCCCCTGGGGCCTCTGGCTGGCCTCCGCCTCGCCTGGCCTGGAGGAGCCGCCGCCGCCGCCACCACCGCCGGCCCTGGAACCAGAGGGCCTACTGCTCCTATCCCAGGAGAGAGAGAGAGAGAGAGAGAGAGAGACAGAGAGAGAGAGAGAGAGAGAGAGAGAGAGAGAGAGAGAGAGAGAGAGAGAGAGGGAGAGAGAGAGAGAGAGGGAGGGAGAGGGAGAGAGAGAGAGAGGGAGGGAGAGGGAGAGGGAGAGAGAGAGAGAGAGAGAGAGAGTCACGTGCAGGAAAACTCCCATGACCCTCCTCTCTGGACACCTAGCATTGCTGCACACAATATGTTACAAATGTTACATGACGCAATACCGGGTCATAAGTATTTATTTTTATTTATTTGCACGGGAAAGGTCAAAAGTAACAATGTGCAGAGATGTAGGTGGCAGGCAGTGGAGTGTAATGGTTAATGTGGTGTAATGTCACTGCCATTATACCCTTGAGCGAAGGTACTTAACCTGAATTTCTTCAGCAAATCCAGCTGTATAAACGGACTGTATGTAAAACTGTGTTGGATGAATTGCATAATTGCACTGGATAAGAGCATCTGTAAATGCCTGTAATGATAATAGTACATAGCACTAAACATACACAAGCAGTTACAATTCCGTGGCCTGGCTCAGTTTTAAAGCAGCAGGCTCCTGTTTTGTACCGTCCTCCACAGGACCAAGAGAAGGAGATGATCCCATCGTTTTACTAGGACTGAAACACCTCGCTAATGTCCTATGCTGAACGAATGCCCTCTATGTATTATGTATGTGACATCCTAATTGTATTCAGGTGTCTTGTTTGAACTCTGCTCGCTTTATGCATTATTAAAATGCTTGTCTCCATGTCTTACCTTAATGCTCTGATACGGATCTTCCGACCGAAGGCTTAGCTGCGTTAAAGAGCCTTGCGGCTAATCCCAGCGTGCCGACGCTTTTTTAATTAGTTCATGAATCCACTATGTTACCACTGATTACACGTGTAATGAGACCAGGTGTAGGATATTATTTTATGAATGAATTGTTGCATCATGCTGAGTTTCAGGTATGCACTTTTTAAGACACGTTCAACAGTAAGCAGGATAAGCAGAAGAGACAGAGTTTGTGCATGGGTTGGAGTGATCTCTTGCTTGCGGTTTATACTGTATGCCGTCACGTTTGCGTTGAAAACAAGATATGACAGCACAGCTCGACATCGCTAGCCATCTGTACCTATTGTACTTCTGAAGCAGCTGTACTTCCAAGCCATTGGACCTGGTGCACTGTAAGGGTGTCTGCCTTTGTTTACAATGTACTACCAATGATAGCACGCCAGCATGACAGTCATTAATTACTCATTAGCTAGCTAACAATGTGTATTGTGTCACTTGTCACCATTCTGTAGTGTGCGTTTGGACCTCCCGCCAGCAGGGGGCGCTCCTCACCACTCGTCGGTGAAGTCCAGTTTGATGGTGCTGGTGGTGGTGCCCTCTGTGCTGTAGAGCAAGCTGAGGACTGGCTCTCCCGTCGCGGGTCGACCGCCCACAGTCCCGGTCACGGCTCCGGTCGTGTTCCCGCTCACGGTCGCGGTCGTGTTCCCGCTCACGGTCACGGTCACGGTCCCGCTCTCTGTGCTTCCTGAAACGAGCGCGGGCCCGAGAGGTTAGCTCCACGTGGCTGCCTTCACACCGTGCACACCTTCCTGAACATTCCCTCTGTAAACTGCCTCCGCCAAGAGAAAAAGGCAGACCATGTGAATAAACGGCGAAACGACAATGTCATTTAGTGAATACAGGGTATCGCCAGAGCCGAGTGAAAGGTTTTGGTGTATTTGCTTGGATTCACAATATGTCCCCCACTACAGAAAACGATCCTACCGTTCTGTGGGCGCCAAACGCCACTGCGCCTTCAAATACTAACAGACCTAAAACGGCCAAAAGATTAAGCTGACATTCATTAGTTGGGACACATTTCTCACAATCAACCTATATTCTTTTAACCCACATTTTGATTCCCGATTTAGAATGTCCAGACCCATTTATAGGCCCGTGTCATTGCTGCGGCCTTCTCTTGTCAATGTGGGTGAGCTCAGACAACCGCAGCCCAGAGGGAGATGCTCTTGGGTGATGACACAGACGATCCTGCCAACTGAAGCCTCACCCTCCCTTTGTGGGTGAGTCCACCGCCAATTATGCGCCGTCTGGTGGCACTGCTAGTTGCTATTGATTCTGTGAACAGCCGACCGTGGGGCACCTCCACACACAGTGCATGTGTTTTATGATGCCGGGTGAATGTGAAATGTATTCGGTGCGTACGCATGATGTGTAGGTCTCCCAGCATGTGCATCCCTTTCAACCTATCTATATTCAAACAGTTAAACCCACCACATAAATCTGGATTTTCCCACTTACAAATATGTATTTGGTTGTATGTGTATACACATGTGTATGTGGCTGGCAGTGTAGTGTAATAATATATGCCAGTTAGCAGACGCTTTTATCCAAAGCGACTTACAGTAGTGAATGCATACATTTTTCAGTATATGTGGCCCCAGTGGGGATTGAACCCACAACCTAAGCGCTGCTAACGCCGTGCTCTACCAACTGAGCCACAGAGAACCACCCATGGTTCAATAACAATGGTTAGGGGGCTGGGCTTGTAACTCAGAGGTTGCAGGTTCAGTTCCCAGGTGGGGCACTGCTGTTGTACCCCTGAGCAAGGTACTTAACCTGAATTGCTTCAGTAAAATATCCAGCTGTATAAATGGATTGTATGTAAAGAAATGTAAACTGTGTAAGTCGCTCTGGATAAGAGCGTCTGCTAAATGCCTAAAATGTAAATGTAAATGGTTGTATGCTGACAAGATTTGAACACAAGACGGACCCGAGGACCAACGTGCGGAACATCTCGGTTTTACCAGAAACAAACATTTCAAGACCGTATTGTGCAAAATCACACAGAGGAATTACAGTAATAATGGCTGCCGGCAGTTGAAGGGCAGACGCATGCGTTTCACACTGCAGGGGTGAGCATGCCTTTATCACGGTGAAGGAGAGGGGGAGGGGGAGTGCCTCATCACCAGAGAACACACACACACACACACACACACACACACACACACACACGCGCGCACACACACACACACACACACACACACACACACACACACACACACACACAGAGACAGGGCGTACACACAGCATGCAATCCTCATTCGGAGCTGAAGATGCCACTGTCTCGTGCGACGAAAGAAGATTGTTTGGCTTCACTCTGAGCCACGCTGCTGCTGTGAACTTTTTTATTTTCGTCCGGAGGTTGCGTCGGTTCAAAGGTTTAGGGAGTGTTTTTTTGTTTCTTTGTGTTTTTGTGAACAGCATTTTTAAAATAGAATTTTGGTTGTAGATGTAATTCTCCAAACAATCCAAGCAAAACAGTGAACAATTAGCTGGGACTGCACTGCAAGAAAGAAAGAAATTACCGGAAGGGGGGAAAGAGGAAAGTGGCTTCTGTACTATAACCTTTAAAAGTACAAAAAACCCTTTAAATATTCTTTAAAATAGCAATGCCTCGCCACGATTCGAACATCTTTCAGCGAGTTGTTGTTTCAAGTGAAAATACTCTGGTAGAGATCTTAAGGCACCGTCTCCTTATCATTTGAGAACAGCACTTACTGTACCAGCGACCCCCACCCCAGGGACATGGCAGCTTAGACATTGGTCAGATTCTCAGAGGGGGGCGGTTCCCTAAAGTGTGTTCCGCTCTGATTCGCCACCTTCACCTTAGACCCGCCTTCGCTGACTCAATGTGATTGGTCACATCCTGGAAAGTGGGCAGGTTCATCGCTCAGAACTGCATTGCTTTCGCCAGGCTTATAGCGGAGATGTGTGAACCTGGTACGGAGGCCACAGTGGACCTCGTCAGAGGAAGCTGGGGACACATGGGCGAAGCAGAACCACCACAGAGAAGAGAGAAGAGGAATGACGCAGACAGAGGGTAACGTGTGCCTTCACAACCACAGACGGTCAACTGACTCTGACCACAGCCGTGACCATGAGGAAGGACGTGCACTCGTGATGAGAGAGTGAGGTTTCATGAACCCCCACAATGGGTGGCGTTACAATCACCTGTCAATCATTGACTTGCTTGAACCAATCAAAAATCTTTTTCTCCCTACAGCAAAACACAATGATTGGCTCAAATCAATCAGGACCTGATAGCCGATGTTGCTCCACCCATTCTTGGGCTATGATGCCTTCTCAACATGAAAAGAGTGATGATGAGGCTATTTTGATCAGGGGCGAGACACCTACGCAAATCTAAAGCACCGGTCATTTCCTGGAGCGAAGAGCTCAACAAGGGCCGCAGAGCCAGGAAGAACGCTCAAAAGAGATGGAGAGGAACTGCTTGTTACTGCTGGGACTGTGGCCCCGTGCAGATTGCGTGCTGCAGAAGCATCCTGACTCCTCTACCTGCGTGTTTGAAAGCTGATCTTCAGGGAGGGCCGGAGAGCGGAGCTCCCACGTGTGAGAGAACAGTGATGATGTCAGAGCAGCATGCAGGGGGGTGTGGGGGGGCTTTCAACAAGCAAGGGGGCGAGTGAGATTACGGCAGACAGACAAGAGAGAGCGAGAGAGAGAGTGAGAGAGAGAGAGAGAGAGAGAGAGTGAGAGAGAGAGAGAGAGAGCGTGTGAGAGTCAGAGCGAGAGTGAGAAAAGGTGAACGTGAGAGGGAGGGTGAGAGAGGGAGAGAATGAGAGTGTTAGGGGGTGAGAGAGAGAGAGCGTGAGAGAATAGGGGGAGGAGGGAGGGAGTCAGAAGAACTAGAACGCACCCTGCTGCTCATCCAGACTCATGGAGCTGAGCTGTTTGTTTACGGCGGACGAGGGAGAATCTGGAACAAACAAAACAGCAGAAGAACTAAAAAAAACGACAAAAAAACAAAACGTCAGAGGACAGGAGGGGGAGAGAGGCAAAGGAAAACAGTGTAGAAGAGGATGGACGAGGAGGAGGTGCGAGCAGCGAGGAAGAGTTTGGTTGGGCGGATCCTGGCAAACGAGGGTCTGTAGAGTAATGATTTATTGTAAAATGACATAATTTAAACATAAAAAAGAGAAGGGCGGGGCTTTGTGGGGACGGGGTCAAACAGCCCCTCCTCCCACGCCCGCCCGCCCGCCCACCCCCACCCACACACACACACACACACACACAGCAACGATTCGCTGATGAAGCAGAAGCATCATGGAATTTATCGCAAAGAGTACCGGATTGCCTCCCTCTCCACCTCAGCTGACGTGTGGTGAGTGTTCAGGCACAAAATGGCTGACACTGCAGCACAGCCAGGCCACAGCATGGTTCTGTGTCAGCTTGCAAACACCACTCCCAATCTCTGGGGTGCTCCTAAAAAGCCTAAAATGTCTATAAAGGAATGCGAAGCCCCAAATACATTTCCTTCCAGAGGTTTGAGACGGTCGGACGAACCGAGAGGTGTGAAAAACCCCCATTAGATGGCGCTATTGGCCCTTTTTAGCTCTGCAGGCGCTACAGCTTGTGAGCTCTCACAGCAGTGTCAACCAGCATCACGGTGGGTTGGCAGTTTGGACCTTCGCATGGCAACAGTTACTGAGCAGAGCTTTCAAATTTCCCCCACCCTTCAAAAGACCACAGGAAGTCATTTTACCCACTCGTTTTATGTACGCGCACCAGTCTTACGAAATGGCCCAGCAGTGCGATGCAGGGCAGCTTCTTTTAAGAGTGAACCTGCAGCAGCGGACGGTGATATACTGTGCGCTGGATGCAACGATGACGTGAAAGTAATGTGGAAAAATACAGCTGAGGGAACATTCCAGAAGCTGCAGAGAGCGATGCGGCTCGGCCGGGGCCGGGCAGGAGAATTTGTTCTCACGTCGGGCTCTAGTCTCATTGTCAAGGCGCTAGCGTTAAGTCAGGACGGTGACACATTAAGGCACGTCCAACCCCGTTCTAGTCATTTTATGACAGTAGCGCAGCAGCATGAAACTTGCACAATGCCAAATGTTTATACTGACACACGCCCCATTGCGCCTCCAAACCCATGACGAAAAAACGCCTTTATGGCAGCCCACGAAACTACCAAACTGGGGTGAGAACTGAGGCGAGAAACATTCTGTCTGCGACAAACAAAATGAGGAATTCTACTAGCGCCCCAGTGCGTTTTCTCTACTGTTCTCCCCATCCTAGAGCCCACAGCGTCTACATATACGTTAGCTAGTCACACACGTAACCTAAGTTTGCTAGCTGTGTTTGTGTCACTCGTTCCACTGCCCGCGGTAGAGTTCCGTGGAAAAACAGCTTCCGACAACGACGGGCTCGCACGCCACCTAAGGCGGTCACTGCGAACGCCTGCTGCACTCTAGGCTTACCAGTACATCCCTACGGCCTGGCTTTGACAGGGGGGAGAGATGAAGGGAAGGTAGATGGAAAAGAGGAGGAGAAATGAGAGGGGCAAAGCAAAGCGACACAAAAAGACAGATAAGAAAAGAAGACAGGAAGAGAGCAGGAGGAGCAGAGAGAGACACGGCAGCTGCAGCTGGAATGGAGCTCCGGACGGAGCGCGCTCAGTGAGGGACCCCGTGATCAGGTGGATCCGTACAGAGCTCTGACAGAGGCTCCCTGTGATCTGTG